>WBMY01001698.1:1110370-1198757 GCA_013397315.1 Donacobius atricapilla | reverse complement strand
CAACGTGCATTACCCCAACAGTCTGTCTTGTTGGGTATGCTTGAATATACTGTATTAAGACTTTTCTCTTTCTAGCTTTCCCCTCCTGGTGAAATACAAACCCCCTTCAGCTGAATCAGCACAGTCCTCTCTGTGGCACCTTCTGCACAGGAGCTTGTCACTAACTCATTTTAGAGTATTATCTAGTGTGTGATAAACTCACTGGGAAAAAAAGCAAGGTCTGGGAAAAAAGGTGCTCAGAAATCTTTTAAACGAGGTTTGCCACCAGGGAAACTGCGACATGAAATTCCATCATGGGGTCTCCTGCTCACCCTCAGTTACCACCCACCATGAGGGCAATTGGCTCCCAGCTTTATTGATGAGTACAGTGTGTGTCAAAGCAAAGGCACAGAAATCTTCTGTGCAGTTCTTTATTAAGTGACCCCAAAAGGCACATATTTCAAAGCTGCTGTCTAATTTCTGTCACATGCAGCTAGGTATTTACTTACAGTTACCTATAACTAAATGCAATTTGCTTTATGAATCCCTCTACATAGAGAACTAGATAGTTAAAGGGTCGTGAAGGAAAGCAACAGTGCTAGGAAAGACAAACATTTACGTTGTTGCATATCCATGCTTGTTTTAAAATTAGTCGATTTTTTCTGCTTCATTACACATACTTTGCTTATCAGATAATTATTCAGCTGTCTGAATGCAGTCATTCTTGTTATTAACACAGTTTAAATTGAAATTAACCTTGTTACAGCCTATAGTCTTTTATAAAGAATGATCTTCATGTCTGTAGACTAATTGCGCTGAGAAAGTTCACTGCAAAGACATAATTAATAGTCCATAATGTTTGGAAAGGTGACATTTCCTACTTTCTTTGAATTCTCAGTTTGGTATTTGAAAGCCAGGATAAGGTACTGAATCCAGGATCTTTAATCTGGAGTGGTGTCTAGTCGATAGTTAACTCAAACTGCTTCCTTTCCCCTAACAGCAATAAACCAGAAAGGACTAATTACCCCTTTTTATAGGTGCAATTTGAACTTAAAACTCTAGAGAGAGCACAAGTATTAAACCACTGTTATAGTCGATTTCACCATCTGCACCTTAAAACTGGGGCTGTGGAACCAGCAAAATAATACTCACAGCACTGAGATTCCCTACACAAATCTGGGGTTTGTTGTAGGGAAAATTTTCAGCAGACAATCATAATTCAGGAATATTTTCTGAATCCCTGTAAAATCACTTTATCTAAATGAATGCATATTCCATTTAATCCATCATTAGCACTTAATTGAAGCTCACTCATCTAAAGATGATGCATTAATATTTTTGTGAATTTAATGAACCCCTCTGTATTAATATATTTTTTGCTTAAGCCTATGTGAAGAAAGAGGCCTTAGTTATTCCCCCAGGAAGAATGGCAACCACCACTTTTCTAAGCCTGGAACTTATTTCAATATGTTTGTTTTCTTCTGGTGAGCTTTATTTTTTTTTCCCATGAACAGGCAGGATCTGCTACCATCAATATAATTCTTCGAGCTTAATACTTTTCATTACTTCTGTTTTACTGCTAAGTTGTGAGGTTCTATATGCTTCATTATCTTTGTAGTTGTTTACATAAATGAGAAATCATTAAATTTGAGGCTGATTTCTTAAACATGTATTTTGATAGTCTGGCGTTTTAAGAAAAAAGCAAGATTTCTGATTGGCCCCTGAAGGGCTGTCCACTTCCACCATATTACCACTCTTTCTAACCCTTTGCTGCAGATTTTCAAGTCTTGAATTCCGCGTTGGTTATTTTCAAAATTTTTAGCTCTCACTCAGATTTTGCTGTGCTTTTTGATGGTTAATGTTACCAAGCCACCTCACAAAAATTTCCTGGACTGGTGCACTCTTCCACAGCACGTAATATGATTGTGGCCCTTTGACTGTATAGGTATCCACTTGAATTGTCTTGTGTCTAGAATATCTTTCTCTCCTGACTGTGAACAGCTTAAAAAACAGAAAATCTTATTTTTGGACAGTATTTTTCCCAAGCTTATTTGTCTTTCAACTATTTTCTCTTCTTCCATGCTTTCCTGAAATAAATAGACAATCCAGAATTATATCAAAAGAGAAAAGTCAGTTTGTCACCAATTTCCTTGACAACCTCGGGCTTTTGAGGAAGAGATTTGTTTTGCTTTTGGGTATTGTTTTAGGGGTTTTATTTAGCAAAGGATCATTAAAGTTTCAGGGGAAAAAAGTATGAGCAATAGTTGTAATATTTCGGAGGATAAAAATAAATCCACAACCTTCAAGGAACTCAGCTTTCCCTTCTTGGAAGGTATGTAGATGACATTATTTTGTTCTGTTAACTGACGTAACATCTGTGGGCTCGACATTTCTGAGTCTGAATTTTAGCTTGATAAATAGTGCTAGCTCCTTTCCCAAGGGAAAGCTGTCAACAGTTTTCTCTATTCAAAATATCTCTCTCCGTTTCTCAAAATAGGTTAAGTAAAACACTGTTCCCTTTCCCATAACAACTGTCCCCAGGTGTTGTTTCCTATTACTTAACCAATGGAGAGAAGTGTCAGTCCCATGGACCAATAATAGACATTTTTAGCGCAGCATGTTATAAAGGAAGCTGTTGGAATTGTATATAAAGCCTTCTTTCTCTTCTGACAACTATATGGAGTCAATCTATTTTCGTGTCCTACCATGACAAACATCAAGACTGAGAAATGTTGGACTGTATTTTTCTTAGGTATGACTTGAAATGAAACTAGGTTTCAAAGAGGTTTTAGCTTCATTTGATAGTAGCCTGGAAATTGAAAGATGGGCTTTTGTTTTTTGAGACACAAGCAAAAGGTTCAAAGCAATTTTGCCAAAGAGGCAAAGAATAATATGAATTTATTACTTGTGTAGGGTAAACTTTGGACAAGACAAAGTGCAACATGATTTTGAACCAGTACTGCAAAGCATGTGGGGAAAGAGAGGACTTATTAGTACTTCATGAAGTCATATATTTGCTTGTGTGTCTGTTGCTGTCCATGAAGTTGGTTCATCCATGAATGTCCTTAATTCACACTGAAAAAAAAGCTTATATAATAATTTATAGGGTAGTCTTAGGTGATTTAAAAACAATATTTGACAATTTTCAATTTATTTAAATCCCTCTACCATACATATGCAAGAATTAATCTCTTTTTTTTGAAAACATGTCTCACTCTGATGATCACATTTCCCTCTGATGATCATCTAAACTTGAGTAGAGCTTGAAATCTATTTGGCACTTGCTTAAGTCACTAGACAGTCAGCTTAACTACACTGTGTCTTACCACTCCATCTAGTAACCAGAATGTACAAAAGCATATGAAGGATCTCTTAAAAATAAAGGAAAAGAAGATATTTCATAAATTTGCAAAGTGCTTGAGAAACTTATTTCAAATACTATTTCATTAGAATAACACCTTTAGACTTCTTCCTTTCACTCACTATAATTGCTTTCTATAATTGCTTAGTTAAACAAAATAGACACAAAAAAATATGCCATTTTGTTTACAAAAAAGAAAATCCATCAATCCATTGTTTGTGACTTTGCAGTGATTTATAAGTTCTGAAAACATATGATTGGGACTGACTGCCATTTCAAAATCTGTTATAGAAGAAGTTGTCTAAAAATAAGACAGATTTCTGAACATTAAAAGAAGAAGATGATAACAGGAAATCTTTGCAAAGTTGTATGAATTATTTGAGATTGGATTGTGTAGTTTAGTTAATGAGAGAAAGACCATTCTTTTTAAATTCATTTGAAAGAAATCAAACTGAGAAATCTGGCATAACTCTGTATTTTTATCTGGAGAGTATGTGAAAAATTGTCAGAAATCTATTTTTACAGAGGATTTTCAAAAGACACCACAAATCTTCTCAAATCAGAAGGCAAAAGCTTTGTAAAGCCAGAAAAAAAATAAACAACTAAGGAAAATGTAACTCCTTAAATCAGTATTTTTCATCAGACTTTGGCAGAGCTAGGGGCAATAAATGACAGCAGAAATCATGGCACTGGATCTAACATATTGAAGATGATAAATTTTCTAGGCCCAGTAATATTCTTTCCCTCTTTTCTGTTGTACCCCCAGACCTTCCAGTTTGTTCCTAATACCTGCCCCGGGACAAAGTGGTTTCTGTTGATTTACATTGCCTCAGAGCACTCTGCTTGCCAGTTGTGTTTGCTGATGCTGTCCACCATGAGCAAACATGGTGGACATGAGATGTGTCTCTTGACACATCCTCTTGTGAGGATGTGTCAAGAGACGGGAAAAGGAAAATGAGAAGCTGGATAAAGACAGGGCAGATTGGTCAGAAACTTTACCCTGAACTGTGATTTTCTCCTCCCACACATGCACAGTTTGTATACAGAGAGAATCTCTTATGCATAAATTTCATGACACACAGAAGGAGGTTGAGAAGCCTACTTGATATAATACTTCACTTTTCTGAATATTTATCTTGAGGGTTTGGATCTGCAAGAGCAAGTGTGAATTGAAATTGCAGCCATCTCAGCTGGAGATTGGATTTGTTGTGTGTGAGAACATAAGATTCCCCTCTAGTAAAACACACAGACACAATGGCATAGCCCCAAGTTGCATAATGTTCTCTGTGGTGCCTCTCATTTGGCCAGCCACCACTGAGATGGCTCAGCGGGAAGGCTTTGCCTCTGCAAATTCATCTCCCGTGGCCAGGGACAGGGGGAATGCAATGATCCTTTATAACAGCTATTTTTGAGAACCGTCTGGTGTGGCCTGATGGAGGTCGAGGAGGTACCTGGTTTATCAAAGATGTCTGTTGTGGTGACAGAGGGGGGTCCCTGCTGTCGTAGGGAAAACTCTCCCAATTCCTCCGCTCACACAGGAATTGCATGAATTATCTGGAGATGAAGAGATCAGCTGACAGAGCAGAAAATAAAAAATGTACTTTGATTTTTTTGGGGCCTAATGAGAGAGGGGATTGTCTCACTCTATTTTGTGCTGGTGTAGCCTCACCTCAAGTCTCGTGTGCAGTTTTGGGCACCATAATTTAAGAAAGATACAAAAATATTAGGAACTGTCCAAAGGAAGGCCACGAGGATGGTGAAGGTTCAGGAGGGAAAGCCGTGTGAGGTGCAGCTGAGGGCATTTGGTCTGTTTAGCCTGAAGGAGACTGAGGGGAGACCTCACTGCAGTTACAATTTCCTCATGAGGGAAAGAGAAGGGGCAGGTACCAATCTCTTTAATCCCTTGGCTAGTGGCAAGACCCAAGGAAATGGCCTGAAGTTGTGTCAGGGAAGGTTTAGGTTGGATATCAGGAAAAGATTCTTCAGCCAAAGGGTCACTGGGCCTTGGAAGAGGCTCCCCAGGGAAGCAGTCACAGCATCAAACCTGACAGAGTTCAAGAAGAATTTGGCCAACACTCTCAAGAACATAGTGGGATTCTTGTGGCTGTCCCATGCAAAGCAAGGAGTTGGACTTTGGTGATCCTTGTGGCCCCTTCCAACTCAGGATATTTTATGTTTTTATGATTCTAACAAGGTAGGAGCCGTAATCAAGCTTTTCCTTTTCCCACAGCTATCATAGGGTCTCTGAGCCACAATAAGAGGAAAGCCAATGTTGTAGGATTTCTTGTGCTGGAAACTAAGATGGACCCTCTGCAGGGCACAGTCGAGCCCTTCAGCCAATGGCAGCACCTCAGGAAAAACCTGTGTAAGGAAGCTCTTCCACTGGCAGTGAAGAGTGAGGGGAACAGTGGGAGAGACAGGAGCCCGAGCAGGGATCCCCTGCAGCCCCTGGAAGGACCATGGTATAGCAGAAGAAATGAGTGAGAAGGAGCAGGACTGGCCACAGCCCCATTCCGCAGTATGAGGATTGGGTGTAACCCACGTAAAAGGTGAGGAGAGACCTGCCTGGCGCGAGGCTCACTCAGGTGATTTTCATCCCCCTCCCTGGCATGTGGAGGTGGGGGAGATGATGGCTGGGTGTGCTTCTGGCAGGTTAACCCATTGCAAGGTACAACACCCCTCTCAGTTTATCTGGGATGAAACCAGTGTTTTACAGAGGTGAGTACAACCTTTCTAGTCAAGAGCCACGCGCAGAATCTATAGCTTGTTGTTATTATTAATTTCTGTAATAGAAATCTGTGTCAGGTTTTTTCATCTGAAAATCTGCACTGTTATATGAGGTCATGAAAGAAAACAGTGTATCTGTTTTTTGGTTTAAAATTTAAAAAGTAACCCAGAACAAAGGTAATCTCTTTCCAAAACCAAAACATAATAGATACATATACATAAATACAGACACCCATAAGATAAAATAAAAACATCATAAATCACCCCAAAATATGGCAGAAATACAAGCAAAAAGTACAGATGGAATATGTCCCATGTTTTTCTTCAAGGAACACCATATGCAGGTAATAAGAACAACCTACAGACTCTTGAGAAAATCTACTGCCATCAGAAAAGAAATTATTTGATTATCTGATAATATTATTACATATCTATACTAAATTAAGGAATATAATTCTGTACACAGTACTTTTTATTGTGATTGCACAGTAATTTACACCATGCTCAAAAATTTCCATGCTGTACAAAAAAACCTATGATAATCCATGGTGTTACAGGACACTTGCTAGAAATTTCTGTAAGATTCTGAGTAACATGCTGAAGGATTTATTTTCCATTATAATGCTCAAGCACATACAATATAGTGAAATAATAGTTGTATTACTTCTTATTTTTTGTCTGGTGATGGAAGCATTGCTGCAGGTTGGAAGGTGTGAGGATTTTCATATCCTCGAAACAGGACATCTGGGTTTTGGGGAGGGATGCTTTTGGTCAGTAACTGCCATTTTTATATAAAGTAATTAGTTAACAGCCTTAACTGTAATCATCCGGAAATAGAATTAAATTACACTCATATCTATCAAAATAGTTCCAAGAGATATCTTTCTATTTCATTCCACTGACAAACTGTTTATTTGTTTATACAGCATCATAATTGGGGCCCAATATTTAAGGTAATGTTTTCATTACACACTCTTTTCAGGATATATGTGTCTTCATAGCTATAATCAGATGCCCAAAGGTTTTGTTTGGATTCAGTTTTCTCTGTCTTGACACAGAATTTTATAGTATTGCATTTTGAAGTTGTTTTGTAATAGGTTGTAATATTTTGTACTTTTGAATAGTTATGTTTTGAAGAATCAAGTTTTTATGATGAAAATGTAATCCATTTATGTTTTCCATTTTAATTCCACTACCTTCGCGTGATTGCAAGGATCATGTATATGGGAAGCAGTTTTGACTTCTAAGAGTTTAATAAATTGAGGTTTTAACATGTTAAAAAATACAGATAAAGCAGAAGTCTAGGATTCCTCAAGTATGAATAAAGTTTTAAAATCTCTGAAAGATTCAGGTAAAAATATTAGTAAGCATAAAATAAATAAATCTGCTTTTGTAGTACAGTTGTACTGAGAGGCTTAAGGTGATACATACATTTCTGGATGGATAACTGAGGGCTGTGTTTCAGAATTAGTGACTGTTGGTTTCCTTTGAGGCTGTTACAGCGGATCATAGCCTCAGTCACATCTTCCTTCTCTTCCCTCTGTAAGGAAGAGAGTGAAAAAGAGAAGATGGAACAGTTGTACTTGGTTTTCCTACATAAAATGTTCGCAGACCAGGATACTCTTTGTGTGCAAAGAAGACTGTGTGACACACAAGTTGAGCAGTGAGACACTGGTTTGAATGCATCATTTCCCCCATCTTCTTTTCTTTTTAAATCTGCTACAGGAGAAAGTTTACAGGGATGTGGAAAGGTCTGTAAGTGGAAAGAGATTGTTGAAGGGAGGTAGTAAATAGCAATGAGAGGGAAGACACAAACAGCTCAGCAGCTTGTTTACTTGTGTATTAACAGTGTTGTTGCAAACCCAGGACTAAAATCCCTTCCTGAATGGCAACACTTCCTACTTTGCACAACTGTGTAGCAGGCTCCTACATCTGGAGAGTTCCTGCAATATGCACTGCATTTATTGTCCCAGGACTCTCTAAACACATGTAAACTCCTTAGCCAAGGATATAATCTACAGCTACACAAACCAAAGGAAAGCATCAGCAGAAATAAAGAGCAGTATCCAATGTGCCAGATGCCTGCTGAGTCAGGAAATCTATCGGATAGTGATAATAATCCCAGGAAATGGGCCACCAACTATGCTATAAAGAGATGCACGGGAAGATGGGGAACCATCAATAAACCCAAAAGTCTTTTCCAAACTAATGTGAAGACACATGCTATCCTGATCCTTAACAACTAGTTAAAATAGTAAAGGGGCAGGTTGAAAGAGGTCATATTTCCATGCTACGTAATTGGTATTAGAGAGGAGAAAGCTCCTTCTTCCTAGGGCTTTTTGTTGACGAGAGAAGCTTCGACTGATATAGCTAAATGGGTGGGGGTTATGGTTTGGGTTTTTTTTTTTTATTTTTAT
Organism: Donacobius atricapilla; assembly: GCA_013397315.1. Taxonomy (NCBI): domain Eukaryota; kingdom Metazoa; phylum Chordata; class Aves; order Passeriformes; family Mimidae; genus Donacobius; species Donacobius atricapilla. The sequence continues at coordinate 1,190,273 of WBMY01001698.1, read as the reverse complement.
ACACCAATTCTTAACTGTAGTGGAACTAGCTTTTAGGTAGGGGCTCTGGAGCACAGAAATTAAGGGCAAAAAACACCTCCTCTCTATTGGACTGCTCACAGACATTTGCCATGTTTCAGGATGGTGCTGGGGCCCAGTCCTGCACAGAGATTTAACTTCTCCCTCCGTTCCTTTACCTGATGAACTTCTACAGATGACAGTAAAAGGCAGATGGGAAATCTTGTCCATTGCTTCAATACTGTTGAAATTCCAAAATAGAGAGTCAAGCCATTCCCCACAGCTGAACTCTGCCACAGGGCTCTGCTGATTCTTCAGTGAGGGCATTACCAGTCTTAACAGGAGACTAATTAGCCTGGACCGTGTGTTCATTTGGAATATATGTTTTGGTATTGCAGACCCCAGTGTAAATATCAGTCGAGCGTCTCTGTACTCACCATCTGTCTTTCAGGGCTGTGCTGGTTGACATTGTTCGCATTCAGGCACACACCTGAAGTTCACAGACAGGTAAATATGTGTTTAATGGGTGCTGGGAAAGTCACTGTAATGAGGATTCTCAAAGGTACTGCAACAGCACTGGGTATGGTAGGAACTTCTGGAAGTACGGTCCCTTTGCAGTTTCATTAGCATAATTGGAACTGGAACTTACTTTAATGCTACTCGATTTGGATTGATTGTATAATTGCATGATAATTGTAATGCTTAGCATTTAGCAGTACTTTACCTGGCCAGAAAGCTTTGCAAACATTAACTAAATAATCTTCACAGTGCCCCTGTGGGGTAGTTATTAGAGATGGAAAAGGCCCATTACTGCATCATACAATCCCATTTTCTTGCCAGGGCAACATACATTCACCCAGCAGAGGACACAGAAGACACTAAACTGCTGTTATGTTCATCTCTGCTCCCCTTGTGACATTATTTCAATCTGGGACTTCCCTGAGACTGTAAAGGGACTTTACAGAGTTTTTAAATAGCGTAGGAACTGCAGTGCTCCTTTTTGATGAAGGTAAATCAGGTTTTTACTGTCCTTCTCCTTGCCTACTTTTCAATGTCAGCAGAGAGAGGTCTATTTGATTCCCCTCAAAAGGAATAGAGAAAAGGATGAAACTGTTTAAAGACAGGTTCACAGTTTCTTGCTTAGAATAAAAAGATACAGGAAAGACTCCTGCCTCCCCAAAATAAACATTCCTAATACTAGCTATCTGCCAACAGTTCAACACTGATAGTATAAAAGTGAGACATTCCATCAGTAACTATATAAAATCTCTTTCCATTACCAGTTGCCTTGATAGAAGCACCACTCTATGTTTATAACCTGCATTTCATCAGGTTTCCAAGGTTGCAAAGCTCTTTGAATGTAAAATACCTGCTCAAAATACAATAATCAGTGCAACAATAACCTTCACCACTATCAATCTTTGTCTTTTTAATGTTATTTTGACCAATTGTTTCCCTTGACAGTTCCTATACTTTGACTATAATAGTGACAAAACAATTATATCCTCTGAATAAGCCCTAAAATTGTAGCCATAAAACAACTTTCAGAGTGTTCAAGGCCATTTTATTATATTTGCATGAATATTCATGCATGTATATCCATGGAAGGTGCAAGTCTCAGGGGCACATGTGCTCTGGCTCTGATGCTTATGGCATTAGCAATCAGTCTGTTCAGGGAAGTGAGTCACACACAATAGAAGGGGCTGTTAATATGGGGAAGACCAGTTCTCTGAGCAGAGTTTGTTTCCTTTACACCTGAGCAGAAGATAGACTTCATAGAAGCTTTGGCAATTTTTCTTAAATGAATGCTAATTTTGTAATAACTTGTTAATTTTAATATGAAGAGGTTTGGATGATTTAAATTCATGTGTCCATAGAGATTTTGTTGTTGTTGTTTTTTACCCCTATAAAAAGGTGGTTTAAAGACTAAATAAGATATGTAGTACACACTAGATAAATTTCTCCTTGAGTTTTCTACTTTAAGAGTATTAGTTTTTGACCAATATTAGTAACTCTGAAACTTCAGGTAGATGGCTGTAGAACTCAGATAACTAAGGCTCTTGGTTCTTAATTTTCCACAGATATCAGACTGGAAGGTGAGACAAGTAGAAACCAGAAAATTGCAGGCACTTACCTGAGATATTGTTGTGCTGGTAAACATAATAGCCTTACGTACTTCATAGTTTCTTTGGCTTGTAATTTTCAAGTAATATTCACTATAGAACCAACAGAAATCATTCTCTGTGAGTGGAATAGAACTCTTGTAAACAAGTGTTGGGGTTTTTTCAATTATCAGAATTTTGCTGTGGTTTTGTTATCAATCTGAAACGTTGCTTCCAATCTACTTTTCTAGATTGTAACAATGGAAACACGTGAACTATTAAGAATCACAGGGAAAAAGACCTACTTGAGTCACTGTTCTGGTTTGGTTCAACCGGATGGAAACACCAATTCATGAAGCGGTTTGTGTGTCTCCACTCTTTTGTGGGATTTGACTAGGAGAAAATAAAAAGCACAACAGGGCTAAACTTGAAAGTTACACACACAGTTTATTTTCACACACTAAAGGAATGAAAAAAAAAAATAAAATAAACTTCAAAACCCTTCCCCTCCTTCCACACACAGGTGCCACCCTCCCACAACTAACACAGAGAGACAAACCCACAATCCTCAGTCAGTCTCACCATTCAAACATAGTCTTCCATCACTTTGGAAGAGGAGGCCCCCCCCACAGTGTCCCATGGAGACATTTGCCATAAGAAAAAAAACCAGTCTGGTGGCTCCCAATGTCGCAAATCTGCAACTGCCCAGAATTTTGCAGATTGTGCTGTCCCACCCATTAACAGCCTTTCCCTTGGCTACTCATGGGCCTCTCAGCCTATCTGGGGTACTGTTTAAGAATGCTTCTTCTAGTTTACAACACAAGTTCTCTTCTTCTATCTCTGAAATCGTCTCTATCTCAAGAGACCTCCTTTTACCCTAGGAGCGAAGGGCCAAATCTGCATCTCAAACAGCTGAGACCTCCTTTTATCCCAGAATCAAGGGACTTACAACATTCTCAATTCAGTCCACCACCCTTGACTAGAACCAGCATTCCCCCAAACAGCATCCAACAGACCATCCCTCCATGGTTCACAGCCAGAGATGTCCAGTTAAAATTATCCACTGCCTCAATCCCTTCTTCCAATAATCTTATCAATTCTTTCACTATCTTTGCATCATGCAAAATGTTTCAAATCATTCTGTCCTTTCCTCTCTCTCAGGGAAAAGTTGAAGTTCTGAAAGGTTCGTCTTGCTAGAAAAGGGGTTAAATCTTTCTCAGGTTCTGTGACTCTCACTCATGCGGCAACTCATGATGCCAGCTTTTCAAGCCCGAGCTGCAGGGGGAGAGCCGAGGGTCGGAGCTCGGAGCAGCCGGGCAGCCAGCGATTATAAATACTTGTCAATGCCTCCTGCCCACCCCTAGGTCTGATGGGCTGGGCTGAAACCGTGCTTGGGCTGCTCCTGGGGACCCCCGGGGACCCCTGGCCCCAGCCGGCTCGGGGCTAGGCTTTGAAAGTTCGCTGGATGTTAAGCTGCAGCCCTCTTTTCCTTCCCCTCGGCAGCCGGGGGGAAAGGGCCCCGCGGGCCGGCCCGGGCGCCCCTCCCCTGGCAGCGGCTCCGGGGCCCGGCCCGGCCCGGCCCGGCCATGGCCGCCCTGAGGGCTGCCGCTGCCCGGTGTCACCTGTTCGCCTGACTGGAAAGGAAGGAAAAACGACTGGCTTAGACAAACTCAACTTTATGTGTGTACTCACAAAGTCGTTTCTCCGTAGTCAAACAATATGTCAATATCTAAAGCAGACTCTGACAGGTGCCTGTCCCTGCCAAAACAACTCCAGGGTCCTGACAGGGCAATATTCTATATTTATCTCAAACTAAAAATCAAACTGTGTTAACCCATAACAGACACACTTACTGTAGTATTAGCTTCTATGTTAGCATGAAGTTCTTTTTCCCCAAACACATTTGAGTCCAAGAGTTTATTTCTGTCCATCAAATTTTACTGAACTAATAATAACTTCAACTATCCATTTTCAATGTTAACAGCTGTCTTGGTGTCCTAATTATTGCTGAGTAGCTTTGAATAGGATCCAGTCACATCCATGGCATAATGGTGGTTATTTTTCATTTTTAGTATTAATTAGTAATTTTAGAGATCATATATTATTTAAAAATGGGGGAAATATAAGTGACTTGGTTGGTGAACTGAGTGCTTGCCTGTGAACACTTCCCTGCTTGTATAAACATTTTAAAGATACTGACAAAAAGATCTATTTACTTCAAAGTACATTAATGCAATAAAATATGGGGTTTGTTTAATTTGTCTTTCATTCAGCTACAGATAGACCTAGTTTGGGGTAGTGTTAGATTTAAAAGACCATTTATATACTATTTTTGTATTTTTGCCCTGATTTTAGGCAGCACATTTTTCAAGCACTAAACAAAATGTCTCAAAACCTTGACTAAAGTTAGAATACCACTAAGAAAAGTGCTAGTCAAATAGAGCAAAATAACTGACATGTTTAACATACACTAGCAAGATAAAAGGATCATAGAAAATTAAAAAACATTTTAAATTCATTTGAAGACTGTTTATTATCTGGTCTTGCTTGTTTTGGAAAGCAGACTATGGAAATTTTTTTACACCTCAGAAAAGACGTATAAAATAACAAAACTGGAACTTGAGTCATAAAAACTTTGGATCAGATTAATGGCAACTAGGTAAGAACTGGCAACTAAGTGAAATAGCAAAATGAGGTTATGTCTTAATTCCCACGTACTTCACTGAAAAACCCTTGAGTAAAAGCCAGGCCACTAGGCTGTCACTCTGGTGCCACGTGCATCATACTGCCTTGGCCGAGTGTAACATTTCGGGGTGGACACTTTGCCAATTTAGATACCTCCTTTCTTCAGTGTATCAGAGGTGCACAAGGGTAGAAATCTCCTTCTTAAACTGTTCTAGTAGAGATTAAAAGTAGAGAGAAGATGGGATGGGTAGGGCCATGACAATATTTTTGTGTTGGAGTAGGAAATTGCATTTGTGTTATTGTGAGTTTTGAGATAGCTGACATGATAATAATAATAACATGCAGGACAAACTTGGCACTGCATGTCAAGGGCAAAGTCTTTCTGTGGGAATGAATTTATACATCAGTGATGCAAGAAATTAAAAACTTGAATAAGTTTTTGTAGACTAGAATAAAATAAATATTGTTGGAATTGGACCTTGACACACTAGCTGATAAAGGCTACTATGTTTTGTAAAAGCACAAAATGGTGATGCCATGGTCATTCCTTCTTGTTCTGAACTTAAATTATCCTGTAAACTAGGCTAGCCTTATTCAAAACATTTTTAAAATAATTATTTACATTTGTTTGGATATTTTCAGTACAGATAATATGTTTGTCGTACCTGATGAATGAATTTAACAAGTTAAATTCTGTGCCACCTGTTATCAAATTATATTTAATGAGGTACATCTGTGTAATCTGCAGTAAGAGAAAGACTAAGGACCTTGGTTTCTGATTTCTGAAAAATTCAAATACTGAAAAATTTTCCATTTATTTCCCCTTTTACTGACTTCCATACTTCAGAGGGTTCCATTTCGTTAATTTTTTTGAATTGTTGATTGAATGGGAATGGATAAAAATTTGAATGGGTCTGTGCAGGTATTTTAAGCACGTATCACAACTGCAAGACATAATTTAAAGGATGTTTAGTTTCAAAGAACCCATGGAATCCACTCTAGTGGCAAATCTTTTTCTAGGTATAAGAAAAAGATGAAATCTGAGCATACCACATCTGATAGACTGACTACTGTAAATGTTTCTATTTTCACCTGTACTTGAGGACAACATTGGGAGGCAAAATTTCTGAATTCCCATTGTCATGGTTGGAAAAGTGTTGATCTCAGAGGGCTGTGTAATAACTGAATATCCTATGAAGCATAAAGCTACTCCTATGTGTAAACCTTGACTGGGAAATCATGATAGCTGTGCATGACGCCAGAAATCTGACAATCTAAACTGTTTCTTTCTCCCCTCAATGTGAGTCTTTGACCCAGGTCTACAGTCTTAATCTTTTCTCCTCTCTGTACCACACAGCCTTGTGTTGCAGCGCTGACAAAAATCAAACCAAGTTTGAGCCCATTAGAGAAAAATACTTCAGTTCTGAGTGCAGAAACATCTTTAAAGAAAAAATGGTCTGGATAAGGCTTGAGAAAGTGCAGTTTATTCGTGGAAGATTCAATTCACTCCTGTAGGAGTTAATTAATGAGGCTCTGTCTTCAGTCTCACTAAAATTTCTCTTTGGGCTGTGATCTGGACTTGAGAAATAAACAAGAGGAAACAAGGAATGATTGAAGATGCAGTGACTTTCCAACAACTTTCTTGTCGCTAAGGAAAAGGGTTTATTGGTTCATCTGGACAACTGCCCTGTCTGCTGTGTGGGGTTTGTTTTTTTTTTTAGTTATCCAAAAGATGTCTTTTCTTCCGAAGAACAATTCTGGAAGTGATATCCTCTAATGAGATTTCTCTGCTTGCACAGAGTACAAGATTGAACCTGGTGTGGTGTAGCCTGTGTTGTGGTTTAGCAGATGTAAAAAATAATGAATACATAAAAACAAAAAGAAAAAAAAATGTTTAATACCCTTAATTGTGATATTGGTTAAATTGGAATGACAAAGGCGATGTTCATCTCTTACCATAACCTCTGGTTTCTAAATCTTTAATCCTTCTCAGCTGAGTTCACACTTAAAAAAAGCTGGTTTTAATTGAAAGTTCCCATTCCCTCAGTCTCCTGGGTTATGTCAAAGGCATGAGAGCTGATAATGCTCCTGCATGGCAAATGCACGATAGCTGCATCTATGATTCTGTCACAGCATGTAGGATGTGGTGCTGCAGATAAAGTAGTTCAGTATAATGTTTTCTTCACTGTGTCTCAAAAGCTACACTTGAAATCACATCTGATAAATGATTATGCTTTAGAAAAGTAAACAGTAAAAAAGGCATGTAGAATAGGAAGTGACCTGAACTGAAATTGCATTGCAAAGATGTCAGAATGCTGTAGTAGCTCAGTGATAAGTTATTTCCTGACAGTATTTATACATTCATATTTTTTACTTCTTAATAGAACTCCTAAAATCTTTTTACTCTCTGACCTCCAGCCATCAGTAGAAGCCAGCAACAGTATTTCATTTTATCATTATTTTTTTATTAGAGCAGTAATTGTGCAAACGTATGTAGAATAAATGAGGGATTGGACATACTAAACAGCTTTTCTGAATTCCATTTTGGATGCTGCTTAAAATAAATTCCCAGAAAGCTCCGCAGGGGTTTGAGCCTTTCCTGTGGCTTGCCAAATATATTTTCTGTTCACTCCCGACAACTAAATGCTTCAGCAAAATTCACACTTGGTTCTGTGGGGATGGAGAAAATATTTTACATGAATTTATGCAAGGGTGATTGGAACTAGCAGCGAAGTCGCTGCTGATATCACACAAGCACAGATGTTTTAAGAAAAAAATACCTTAAAGCAAGCACATAATTTTAGCAATTGATGTAGTAGCAAACACTGAATGCAAGATAATATTCTAAAGTATGGTTTTATAAAACCTTGCATTGACGCATAATAAATATGTGATGGTGTGATTGTAAACAAGATTATTGCCCACACAATACACAAACATGTCTTTATGTATTTTCCAGCAGTCATCTGTTGCTTGTTAGATTATTATCTTTTTTTTAACCCTAATGATCCCCCAACCATTATCCTCTCTGAGTATGCTAAATTCTAGGCAGCAAATGAGCTGTGGGAACCATAGCCTGTTCCTCAGCCCCTGATGGTGAATTTGTGGAACTCTGACCCTAACGCATGGATTTGAAGGGCTTAGTCTTTGGCACAGAATCCTGACTTTTCCCTTTTCAGCTGAAAAGCACTTGCAAAAAGCGGCCATTTGGCTTTGGCATAACAGATTGAAACATTCCCTGCACAATTAAAAGATTGTTGCCAGGTCTGACTCAGCTGTGCTGTGTAATAAAAGGTCTCAGGAGTGAGCAAAAAGTATATTAGAAAATTTCAAAGCTGATATTTGGTTTCTGTTGACTTAAATCCCTACCACAGGATTGCTTGGTTATGCTCATGCTGTAAGAGATGCAAAATAAGCTCAAATAAAATAAAGACACCACTACTGACCAAACATCTTAAAAAAACCCCCAAACTACTATATAATTTATGTTTCTAAATCTTCTCTTGGGTCTTTAGGTCTCTGTCATATGCATATAATGGATTTAATGGGAAGGTTGATATGGGAAAATTGGTCCTTGACTTTTTTTTGGACGGAAGATAAATAGTGCTTTTGTTTTCCACAAATGCTGCAATCAGCTGGCACAACAAATGGTGTACTTTTGAATTCAACCTACTTTTAAGTCTTCAGATTGAGGGATAGGATGATTAAAATATTTTCAAGTATTAAGAAAAATGTACTTTTACTAATTTAATTCAAATTAAACTGAAGAAAGGTTGCAGATGGAACTTCCCCTGACAATCTCTTCCTATGGTCCCTGTGAGAATACCCTGATCATATAGGCACTATTATGCTTCCTTTTGGCTCCTCTTTTTTCAGTGGAATGAAAAGGCATCTAGTGCTTTAAATGAGTGATAGATGCCTAGAAATACAAAACTGATTGAGACTTAAAAGCTTTCCATATTTTTTTTTCCAGCGAAATTCCAACCTTTCAAGTCAACAAAGGGAATTAACCTAATACTGACTACTCTGTGTATTCTTATTGTGGTCTTGACAGACCTAATTTACCGTTGACATCACAAAAAGGATTCCCCATTTAGCTTCATCTCCCACTCTCCTGATAACTCATTAGCAAGCCCTGGCTTTGCTTAAAGCCTCCAACACAAAGAGTAAACTGGTTTGCATAAATCATTGCTACCTTCAAGGGACAAAATATTTTGGCATGCTCTGAGTTTATATTTTCTTGATTTTCTGTGCAATGTATTTAGAGACCAATTTTGCAGTTTCCCCACAGGCAGATCCTGTGTCTAGTTTGGTGTAGCAAACGCTGAATTTATGTGAAAGGAAGACCATACCACAAACCAAAGTGTTTAAATATAGTCTGTCATGAAATAGAATTACACCCATGGGATTCAACAGTGACTGGAGCAGCTTGCTCACTGATTAAGGTAATAAACAGTAATGATAGTAACATCTCCAAATGGGACATCTTGAATTTCCTTCTGGGTATTATCAGATACTTTGAAAATGTCTACATTCCCTACCAATGTACAGGTCTTTCTAATTTATAAAGTTAAATAAATTTTGACTAGTACAGGTTCATACTACTACCCATTATGACAGAATATGCATATAAAGCCTGATTAAAATTCTGGGGAATTCCTGAAAAATATAATTAATCAAAAGAAAAAGAAATTTCAAAATGTTTCACCATCCTTGAGCAGACAAATTAGATCAAGTTGAATCTGCAGGCATATTTTGATGTAAGTTCTGTACATTAAGTACTTTTTTTTTTTTAATTAAGATGAAATCTGGCCCCTTTTTTTCATTAATTTGCTTTTTTGGGTAGAATTTTACTCAGTGAAGTTGAAATTAAAGTGAATTCTCTCCTTTCTTCTCTAATTTTCCTTACTCTGCCTCATGTTTTTATTTTGTTGTCCTCCTTTCAAAATGTGAAAATGTGATGTCTCCTTTGCTCCTNTTTAAGGAAAACATAACAGCATCTGTCAGTTGAATAGATTCTTTTCTGTCCTGTTGATGTAGGTTTTATTTAATTCTGAGTTCATGTGCTGCAACTCATCTCCAGTCTATGATTCTATGTTCCTGGTGAGGATCATATGATGTAGGGAGGCTGTGAGATCATAGAAAATTGGAAGGGACCTTGAAAATCTTCAAGTGCCAAACCCCCTGCCATGGGCAGTGACACCTTTCACTAGACAAGGTTGCTCAGAGCTCCATCCAACCTGGCCTTGAACACTTCCAGGAAAGGGACTTGCACAATTTCTTCAGGCAACCTGTGCCAGGGCCTCACCACTCTCACAGGAAAAGAATTCCTTCCTGACATCTGATCTAACCCTACTCTCTGTGAATTTGCACTTGTTCCTCCTTGCTCTGTCACTACAGTTTCTGATGAAAAATCTCTCTTTGGCTTCCTTTTAGGCATCCATAGGAAAAAAAAAATATTGCCTAGCAGTTTGGATCAGTGAAAACTCTCATTGAGATATTTGCAATCATTTTATTTAAATGGTATCAGCACTTCATAAAAGCTCAAGAACTGAGGAAACAGGCTTGAAAGAGAAGAGCCTTGAGCGATGTGTTATAAAAGCTCACATATAAATACCTCTTGTGATCAAATATACTGAGGTTCATGCAGCACTACAATGACAGCACTACTACTAGTTGTAAATGAAAGTAGTAAAGCAGTCATAGGATCTCGTGGGGAAAAGAAATGAAAATGGACTATGCTTTCAGCAGGAAAAGCCTTAGTCAGGAACAGAGTCTAGAGAAATGCCACAGGCGAGTAAGTTAAAGGTCCTCCCAAGAAATACGACTGTTTGTCCACCAGGACTGGTAAATTCCCCCACTTTCAGCTTCACAGTCTGAGTCAAATGCTGCAGATTTGGGGAGCTGTGATGCCTTTGTCTTGCCGCTGATAATGTTAGTTTTGTTCTTGCGTTATTTATCTCAAGGTTGAAGGGGATGGAAGTACGTTAGCAGCTAGGCTCTGAAAGGTGAATGGAGTTATCTCTATTAAAATAAATAAAGGGAAAAAATCTAAGTACCTGCAAGGCTAATAAAAGTAAAGAATGAGCTATGCTACCCCATTAGATGCCTTTTTTTTTGTTTGCTAAATATCAAGTTTATGCTTTATTGTTTCTAGTTGGTTTTGCTTCCTCCCAGTCCAGCAAGAAATCTGCTGACAAAAGGAAAAACACCTTTTTCTTTCTTCTCCACACATATAGTATAAGCCTTGAAGGAAGCATATAGAAACTTCCAAATAATTTCTTAGCAATACCTTGTACAACATTAAAAATAGTAACACGTTAATTTCCCTTATGACTAATATGAAACCTTTGCCTGTCTCCTACCCCAAAAATTACCAGCTTGTTAGAAAGAAAATTTGAGATTTATGGCTCAAATGCCTAGTTTCATTCTCCTGGGCATCAGCCTGCACAAGGAAAGTCGTATTGATCACCACAGTGATCTATCCCTCTTTTTGAATAGACAACAACTTGAACTCAAGCAGACGAATTCCTTTCAGCCATCAAAATGAAACTTTTTAAATTGAAACTCAGCTTTGTGAAAGACTAAATAGCCTGAATATCTGAAAAGCAGAATATAAAAGAAAGTCCCTGCTTGGAAGGGAAGTTAGAAAAGTGAAAGGGAAAACAGGATTATCCCCAAAAGGAACCAAAACTACTCACCTTTTCTTTCTTTTTTGTTTGAGCCACACAGCATATATTCAAAATGTCCAGAACTGAGAATATTCAGAGACCTGCCTGCAAGAAGAAATCAGTGAGTGCTCTTGGCGCACACACTGCACAATATGTGTAAAGGAGCTCACCCTGCAACAACTGAGAGTAGCTGAAAGCCTTTCAGGCTTTAGACCATGACAATGTACCAGCTCAACTACTCAGAAGCAGAAAACATAAGACAACCTTGCTGTGCACTAGAGAAGATTAGGTAAGAAATGTTTACTTTTTTAAGATTTCTGTAATCATGTATTTTTATAGGCAACTTCTTACAGAACAGATTATTCTTATTTCAGAATAATTGTCTATCATATTTTTGTTGAAAGCAATCAGAAGAGGAAGGGCTGAGAGATTTGGGATTGTTCAGCCTGGAAAAGAGAAGGTTTTGGGGTGACCTAATTGTGGCCTTCCCGTACATGAAGGGAGACCACAAGAAAGAGAGAGACTATTTACAAAGGCCTGGAGTGACAGGACAAGGTAAAATGGCTTCAAAATGAAAGAGAGTAGGTTTAGATCAGATATTGGGAAGAAATTTTTCCCTGTGAGGATGGTGAGGCACTGGAACAGATTTCCTTGAGAAGTTGTGGATGCCACATCCCTGGCTGTGTTTCAGGCCAGACTGGATGGGGCTCTGAGCAACATCAACCCTGCCCAAGGCAGCAGTGTTGAAATGAGAGAATTTTTAAGGTCCTTCCCAACCCAGCCCATTCTGTGATTCTAGGAAACCTCCTCTAGCTGAACTTACCCACTGCAGAGCAGCTACTCCGTGAAGCTGTAGGGAAGGGCTGCTCTGGAAAGGGGAGAGTGAAGGAGAAAGAGGCTTCTGCTGTTGAAGAAATTGTTAGATTATGCGGAGGATCTTTCCTGTCTTCCAAGCTTTATAAGATATTTTGGAAATGCAGAAGAGACTTGAATGAGCTTGTTTAAACTTCCCCTCAGCTTTAGTTCACACACACCTATTTTACACCATGCAGAGCATCACAGGGATTCTTAAAATGCAGGGCTCAAAATTCTCACAGGTAAATGGATACAAAGACATAGTGTCTGTTTACATGACAGGTTAGAACAGCTTTGGATGAAAGAAAGTTTGAAAAACTTTTATATTATCTTTTGTTCTGTTATATATAAATCAGACTACACTCTACCAAGATTTTAAAATGTTAAAAAAAATTCTCTCAAATTACTTAACAAATTAGTTCTCTCAGATGCAGTAAAAGCTGTGCTATCCCACTCTCACTGTTTCCCATATGCCAAACAAAAGGTAATGCACTTTTTTCAGACATTTCCCTTAATCAGCAAAAAGCTTGGAATAAAAGCTCTCTGATTATTAGCCTTAAATCTTAATCTCCTTAACTTGTCAGGTCTGTACCATTACTTTTGAATGTTTAAATATAGATTAATAGAGAGAAGACATGTCTAGCCACTGCAATCATGTAGCTATTAGAAGAGCAAATATCTTAAGAGCTCAAGCTCAAGTGAACCCCGAGAGAGACAAGGTTTAAATTCAAAAGAATGCAGTTTTTAATTTAGGTGAAAACAAGGTAGATTATGAATTGTCTGTCACTACCACCTCAGTGTTTATTTTGCTGAAGATTTGTAGTGGTAATTAAATGTTGACTTCCAAGTAGTGCTAAGAATCCATGAAAATAAATAGAGCCTGTCTTTATAGACATAGAGATGAAAAGAAGGTGTTTGTGGAATGAGAATTTGTGTTTATTTATTAATTTAGCTTGTAGTACTGTGGGAATATCTGTCTTAATTTAAAATATTTGTTTATTTGCAAGTCCTGTGTTTTCATTTTTGTTTCCCTAGTGGAAATAAAACAGACTTTCAGTTTTTTAAAAGAACTCACAAAACTTCAATGGATCTTTTGCATTGCAGAGCGTCTTCATGAGATACTTAGGGCAGACTTTGGTCCTGAAATAGTTTTAGACTAAAATTACCAAGGTATTCATAAATTTTAGGCTGATCTCAGCAAAATTATCTGCGACTCTGAAGTCCACAAGTTTTCAGTACATTATTCTGTCAGGATAGCTCTCTTGTAATTGAAGAATGGCAACATTTTCCTCTGTTGTTCAATGCTTTTCTACCCTCCAGTCCTCTTCCCCATGCTTTGACCATCGTAGTAATAGGCACAGTCCTTAGATAGCTGCATGCTCAGTACAATGGTATAAAATAGGAATTTTCCTTTGACGGGGTTATCGACCCTTAAGTTGATTTTTCATTAAAATGTTGTTCCAATCTTAATTGGATAAATTTGGGTTTGCTCAGAAAGCAGGGCAAATTTCCACTTTCTCCTAATATCAAAACAAATAGAATTACAACAACAAAAGCCAAAAACCCTGGAAGAAGTGATAGCTTATGTTCAGTCCTGAATTCTAGGCCTATTTTGGGTCACTGTTATTGCCTCAAATTGTGTATGGAGTACTCCTGAGAGAAAATCCATTCTCTTCCTCAAATTAGAAAAGGAAGGAAAATGAGCAGCTGATTTATTTTTCTGGCTTCCATCTGAATGTAAAGCTTCCTGGGCTTGTTTGAGACCATTTAGATATGATTGTTATCCTGCTTTCTTTCTATTTCTCATAATGAATATACATCAAGGAGTATTTCCAGATTTCAGGATAATCTCCTGGTCTGGAAACTGATTTCTTTCTGTCTTGTTTTAAAGCTGCATTGGCAATGTCTTTCAAAGCATTTCCAGATGACTTTTGTCCTTGAAGCACTGTTGAGATTTAAAGTAACAAAAACAAGGGATGAAAATATGATGCTTTTTTTCCTTTTTATTCTCTTTTTTTTTTTTTTTTTTGAAAAGGGGTTCCCTTTTGTCTCCTGTTCCTTCAATGAGTAGACAAGCATAAAAGGATTTGAAGTAAAGCAAGTCTAAGAGGTAGATAAAGAATAGCCTGATAAACTGCAGTTTGTTTGGAAACCAGTGCCAATATTGCCTTTCTTATCTGTATGGATAATGCAAACAATAGAGTGACCTATTTTTATGGCCTGATCATTAAAATCTTTTCCTATGACTTTGAACTACTAACAGTCATTGTTTGCAGTTATTTTCTAGGTTTAAATGCTTCAGATGGGACTCTGGGCTCTTTTTCAGTTTCACCTTGTATTATTGAACAGTGGCTGTTGCTGGGCGTGCAAGGTCATGGCTGAAATGTCATTGCTTTTGGTGTCCACACTCAATTATTTTCATTTGCTGATGAAGATCTGAGGCTAGTCAATCAATTTAACTAAATGTAAAAACAATTTTAATGGCTCAGTGGTTTCCTCCTGAAACTGTTATCCTACGTGGTCAAACAATTGAACAGACATTGTGCTGCTCATTTTAGTCTGTGTAATCTATATTTCTGAGTGTTCCTAGAAATTCAAGAGACCTAAGCATGGACAGAAGCTTCTCACTGTGGTTCCAAAGTAGTGCAGTAATCGAGTTCCTTGGTACAAATGAGCAACCCTTTTGAGACAGGGTTTAGCTATTGACAAGTTTTCACACAATAAAAAAAGGACAAGATTTTGTGAGTAAGAGTGAAAGTTATGCAATTTCAAAATTACTTTTGCTTACTAAAAAGAGATACCTAAAAGTATTTCAATAAAATAGGTATAGTAAGTTCATAATCAGACGGCAATGAACTAATGGCAATGCAATTAGTTTGGATGTTCTGGGTGTGCGTTTTCCTTTTCATTTTGTCTTTGTTTATTTAATTACATGACATTCACTGCCATGAAGGACTTCCAGGTCTCTAGCAATTTTAAGAGCAGTCAGAACAGATCTTCCATATATTAAAGTGGGAGTTTTAATTTATATTTCTCTTCCACCATCAACCAGTAATGCAGTTGTGGGAATATCTCCCTGGTCTGTGTGTGTGTGAAAATGACCCATGAAATGACACCCATGATAGCAACACGGTACACGCAGAAGAGATTACTAGAATGTTATGAACAGTAAAAATGGAGTTGTTAAGATATGCTCATGGATGAACTTAAAATACCACGTATTTCAGGCACAAATATTACTTCAGACTGTAGTCTATAAAAATCGCAAATGTAAGGCTAAGCAGCATTACTCTCCTGATGAGAGTAAACAGCATTAAACTTCCATAGCAAGTAATTTAAACCTGTCCTAATTCAAGCAGAACCTGTCCTAATTCAACCAGATAGTGAAGAATGAAATGTCAAGTTTTCTCCATGTGGAAGGCCAAAGATCACAGAAAAAGGGAAAACCATATTGTGAGTGCAGGAAGTATTTCATTGTTTTGAAGTAATAGATCAAAATATCAGTAATGCTCATGCTGGCTCCTGAAACCTAGACTATGCTGCTTAGGAAAGCAGAAATAATCATTAACCAAGTAGGGAAAAAAAACTTGAAGATATACTTCTGCCTTAATTTCTGTGTAACAAAGAAAAATTTTCTAGAAAGGTCTAGATTCACTTCTGTTTCTAAAAAAAAGGATTGCAAAAGGCTGTAAAATCAGTGAACAGTGCAGTGTGAAAAGTTTACTTCCAGTCTGCCTTCATTTTTGGGTACCTAGCCCCGGTTCTCCACAGGCTGACTGTCATCAGGACATTTTGATCTCATTTTCTGCCTTTTTCCAAGATACCTTATGCTCTGCTAATAGCTATTTTTTCCCCCAAAGATGATAGTTGCTCACAGCTGCTATCCCTATCCTTTGTGGATGCTTGGCAGCCCCTCTTCTGTCATGCTGAGAACAAACACCTGGTCATATAACTGAGAGGCTACTGGGCCCTTTGGAAGGATGACAACTAAGCACCAGCTGTTATCACTAAAAGAGTCCATCCATTCCTCTCCTTCTCATCTCCTGAAATGTGTAAAGGAAAAAAAAGGTGACCAGGAGTAGGCTTAAGTAATTGTTGCCCAGAACAGGAGTGCTTCAGATCCTGAAGACTTTGTACTCCATATGATTAGAAAGAGTGGGTGCAACTGCACTCTTTTGTTCTAGTTCTTATGTGGTTCCTGTTCCTACAGTGCTGGAAAATATTTGCTGACATTTAAACTTTCCCTAAAATATATCATGTTATTAACTCCCATCCCAATCACTCACTCATTTGTAAGCATGCCTGTCCTGTCAGGATTGATATGCAGGAAGAAGGACAAGGATACTGGGTTAAATCATACTTAATGGCAGCTCAGGCCTCATCTTGCAGCTACAGGAAAATTTAATTATAATTTTTGGGTTCACTTTACTGATTTTCTCTGCTTGTTAATATCAACTAGTTGACTTACCTTTATTTTATCAAACATAGAAAAAGAAAAGAATACCCCAAAGTAGACAGATAAAATAACTGTCTTACATTCTGTAGCTAGAACTATTTCACCGTTCACTTCTCCAATGAGATTATGAGGCAGCTGCTACATCAGCTAGTTGCTTTCATTCTATCATGGCGCATTCACCTCCTTCATAGTTTGGTCTTCTCAAGGTGTGCCAGGTACTAAGCCCTTATCTAAGCAGCAACTTATCCTGTTTGACCTGTTTCTCCTCTGACACCTATTCCTTACTTCCTGCACTTCTATTATGTTTGGTTAGCTATTCCCTACTCCATGTGGGCTCAACATTTCTGAGTCTGAATTTTAGCTTGCTAACTATTGCTAACTCCTTTCCCAAGGGAAAGATATCAATAGTTTCTCTTTCCAAAACATCTCTCTCCGTTTCTCAAAACGGGTTAAATAAACAGTGTTCACTTCCCCATAACAACTGTCCCCAGGTGTTGTTTCCTATTACTTAGCCAATGGAGAGAAGTGTCAGTCCCATGGACCAATAATAGACCTTTTTAGGACAGCATGTTAGAAAAGAAACTGTTGGAACTGTAAATAAAGCCTTCTTTCTCTTCTGACAACTATATGGAGTCAATCTATTTCGTGTTCTACTGTAACACCAACAGTTGTTTCCTGCTGGCCTTCCCTAATTGTTGCTTCTCAGTGACCTGTTCCATCTACTGCATTTTTACTAATAATTTCTGTTAATTCATCTCTTTTAATACAAACACTGCTGAGAGCTGATGCAGCCTATACAACATCACTATTCCAACTTTCTACTGCTTGCCTGGAAACTCTGAAGTAAAATATCCCAATTTTCCTTTTTTTTTTTTTCCCACAGCACATAATTTGCATCCACATTACTACAGGATAACTGCTGATGAGCATTTACCTCAGAATTTGATTTGTGAGCTGGCCTGTATTTTCTTATATCCTTACAGCTCCAGATTTTCTCTGGTTAGCTGTGAACTTCCTTTTCAATAACTACCAAACACAATAAAATAGGGCACGTTAAAAAAGGTCATGTTTCTTCAGTTGCTTTCATTTATCTTCCTTTCTCTCTATCACAAATCCACAGAGCTGTCTATGGTCTCTGAAAATCTGTGATTTTTCTTTTAGGATCCAACCATCGGGCTTATTTGAGAATGCACAATTTCTGCTTTGCAAGTGTGGAACCAGAGTAGTGTATGGAATAGGATGAATCCTATTCTGTGATCCCAAGATTAATTTTAAGTGTGGAACTCTGCTTTTCTCTTTGAATTATTTGTGCCAGTCAAAATTCAGAAGACATCTGACACAAAAGTAGGTTTCCATCCAGTAGTAGCTAGAAAAGCAGCATCAGAATAAAGTACAAAGCCAACAGATCCAGGCCATACTCTCTGACTTTGTCACTAATCTCAATTTAATTGATATGGGGAAAACCTACACTAAGAATAGAAGTAGAAATTATTGCTCAAGATATAGAAAGGTGAGCAAGGAAAGAAATCCACTTCCAATGGATAAAACAACGAGGGAGGGAAAATCTTGATTTTAGGAAGATTTAGCATGGTAATTCACAGTTGCATCTGACTTGTATAGCAAGCTGTGGACAACCAGTCACGTTAGTCAGTTTAAGAGAAGTGGAATTAACAGCATTTAACCACTACTTTCCTTTAACAGTTCAGTGTCCTAAAGTAGCATCTGGAAAAATTGCCCCAGCCGTGTGGATATCACAAAGTGCTGGTTTGCCACCCCATTGACAGTCAGCTCAGCTTAATCTGATTAGAAGTGGTGACATTGTTCACTGAGGAGGCACATCCATTTTTGAAAGTCATTAGACTTCTCCAAATTTTTGTGGCCTGGACTCTTCTGGAAAAATTGTCTTTGCCTTCCTGGAAAAAGAGTAAGAACTTACTTCTCATAAATTTCTATAAGGGACTCAGTATCTCCATTTACTGCTGTGATGTATCGCAGACCTATTTAGTGCTCCCTCTGCAACCGTCTCAAACCTTTAATGGATTAAGATGTTTATAGTTTATCACACAGAAATAAATTCCCTCTCTCTCTCTTCAAACTCAGATCTTACTGCTGGTTATCCCACACCTGGCTGTTTTCAAATGCCACCTTCCTTGTGCAGTTAGCTGCACACACTATTTCATTCTTTTTTTCTCAGTAAGAGATAATCTCCTGTTTCTGTGGATCTATTTTCTTTGTATGTGCTCTGGACTGCACATGTGGTGAAGAACACATCTGTTAAATCACCTTCGAAGTGAGAGCAGGGCTTTTCTGCGCAGAGGTTGGCAAATATGAGCTCCATATTCACAGTAATGATAAGTGATATTCTCTACCTCAAACAGTGCTTTTTTTCTGAGAAACCTCCTTATCATGCACGTGCATTATATAAAAGCATTGACTGGATTCACCTTTTTCTTGGTGTCAGTTGTCTGTAATAGCCTTGGGCTATGGACAATAACCCTGACAATGGCAGCTGCTTCCGTCTGTCTGGAGAAAGCACAAAAGCCCTGGACTGCCCCCACTTCAGTCCTGACAAAGGGAGCACCTCAGGGCATGAGCTCAGTGTGGAGGAAGACCTTTTAGATTTAAAAAAAAAATGTATTGTGTGGACTGCTGTATGCTGTTTTTGTGCTATGGAAAAAATAGTGACAAGACAGTTTCATTAGCCCTGAGGGTGTGGATGTTTAACAATGGACAGACCTGATCAAGAAAAAGGTTCACAATATTTTATACCATCTTTCAAGCTGCTTTATTTTGCTGAAGCAGCTGAGTACCTTTTAGATTTTGGTATCTGGCAAGCAGTGTATTGAAATGCACTTGAATACAGTACTTGTAGAGCAGATACTGTTGAACAGATCATTCACAAATGGATGCAGCTACCATTTTTCCAGGGGTGCCTTGTAGCTTCTGCAGAGCGACAACCAAATTCTCTGAAGATTCACCCCAGAACAAATTATTTAAACCAATTTCTTGTTGGCCCTTGCACTAGTGAGTGCTATGCTCAGAATGAGAGTCTGACGTTTAAGAAGATATTTACTGTCATTTGTTTGAAAGACAAGTGTTGAAACTTGTGGTCTGAAATGAGCAATGGTAGGCTGGGACACTGAAGTGAATAAGGGTTTGGTAAATATTTCTTGCAAGAATATAATTTTTCTGGGAAATCCATGTGGGTGCCTTGAATGCTTGAGTAAAGATCTGTTTGAAGCAGGCAGTAATACAGAGGGAAGCTTGCTGAAATTTCTCAGAGGTATTGAAAGAAACAGTCTCATATGATGTCATTAATGGCTTGTGAAATGGAGTTCGGTGCTTAAGTAAAGCAGTTCTGACTGAGCTATATATATTTAAGTTGGTTGCTAAGTTAGCAGTAAAGAAAAAATATCTCCTTAAAGATGTTTTCCATTCTTTACAAAAATCTTGCCTTTTGAGACCTTTTCTGCAGCACACTTTACTTAATTGAATTTCTAAGAGTAATAAATATGTTTTGTTGAAGATGTGAGACTTAATACCCATCTGAATCTAAGTTATAGTTCAAGTATGAGCATGAATTATAGCACAAGTATTTTAACTTAACCGCATCTTCTAATTTGGAGGAAATACTGTTATGCCTACAATGAGTCTGGTCATTCTTATAAATTGATACTTATCTAAAGCAAATAATCCCTGCTATGTACATTTGGCTAGTACTAACCATGAATCTGAACATGGATTTTCCTTGAGTAATATCTAGGATGCACACCACTTTGAGCTTGATGTCTTCTGGAGGAAGCTTTGTTTGGTTTGTGTAGCAAGGAAGTTTAAATGTACTCACGGTGTTCTCACAAAAATGTAACCCTTGATCAATTCTTGCCAGCATGACCTTGAATTCTTTATTATTAATTTATTTTACACAATTCCTTGTGGAGATTACACGTAACTCATTAATTTCTCTGCATTCCCTCTTCACAAGACATTTCTCACTAAAGGACGAACAATTTTATTTGGCTACTTATTATCTTGATTTACAGATTTCTTGTGTAGATCACAGACTCTGTTTAGGGCATTAAAATTTATCACTTAGGTGCCGAAAATAGCCACAAGTGTGTGGTTGTTTACTGTCCTGTAAATGATCCCATTTGTCACAGCGGTTAGATGGGGCCAAAGGGATGTAACCCCTGGATGCCACAGATTTTCCATAGGAAAACCTGTTAACAGAACACAACTACCTGCTTTTGCCTGCCCCGAATGGGTGTAGCAACAGTAGTAATAACAGCAGGTTCTTAGTACAATGTTGTTTGTGATAGAAAAAGAGGAAAAGGAAGAGGAATTCTGGGTAGATGCAAAAAAAAAAAAAAAAAAATCTTCAGATGGGTTTCTTTTAAACCTAGCTGTGTTTGGCAAGAAGTGTACAAGCACAGGAGGCCTGACAAATGGATTTGCATGAAATACACTGAGTTGAATTTTGCTTGGTACCCTGTGTTTCCTGCACTCTTTACTCTGAAAGCCCCCCTGAGCAATATAGGTAGGATGAAGTCATTATTGCACGCCTTCTGATCAAAATCAAACAGTTTTGTTCCATGGTTTTCTCTCTGTAACCTGTATAATTACTCTTTCACAAATTCATTGCTTATTTTCATTTGTGGAAATGTCTTTTCTTTTTACCTTACTTGGCTTTAAGTGCTAGTTTTTCAGCAATGAGAGGCTAGGGATCTTGGTCAGCCCCAAGGAAAAGAGAATTTTATTCTAGGCTAGACAAAAGAGCAATTATAGGGCCACTCACATGTATTCAATCTTGTATTCCTTGTGTCTCCCTTCATCATAAAAGGGGCATCACTGCAAATTAACCCCAAATCTTTTTTCTTCTTCATCCTTCCTACAAGAGAGACTGAGAGAATTATCTCAGAATGTCCAGGGAGAGAAATCAAAAGGCATGGTCAAACTATCACCCTCTAAAAGACCAATTCACTATTTTTTTTTTCTTCTGGACCTGGAGCTGGCTCCAGGACTCTTGCTTTAATCACGTGCAACATAAACCATTCTGGGATTGTGATTATGTCTTGCTGCTGCTTACCCAGCAGATTTAGTTTCTCATTCATTTGATGAAATACTGTATTTGTTGAACTTACCTGTGATGGTTTGACTGGGTGCTGAGGCTATAAAAACTGCTTACCTGCACTTAATAAATAGCATTTGCAGTCATTTTACAGGTATCTTGGCTATTTAAGTCTTGCCTTCTGAATATTGTGGATATGGAACAAAAAATCTGAATTTCCCTTTAAAATTTCATCAAAGGCATAGCTCTCAAAAGTCACTAGTTTTTTGGCAGTTCAGGAGTGCCATCCACAGGATGAAATTCATATATTATGCTACAATATCTTTGATATTTTAATTGGAAAAAAATAGCTTTAAAAAAGAAGAAAAATCAGCAATTTACTTTTGATACCACTTAAATGTTTGCAGTGTAACCAAATAGGAAAACCTCTCTCTCTTTCTGCTGGAATTGAATGACAGCAAAAGATATTATTTTGATCTTTAGGTGGTTGATAATTAACTTCTAACAGTTTATAAAAAAATAATGATACGAATACAACTTAACTATGATTTAGGGTTTTTTTAAGACTGTCCTGTGATATTGACAGAGAACATGTTTGTTCTGTATTCATTGAAACCTCAAGGGAAAATACTCCTATGGCACAAGAAAGCTTACTGGATAATAAAACCAGGAAGCTGTGCAGGTCTGGATTTTCTAGCTAATGTGATAGCATGTAAAGCCAATTTCCCAAAATAAGGTGATATTCTCAGAAATAAATTACTAAATAGAAAACATTTCTTCATATATATTCTGTTATTAAGTCTAACACTGCTTTGAGAAACTATAATGAGCATAAAGAAATTATGATGATTTTGTAATACACAGGAGGAAAGACTTCCCCTCTCAAGTAGATGGGAATCTGCAACTAGGAAGGAGTATGTTTATTAAAAGGTAACTATACAGAAACTATAAAAATGTAAATGCTCTCTCACATCTTTCAAAATATCTGTGAATTATTATTTCCTTGAATACTTTCATAATTTGAGTCCACATACAGAAAGTACTTAAAACTACAATAGTTTTAACATGACAAACCAATGAAATGCATCTTCATTATATCTTTGGCCAGTGTTAGTTACCACAGTGACAAAATCAGGTTTTCATGGGGAGTCATAAGTTATTTTTAGTGATCCTCTACCGTCACTGGTATTGGTACCATAGTTCTGGAATTTCTGACCTGCATTTTTTGTTAGCCTCTGCCATTAGTTGCAATGAAACAAAAGATGGAAATCTGCACATGGTCTTCTTATGGTCAGGAAAAATTTTCCTTTCCCTTTCCCTTCCCTATTCTCTATCCCCCAGTACTGTTTTCTATGCCTGTTATGATTTTCCAACTCACTCCAACACACTTTCTTTCCTCCCCTCTGTGCCATTTGTCTGTTTTACTGCCTTTCCTGTCCCTGCTGAACACAAGGCTGTGCTGCTCTAATGTATGAAAAAATTATGAATGACCTCAAGTCAAAACCCACTGAATCTGTTAATTTCTTTGACCTTGAATGTGCTTTGTCTTGGTACAGTTGCTAGCACAGTAAGTGTAATTATCTCCTCCCTGTCAAAATTTTTCCCATATCCTATGCTTTTCGCATAGCTAGGTCAAGCACATTTTCTTTCCAGTCCACAAAATGCTTTCCAAAAGGTTCCAAAGCAAAAATGATTATGATCCAGCTATCATTTTGCTTTAAGAAGAGATTGGATTTGATTTGATATTTTTGGGAAAGATGTGCCAGGGAAGCTAAAGACCAATAAGCAGTTCAGATGCCCAGTATAGCTTGCAAAATTAACCTTCCATGATTAATTAACCTTCTGTGCTCTCAGCTGAAAGTAACACTGAATGGGTTGGTATTACCTAAGTGCAACTCTTCATACATATAGAAATACAGTTATTAGGACTGATACAGAAGTATACAGTCCAGATAGTCAGATTCCCAGCTGAAACTGCAGGAATGGTGTTTTCATATTGGTTTATTAGGCAGGAATGAAGAAGAATTCCCTACTGGATTCATAATCTTATTTTACAGAGCACTGTTTTAGAATATCCTCCATGAAAAGTGTGACCCAGAAATGTATGCTATTTTTATTTGTCAGACTGCTGGTTATTGTGCAGATCAGTCCTTAATTCATCACCTAAGGATTATTCTCTCTCATCATTTCTCATGGAGAGCAAGTTCTGGTATCATGGGGGCTCTTTGTTTATGCTATTAATCTCTATAAAGTTCACACCTGAGAATGGAGAATAATCCTGAAGTATGGAGAAAAAGATAACAATTTCAAGACTTTTCTTTGGAGTTTCAGGTATCTTTTTTTTTTCCTTCAGAGAATCTCTATAATGTTTGCTCACTAGACAACTGACTCCTCCTGTCTAATTTTTTCTATTTGCACCCTCTGCAGCTTTGTTCTTCCATACCCCAATCTGCAAAAAAATCCATTTGTTTAGAAGTATCAAGATGTGTATCTTGCCATCAACATATATTAAGCAAACCAAAATGTACCATTTTCTCTACATTTTCTTGTGTTTGTCATTATTGACAGTATCACACTTGGCCTGAAGCTTATTATAGCTGTGGAGCTCTTTCTGTATTACCACAGCATTCCTACAATGGGATTTTAGCCAATCATTAAAGATGCAAAATTTTCCAGTGATTTAGGTCACAGTTAACACAGATAAAACAACCATTCCCAGAAATAGATACCTCTTCCAGGATCATAGTGGGAGGCTAGAAAAGGAAAAATATAACTGCTCATAGATGCAAGACTTAAATTGAAGATGCTGTGAGATACCCAGAGAAGCTATGGCTGCTCCAACTCTGGCATTGTTCAAGGCCAAAACACTTACCTAGTGGAAGGGGGGTTGGAATGGGATGATCTGTAAGGTCCCTTCCAACCCCAGGCACTCTATGGCAATTGTGTAGGGGCTAAGAAAAAAACATGGCTTCTACTGTGACACCAGTGCCCTCTAAAATGGTTTGCTATAATTTTAATGTACAGATCATAAACATTGAGCATTCTGCCACCCTTGAGTTTCTAAGCAAGTCACATTTACTGCCTGATCAAATATTGATGTGATGAAAGGTTATGCTCCTTTCTGAAATCCCATTAGTAACCTGTGTACTAAGGGAGAGCTCCAACATTCTTTTTAAATTTGGCCTCTTTAGAAATTCTTGTTTAAGATATCCATAAATAATACATGCTTCAAGCCTGGCCTAAAAATATTAAATTCACTCTGAGCTGCTGGTCTTGACTGGAAACAGATTGTAAATGGTGGAGGAGGTACGATTTGTTCAGATTGCTTTTTCAGGACAGCTCACAACATTACGGAACAGAAGTGATGATCACTTTTAGAAGGTCTCGTTTGAGCGTTAATCTTCAAAACTAACCTTCCCAAGCCTGACAGAGGAGATGAGCGTAATGAATTTTCTGAAGTAAGGGCAGGGACTGCTGAGGGATAGTCTAAGGCTACAAGAGATTGCCACCTTTGTTTGCAGGCTTTAAACTGAGGAAATGAGCAGGAAAATTAGGAAAACAAAAAAAAGCCTGCTAGGCCAAGGACAGATTTATTTGCTCTACAGGCAGTACAGAGCACAGTGCATTATAAGCATGTTTAACAGGTTGCTTGGGAACCATCTCAGACTTTTATAACATGATATGACAACCTTTGCTCAGATTCGTGGAATACCAGCCTGGATGCAGCTGTTCCAAGGGCTCCTTATCTTGCTTTTCCACCTGGTCTATGATGGCAGCAATCATTAACAACTTTACTGATCTCATGGCTAGCAATGATAACTAATAATTAAGTTAATATAAACATTCATAGTATTGTTATTTGTCCTAGCTACAATGCTATTTGTGCACCAGAGGAATGTGAAGTTCTCTTTCAGTGAACATTATTGTCATAGTCCATTTGAATATCTCAAATTTAGGGAACAATAGTCTCTGTAAATTAAGCTTTATTTTATGAACTCATTAGCCAAAATAAAACTAAGGAAGACAAATATTGCCTCAATTCCCTTTGTACAGACTCACATGCCTATGAGCAAAATTGTTCACTAGACAATGGTGAGAGCATTCATTCTTCATCTTCCTCCCCTGCATCACTCTGGGAAGCATAAAAGCCTCGGCAGTCCAGCTGCTGCTGGAACTGTTTCAAAAGCTTTTTTCAAAGAATCATGCAATCATTATGGTTGAAAAGGAACTCTGAGATAATCGAGTTCAACCTTTGATTACCACCCTGTCAACCAGACCATAGCACCAAGTGCCATGTTCAGTCATTTCTGGAACACCTTCAGGGAATTGTGACTCCACTATCCTGGGGAGCCCATTCCCTTGTGTAACAACCCTTTCAGTGAAGAAATTCCTCTTTATGTCCAACCTGAATCTCCTCTGGCACAGCCTAAGGCTAAGCTTGAGGTAAGCCAATGTATTTATACTTTCCATCTGGGAGGTTTGGTTTGTACCACATCCATTACTTACTGGATTCTGAAGAGATTTCCAGACAATTGCTATGCAAGAGGGCAGGAGGTGATATCTTCAGGAGAGGGTGAGCTTAGGGTGATAATCGCTGCAGAGTGGCCCCTACTCCCTCCTGTGCATTTCATCCTAACAATATGTTGTTCTGTCTTTGACCAGAGCATCCATCAGGTCTTAGCATGAGGAGTGTGTCAGGCCAAAAGTGGAGCAGGAGTTGAGCCAACAGTCAGTTATGCAGGCATGAATTCAAAACTTCCAGAATAGCCAGATTAATTGTTGGGTATTTTAAGGCTGCCTTTATTCAAAGAGGAATTCAGAAGGATATTTTATTCTTCTCTAGACCACGTCAGAGGGCCTGCATGGCATGTATTAGCCTCAAATGCTTTGGAAGTGTCTAAAGGAATGTGACATAATCACCAACATCTTCACATACACTATTCTGTAACTTAGGTATTGTGACTGGCTCAGGAAATCCTGACCCAGGAAAACTGGAATGACAGCTGGTAGATGACTGCTCAGAACTTCTGTGAGAGGAGCTGTAGGTGTCTACCACCATGGGAAATGTCAACATGCATTGTCTTCATGGACTGATTACTTATCTTTATAATAAAAGTCTATCTTTCATATTCCATATTTGGAAGACTCTCAGAAAGTAATATTTATTACAGACAGTTTGCACCTGTTTGCATTTATATGGATGGAAGATTGTTATTTCTTCTTGCAACTGACACAGCCTGATCAAAGTAAATATTCTTTGCATAGCTAATAGTATCCCCGTAAGTGATCTTCCTAGCTGTGAAGGATTCCTTCATGGATTACTTGGATTCCTTCATGGAATGATTATGATGGGAGAAAAAAGGAAGAGAAAAGGGAGAGAATGTTTTCCCAAGTTAAATAAGTCAAATGAAAATCAATATTCTTTTTTTTCCAGCCTGAGTTAGTTCATTTTCTAGATTCATTAAAGACTCTATGTGCTAAATTTTCTCTCCCAAAGACTTTCTTCAGAAATGTAGTATAACATGATTTTCTACATGTATGTCTTCTGGATTCACTTAGTCAGGAGTAGGCTGTTTGTGGAAGCTGCTTCGCAAAAGTTACAGTGCAGTTAAAGGATATAATTTTTTTTTCCATTCTACTTTTACCTATTAACTTTAGCAAAAAACAACTTTTCAATATAAATTCAGTAGTCTCTGGTGTTCCTTTAATTTTTTTCTAGTTTCTAGAAAACATCAGAATGAATTTGTATTCTAATCATTACCCCAGGTACTAAAATAGGCAGCATTTATACATGGAACAGACAGCTTTCTTCCTGAGGCCAAGAAAAATTCTTAGGACAGCCTCAGGTAACCTGCTTAGAACTATCAGTAATATGTTTTTCTCCTAGGTGTTATTTGCACTGCTCCCTCCGTGAAGTGTCCTCAGCCTGAGGAGGCTGAGCTGGGTTCCCACTGCCCGGCCTGTCTGAGCTCCAGCTCTGGAAGTGCCACCAGGGAAGGGGATGCAGCCCGAGGCAGCTCCTGGGCACTACTGGGGGGCTGTAGGGCAGTTTTCACCCTTTCTCTAGGAGCAGAGGAAAGGTGAGGCAGGTGAGAAAATCCACCATCAGCATCCTTCTCCTGAAGTCTTTGGAATGCTGATGCCACTCTAGAAGAAAATTGTCACAACTGACTGTAGCAGTCTTATGAGCATAACACATTGGAGGCACAGATAACTTGTCAGTCTTCCTGTACAGCTCTTAAGTTTTTATAGTCAGCAAGGGTTTTCTTTTATTATTTATTAGTTTGAACTATGTGTTAGTGTTTTGTAACTCTAATAACTACTGCTTCATTTGCAT
The DNA here is from genome assembly GCA_013397315.1 of Donacobius atricapilla. Taxonomy (NCBI): domain Eukaryota; kingdom Metazoa; phylum Chordata; class Aves; order Passeriformes; family Mimidae; genus Donacobius; species Donacobius atricapilla. The sequence goes on along the minus strand of WBMY01001698.1, from coordinate 1,162,105 downwards.
TTATGTTAAATTTTTATTAGGCTAACAGGAAATTCTTGGCTCCATGTTTACTGTGTATTCCCCTCCACCCATCACCTTATTTTTAATGGTATTCGGTGCTATTCATACAGCAGGTCTGTGCAAGGCAATAAGCAAAAATGATTTGCACATCTATTTTTAAGTCACAGCAAATCCTGAGGCAAAACCAAGGCTTAGCACAGCATTCACAATAAGTGATGAAGATGGGAAGATGATTACATATGAAACTGCTGAAGAGTTTACATATGGAACCTCCAGGTACAACAGCAGATTCTGCCAGCCTCCATTACAAGAAAAATTAAACCCTAATTTAAATGAAGAGTTAGAAAAAGGTGCAAGTGGATACATTAGTTATAGAAATGCTCTTTATAAGCTAGCAGCCATTTTTCTTCTTATTTTTCTTCAAATGCCCTTGTTGACTATGTCAGCGACGTCTGAGATATCAAGGCCATTTTGCAAGTGATTTGTGGCTATTTAGCCCTCTATGCTTCTTGTTCAAAGGTTAAGAGAAGTGAGCTGTGTTTCCCTATTTAGTTATTATTTGATTATTTGCAGTCTGTCAGTTTAAAACCCTTTAGCAGTAAGAAAATGAAATCGAATAATTCTTTATGAACTTTCTTTCTCCTCATGGCTTCTGATAATGGTCTAACATAATGAAAACATCCAAATTTCTGTTGTTGTGGAGCTAAAAATCAGTGAATTTGAAGACACAGGGATCTTATTAAAAGTTAGCTGAGGGTGTGGAGAGGGGGCTGGAAGGTGACAATATAAAACTTCTGGGACACACACCAAGTTGAATTTTGAGCCTAGTCATTACCATGCAAAACTTGTCCTAATTTAGTATCAGATCTGCCTCTGCAGTTGTGAGAAGTGCAAGTGGTGCCCATACAGAGTCGACAAATCTAGAGGGACCCTTTCAGTTATCCAACAGGGAAGTTGCAGATTTGGTATCCAAATCCTTTAAAAAATGGTGATATGAGCAAGAGTGAGTGGAAAACAAGAAACAGGCAGATGTAATCAGAGTAAAATTGGATTCACTGATCTTTATCTAAGAAAACACTCCCCAGAAACAATTTTTCAAGAAGCAATATAATTTGGCAATTAAACTATAGACACTAACTAAAAAGGACTATCATTTCCCAAACAGGTCATCCTCATTCTTGTAATTAGTATCTTTTTTGAAACCCACGTGATTGAATGTGAGTTTCAGGACCATAATTCTTTCCCCAAGACAGCTATCATTCTCTTTTGCCTAGAAATAATGATACACACATAAATCTCCTTTGACATATTCAATCTTATTTCCCATCTACAGCTGCTGTTGAGCTAAGTTAAAAATCCTTTTCATGTAGAAAAGACTACATGCACTAAATTGTGCATAAAATCACCACCATGCTGGAGATGTGCCACCTTAGGAATCCTGTGGAATATTTCTGGGTTTTGTAAATAGGAAGAAAAAATTTTGAAGGTTTATTTTTCTTTGCTGAAATCCTGAGTGATTATAATCCATTTTACCCTCTTCACATGTTCGAGGTTGATTAAACAGCAATATTTACATTGGCACTGGTAAAGCAGAATGTAAGGAATGCTTGTCTCATCTTAATGAGCGCAGAACTGTGGGTAAAAACAAATGCTTATAAAAGAAATCTCTGTTTTTCTGAATAAAAGAGCAACAGCTTTTACTCTTTTTTTATCTTTCTTGAAGTGAAAGTTTTGAACAAAAACAGTCTAAATTAATTTTTGTTGGTGTGCTACTTTTTTTCAAGGATTTGAATAAAAAATTAGCCTGGCAGATACATAAATGTGTGTTGCTGAAGAATCCATGCCTAAGGAGTTTGTGTAGCCATCTGGAATACATTTCTTTTCCTGATTTTTAGGAAAAGGCAATTCTTTTATCAAGAAGCAGAATTGTTCTATCATAGTCTGTGTCATCATCAATTTCCAAGTGAATGAAAGAACAAAAGTATTTTGGAAATTACACAGAGACCAAAATGTAATGCTTGAAGAATAAGTAGAACAATTTCTGGTAACTGCAGTTTTTATCAGAAACAAAGTTTGTTTGCAGTGATTTTCTAAAATTTATAACTGTAACCATAATAACAAATCAGCAAAAATGTCTCTCTGGAGTAGGAAATCAAGGCTGCCATTTTCAGAAATAGAGTTTATTGTTAAATTATTTCTTTTTTATTTAATTCAAGCTGAGATTTATAATTTCTTTCAAAGTTGCATAGGCTGAGTATTGTCAAATCAGGGTGAAACTGTAAACTGTGGAACTATCAGCAGAAAGCTTTCGTGTGTATGGGGTTTCAGTGGTTAGTTAACTCCATCCGGAACACAACTTTGGGAAAGTTTCTGTGTGTTTTTCCTACCCTAAGCTGTCAGTGCAATGCTAAGAGCAAAAGTACAGCTGCACTTTGCAGAGATGCACCCTGAAACCCTGGCTTCTAATGTTTGTCCTATTTTCCTTCGAAATAAAGGAGGAAAAAACATGGGATTTGGAAAGAGCAGCACTGCCCTCCGGTGGGCAGATTGATCCTTCACAGAGGGAACCCTTGGTTTTCCTTCAGATCTTGAAATATTTAAAAAACAGTGCCTAGGACTTAATTCCCAAGGAAACTAATGTGGTTGGATTGAGGCTTTGAAGTTTCAAAACTTACATCAAGGTAAGTTTCGAATATGAGTTATGAAAACCCTTTTATGTTTTGGGGGCGTTTGTGCATTGTGGTTTCTTGTTGTTTTGGTTTTTGCATTTTTTTTATTTTTTTATTTTTTCAAAAATCTGTGAAATACTTCTATGCAAGATTAGAAATCACTGCAAAAATAGAAGGGGAGTGCATTTGTCTGTTGTAACCTAAAAGCAATGCATTGTCAGTAAAGGTGAGTTCACTTCCTTCGTATCTCATTCAGTGTCTTACATTTTCAGCCCCAAATGAGCACCTGCCATTAATCTGATTAGAATCCACTTTTTGAGATCTTAGCGTTTTTGTTATTGGACAGAGCACAATAAAGATTAGCTGAAATCAACAGCAAAAATTTTTCTATTTGAAGTGAAACAGAAACAGCAAATGAATAAAATGTACATGTTTTAAATTTGCATATATACAACTATGCTTATACAGAAATAATGTTGGTAAGCCGTTGTTTCTGCTGAAATATAATTCTTATGGTACCCTTTCAAAGTCTTCCTGCCAGGTACCAAACCCCTGATAGCAGCTCTCTGAGAATAGGATTTCAAAAGCTTTGCACTCACCTTGCAAAGCTTCATTATTATAAATTTGTATATAAAACAGGGTCAGAAGTCTGCTTAAGTCAAAGCATCTGACTGAGCCAATCTAAAACCATTGCTATCAAAGGATTTTGGAATGGGAAGGACCTTAAAGATCATTTCATTACACTCCCCCTGCTATGGGCAGGGACACCTTCAGCTTGATCAGGTTGCTCAGAACTCCATCCAACCTGACCCTAAAACTTCTCTGGGGAACCTGTTCCAGTGCCTCACCACTCTTATAGGGATTTTTTTTTTTTTTTTTGTAGTATCTAGTCTAAACCTACTCTCTTCTTCTCTTGGGGAAAAAAAAAAGATTAATGAGATTGTTCTGAGTGAATTATTTTTAAAACATCCATGTTCTTACTTCTATGTTTTCCTAACATCTATGTGTCATTTGGGATGCTTACAATGACTTGGAGTACTTTTTTTCCATTCTTTTTCCCGACATTTGGCCTGGGAATTGAACCTGCAATTGTAGATTTGGGCGTTTCAGCCAGCTTTTTTTTTCTTTTTTTTTCCTAAATACATTACAAGGTGAAAGTCCTCCTAAAGTCCTTTAACACTAGTAGGCAACGATTAATTTAAAGAGATATTTGGAGGCTTTAAAGTACCTTAAGAAAAATTTCCTCAGACCCAGTTAGCCAAAGCCATGTGTTTAATACTAAGTACTCTCTAACCAGGATTTTTTCGCCCATACTTTGAGCTAAGGCCTTGACCACTCTTGCAATATTCACCTCTATAGCCATGTGAACATAAATTATAAAGAAACAACATTTGCTCCTTTGCTGGTTTTATTGACACATCTTCCTTAAAAATTTATTTTTCATGCTCCAACTAATTTTCTACCCTTGGATTACTTCTCAGGCTCAATAGATATTCCTCAGAGGGAAGACTTTTTACTTCACTTTAAGGCTGACTTGACTTACCAGCTCTGCATCAGCTTGAAGCATGTGTTTCCATACTTTACTCAATCAGTGTTAAAATTATGAATCAGGTTTAATTTTCTCTTGTTGATTTTCCAACTGCTGCAGTAATATGTTTCCCTCAACAATTTGTTTAGTATTCATGAACATGCAAGTTATTTTAAAACCATTCTCAAGATCATCACCATTTCACTTAAACACTTGTTAAAATGTGGGACTACACTGGTTTTCAAGGGGAGTTATTAGTTTAAATAATTTAGGGACTTTTAATGTGGCTTATCTCCTTTTTATATGCTGAGAAGAGTATTAAGAAAATTAAGCTGACTCTTTTTAAAATGCAATAACTCAATGAAATATACACTACAGTTTGTTAGAAAATTACTGTTAAACATTGTTTCTTAATTAAATATATGTTTAAAAAGCTGTATTTGAATATAGATTTAAAATACTACTGAAATTTGAGATATTTACATTGAATTTCAGTTTTATTTAGCCACTATAAATATGTAGTGCAGTAAGATTGAAATGCAAGTATGATTTTTTAATATTTTTTAATAAATATAATCACTATTCTGTGATGTCCTGGGGCTTCCTCTACAGCCAGTGATGGCTGCAATGGTGATGTCAGTGAGAGTCTCCCAATTCGAGTAGGCTTTGGATCAGGCCTGTTAACATCAACTTCCAACTATGATCTTCCAACTGGATTTATAAGAGTTTGTTGACATAATTCCTAGAGAAAGGGTGGACTGTTTCTGGAGCAAAATATACTACATCCCTAAGCTTAGCTGATACTTCCAGATATTTGGAGAGGTGACCTAATGATCTGTGTCTGTCCATTTTGGGTGATAAAAGGGACATATCTCCCTGCTATCTAAATTCCAATATACAGCAAGAAGACCTAATGAAGCTGAACTCACAGCTCCAGGAAAGAACATTTTAGTTCTATTATTCTCCAAAATTGCAAGAGGACTGATACAGCCTGAGGAAGATTGTAAAATGAATTATCCTTAGCTGCACTTTTCCTTATGGCCTGATTCCAAAGCAAAGAACTTTCCTTTCACTCCCTATGAATATCTTTTGCTGACATCCTTTGGTTTATTTTACTTTAGGGACATGATCAGCTTTTATCTGCCATTAATGATCCATTTCTGGCAGCAGGTAATGGCATTTGAAACCTTTTTCCTTACACTATCACTTTAGACTCTTTGTGGCATGAAATTGGTCCTTTTTTCTTTTTCTCCTTAGTTTGCGGATAGTGAAAGTTGATGCATCAGCCTCCATGATGTTTCCCATTGGGCAGTGTGAAATGACCAGGTAAAAAGCCAAGTCTGGATGAGATCAACACAGAGACAGAAAAAAAAAAAGGAAAAAAAACCTAACCCAAAAGCCAGTGTTTTCCTTTTCATTTAGCTAGAATTTTGTATTGACTCCAAAACAGGAAAGACTGACCTTTTCCAAAACTCTCTTTTTTTAAGAATTGAAAGCTTTTAAGAATTGAAAGCTTTTAAAAACTGAAAGCTTCAGCTCTCAGCTTAAAAGTCCTCTTTAAAATCTGAGAGGAAAATCTGTAATTAGTTTAGTCACCTTGCCTACCTTGATGTCTTAGGTCAAGGAAGCAGCAAATGACCCAGGGTGTTTACAGGGCTGTCAGACTCTGGTTCAATATGTAGCCCACTGAACTGAGCCTGAATATAGGTTCTGAATTTGTCTGCCTTACCCATGCTACTTAACCTGTATGTCTCTTCATCAGCACCACAATCCTCTGGATCACCTGCCTGGATTTGCTTTGGTGTCATTAGGCAGCATGAGAAGGCCACATGCCCTGTTCTGTGAGCAGTTCAGTGGTATGGAGTGAAGGGTTAATGCTCTCCGACCCCTCTTCAGTCATGTCTGGCTTAGCTGAGCCAGCTCAAGGAGCACAGTTTTAATCTGATATAGCCCAGTAGCAAAAAAACCCTTTTCTTTAGAGAGCCCAGAATGTGCTTAGAAAACATAAAAGGTTGTGTGACTCAGAGAAATCTGTTAGGGGTACAGAGCATAAGGACTTTGCCTAAATGTGCACTTAGGCATTATTGTGTATGACAATAGAAGGATGTCATACAGCTGGAAACAAGCTATTTCCCACTCACATTGACATAGTCTAATATTCTATTACACATTTTCAGAGAATCAGAATGGCCTCATTTGGAAGGGCCCTTACAGGTCATCTAGTTCCAACTCCCTGCAGGGGAACTAGATTTCCACTAATTCCAAAACTTTCAGTTTTTGGAAGAGTTCCTTTGATGTACCAGGAGCCTAAAATCTGTGTACATTAACTACTCCTTATGAAGGAGGACTTTTAGAAAGATATATCTTAAGGTGTCTGAAAATAGACTGTTGTCCAGCGGATCTCAAAATTATCACTACTGGTATGTTTTCCCATGAGCCCAGTGGATGTGCTACAGTCAAATGTCTGTATAAAATTTGTAATATTGACTTCAATGCACTGTGAAACATGACAGTGAAAGTTAAACAGAAGGGATGGTCAGTCTAAATCCTGTAGCACAAAGCAGAAATCCCTGCAGTACATGCAGTAGTATAAAACCTGATCAATGAGACCTTAAAAACTTGTTTTCTAACATGGAAAAAGAAAACTATGTTTTAGTTGTCTGAGTTAAAATAGGAGCACTGTGCAGAGAATAAGATTCAACAATAAACACAGTGGCTGCCTCCTGATATTGAATATATTGTTTGCAAAAGGGTGGCAGATAAACAAGGAGTGTGATTTTTAACAATATTGGTCTGACTGTGAGTTTCATTAATGCAGGGATTCATACCTTCTTACAACTTTTCAGAATTGAGTTCTTAGTTAAGTTTCCTTCCCAGGGGTTAAAATTCCCTATTACTTAAAGAGTGGCAAGTATTGGAATGATTGCCCTCACTTTTTCTTTTTTTCCTCTCTTTACCTTGTCATTTAGTGTCACCAGCTGCCACCAATGTGAAAGCTTCATATCATTGAAGTAGATGTAGTGGTTATCATATCTACTTAATTAATATTTATTTACTCACTAAATTGTATCATTAGATTAAGTAATATTCTTTTTATCTCTTGCACTGGGTCCAGCTGAGGTGGAGGTAATTTTCTTCATAGCAGCCTTTATAACAACATGTTTTGTAATCATGTCTGAAACCCTCTCATTTTTTGACTATGGCTGAGCAGTGACAAGGTTTTCTCTATTTCCCATTCTAACTCCCACAGTGAGCAGGGTGGGGCTTGGCAAGATATTAGGCTGGGACAAAGTCAGGTCAGAGGGATATTCCATGCCATATAACATAATGCTTAGCAGTGAAAAACAGTGTAAACCCTTGTAGGTAATCTTGTCAGGGAAATTTCACTGAACCTTTGGAATCCCTCTCTATGGTTTGGAAGTTGTGGTGCCAATGCAAGACTGATGGCACCTCCGTAGGAGTCATGGGGTGTGTTCTTGTCCCTATCCAGCCATACTGCAGCTTTAATGGCAAGAAAGTCACACTCAGGAAGGGAAATTTAGAGCATCCTTTCCCAGATTTCCACAACCAGGCTTCAGTGTTGCAGGAGAATGCAGTGCTCTGACACTTTTAGTAGATAGATTTCTATACAGAATTTTAGAGGTGAAAGTATTTTCTTATTCTTCAGCAAGTCAGAATAAAATCATAGAATATTAAAGGGTTGGAAGGGACCTAGAAATCATCTTGTTCCAAACCCCTGCCCAGGGGTGGGGACACCTTCCACCTCCCAGGTTGCTCGGAGCCCCATCCAACCTGGCCTTGGACACTTCCAGGGATGGGGCAGCCACAGCTTCTCTGGGCAACCTGTACCAGGGTCTTATCACTTTCACAAGGAAGAATTTCTCCCTAATATCTAACCTAAACTTCCTCTCCTTTGATTTGTACCCATTATCCTATCACTACAGGTCCTGATGAAATGTCCCTCCTCAGCTTCCCAGTATATACTCACAGTTCCTTTCAACAGCTGAAACAGTGTTTAACAGATACTTTCTTCACTGTAACCTGCAAAATTTCACATGACTGTAGAGAAGAGTAAACAAGTTTCTTTAAGAAAGCAAAATAATTAATACCTGAATTACTCATAATTTACAGATTTTTTTTTCCACATTATGTCATAGATTAATCTATGCATTGTGGTGTTTACAAAATTCATTACCTTCTCTCTCTCTCTCTCTCTCTCTCTCTCTCTTTTTCAAATACTTTTCTAATATTTCTGGTATTTTTTTACCTGGATTGTATTTTTTTCTAGTTTTCTGGCATAGCCTTCCAACATGTTCCCTCTTTAACTTTCATCTTATCAAATCTAAACCTCACTTTGGACAGAATGTCTCCTAATTCTCTGTATTTTTATTTTTTCTCTCATGATTGAGGATTTTAGTTATTAGAAATTAGGTGAAAATTCAGCTTTTGTCCTTTGTTTAACAAATGGTTTGTCTCCATTTCTGTGATTCCTGAATGACCAAGTATATTTTGTTGACCTTCACAAGGGTGGTGTAAATGCTATTAACTACCTCATTTCTTTCAAAAGTGTCATGTTTTTCATGTATTTATGGGAGACAGTTTAAAAATATTTTTAACCAAAAATATCTCTAAATATTTTAATTTGTCTCACATAATTCCTAGCCAATAGAGAACATATGAAATTACACAAGAGGAAGAAATTATAATTCCATTATCCTTTTACTTCTCACTAGTTTAGACTTTGTATAAATATTTGTTTGTACAGTTGTACTATTACACCATTTAATAGGCATTTTACCAGCCTGCTTCCACCTGAAAAGTTGCCCATTTTCTTCGTATTTTACTGTTCATGTGTTCACATGTGACTACAGTGAAAAACATTTTTTGTGGGAGGTTGTGCTGTTTTCAGCCTACACATATTATTTTTTTTTAAAATGCTACAAAAATACGTGTGGTGACACAATTTCAATTTAGTATTTATGACCATTTAATCTCAGAGATAACCAGTAAGAACAAGTATTACTGGGGGAGAGAAGGAAAATGCAGGATATTAGTGTCCCCAAATGAAACTCTAAGCTCATGGAAGAAAGTCAGACATGCTACAGTGTAGGAAAATATTTTACTTAACAAATAAGAAAAAAACCAAGCAAATTGAAATAAACCAGACTAAATCATCATGTCTATTCATTTAGAAGCAGTCATTTATCATGATTATTCTTTCTTACTTCTAAAAAAGAAAAGGAGGCTTAATATTTGCTATAAAATATGTGGAACTTATTCAGCATTTACAAATTCTGAAGGTTATATCTGTGTTGCTCTCTCAACTTAAATCCCTAAAAACCCGTTAGATTTAAGAGTCCTTATTCTTCCAGAGCAGAGACTTTCAGGCCAGTTTATAGCAGACTGTGCTAGAAGTTTTTGCCCCCAAGACAATAAGTAAACTGTAAATATATATGGATTTTTTTCAGTTCGTAGTAACAGGAAAATCTTGAAATATAATTGTACACTAACAATGATTCCTAAAATTATATTTTCAACTCAATATAAATTTATAATTTTAAATTCAAATTTAGTCTTTTGTAAGTGAAACACTTTAATTTTCCATTTATAATTTAAAGAATTGACCAAGATATGAGAAAGAGAACTGCAGCCATTTTTAGCAATAGAATCTCCAACTTGGTTCCACTTCTGTAATCTTTCATCAATTCTATATGTAAATGAAAAAAAACCCCAGAGATCTCAAATCCATCTCCAGTTTTTAAGTGGGACTCAGAGAAATATGTTTCTGAACATATTATAATAAAAAGCGGGCCAAATTAAAAGTATCCAGAAAGAAAATCTGTGATGAATCCAGTTGACATCAGCAGAAGTGATCACAGAGCCAGCAACCAGCATTGAGAGTACAGGAAGATTTTCACCTAACTTTCGAGACCCAATGGTGAGAGCAAGAATTTGCTTCTGGAGGCATCAAGAATCAATCAAATCCTTCTGCATTGACTAAACATCATAAAAAATATTTTATCATAAATTTATAATTTTTAGTAAATTAAAATCAGATAAAATGAGAATAACATGATGCCTTTCATTCAAAAAATAAATTAATAGATCACACTGAATTATTTAGCTGAGTTTAAACCACCACATACACATACTTATATTCCCCCTTATTATTAGGGGATAAAAAGGTGTGGATCATGGGGATAAAGTAAAGACAGTAACAATCAAAAAGAAAATAGAAAATAGCATGAACCATCCAAGCAATGGAAAAAGCATGTCAATGCGAAGTTCTCTGTTACAAGTAAATGGGATGAGTCAGGAAAGATATGGCACACAAGAGAAAGAATCAGAGTCTTAACTCAGCCGATAACACTGCACGGCAAAATAGGCAGGTAAAAGACAAAGGTCAAGAGGAAGTAGCAACGTTATTGCTTCTGTGAATTATCTGATTAACTGATGTAAAAGCCAGTGTGGAGCAATCATTGAAAACAGTAGTAAATTTGCCACAATGGAATACTTTCTATAAATAAAACAGATCACAGGAAGATTGCTGTGTATAAAGATTTGTGCCTTGTAGGCCAATATGGAAGCGTTGAAAAGAAAATTCAAGTGGCAGGGGAATGGTTCCCCTCTTTCATCCTTGCCTTTTGTTCAGAATGATAGAATAAATGCAAACTAAGTCTTCTATACTATACATCACAGGGCTTTGTCAGTATATATTTTTTTCCAAAGACATTTGAAAGAAAATCTTCATATCTCTTCACAGGTTTAAGGGCCACAAAAACGCAGAAGAGGGAACGGTCTGAAACAAGGACTGAGATATGGGGTAGTTTAGCCTCTTTCTGTCCTATATAAACCATTTCAGGATATCTGTAACCTCTGCAAAATCTGGGGGAAAATCTGGGGAAAAGTTTGCTGTCATTAAAATGCATCTTCATCTTTTGTGTAGTTTCCGTAAGTCCTTCCCAAGTTTGTCCAAGATACTTAGAAAACTGTTATTCTCAAAGAATATTCAGAGATTTTTGTCTCAAAAATATGAAAAATGGGAAATTTCATATTCAAATAATAATTAAAGCATTAAAATCTGTATTTCATGAATGTTATTTCAACTGTTCAGTGAACACTCTTGACTGCAGATCTTGATAAGCATTGCTATGCCCTGTTCTACAGATCAGCTTGCTGCAGATACTTAAAAGGTCGTGAAATTTTAACTGTTAAAAATATGAATAGCATCTGTTTCTCTGAAATTTAAGTACATTAAAATTCCCAGGTCCTCCTGCTAAATACCTGTCACTTTTAGGCCAACTCATATTTAAACTGATCTCTTTTCTTATGACCCTGAAAAACCCTAACCATAGGTATCTCCATAACAGGAGAAGTAAAAAATGCCTGAGGAGCAATAATCATCTCTATTGCTAACTTATACAATCAATAATACCAAGATAGCTTGTCTATAACCCTTTGGAATGATTTTGGAAATCTCTATGTTAAATCCAATCTGGTTTTATGAAACGTTCGTTCTCCTGTGTATACGTGTTATGGATGTAACATGCTTAACTCTCTGAGATTCTGAAGGGCAGACCATAAGGAAAAAAACCCCTCAGATTTCTCCATTATTATACCTTTTGTTGCCACCACATGTGGTTACTTTTTTGTTGTCCACATCAGGCAGAGCAAAGGAAAATCAGATACGTGGGTCAGACACAGATTACTCAAATAAAGGGAGAAGGTAGGAAGAAGTAAACCTGAACTCCTTACAGTTCACTCCCAAATAGCACACAAAATGAGGTGAAACCTGAGGCCAGAGAAGCTGTAAAAGAGAACTGATAAGCATTTACCTAGTGCTCAGTGTGCCAAGTGTAAGCATAAACTTACTCTCTAAATGCACGTATTCTAAAGCATATTGGCAGCATGACATTTTTTTGATGTTAAAAACTATCTACATACCCTTCCAAAAACATTTGGCCTCAGCCTTGCTCCTTTCCTTTTGAAATTTGAATGTATCTTTTAGTAGAAGCTGAGCCTGACTTGAAAAAGAAGATTTATATCAGTGCAGAATCCTTTGAAAAATCCCACTTTACACCTAACCTAACAGCAAGACAACAGTTATGAGTGGGTTTTGGAGAAAAGGTATGACAAGGAAACTATTGTACTTCATCTTAAAAGATTCCCCAAACCAAGTAACACAGATCCCAAGCTAGAGATTTGGTCACTCTTGTTTTCTTGTCCTCTGTACATTACCCTCAAAATAACTATTGAACTAAAGGTAATTTATATTCTTTTAGACACATGTGAAGAGATATTCAGGTCAGACCTCTATGATAATCCATTTAGTTTCTTGCACCAAATTAACTTTTCACATTGGACGTTTGACAAGATGATAAATAAACAAAATGATGTACAAATGGTTTCTTATTTTTAACAACATAATTATTTTAGTGACAGGTAACACCAAAGGACAAGGAAAAGGCTGCTGGATTTTGAAAGCAACTAAGCATGTAATTACTTTCACAGAGATTCAAATAACTGAGCTCATCTATTTGAACAGGAGTTCAAATTTTGGTCATTGTGTTTAAATTGTTCCTCATTACCCATCGTAGGTACTACAAAGAGAACACTTTTTATTTCAAAACTCTTTAAATGTTCCCAAGATACTGAATGGAAAAATGTTTTATAACCCTCAGTAGTTGAATCTATCAACAACTTCTTTATTTTAATGCCTATCTAAATTGGGAAAAAATACCTGATATCAAATGCAGCAGCACGCAGGAAATACTAACAATGATATTTGAAATTTTATGGCTCTTACAAGCCTTCAGCATCAATTTGTCTTCATTTAAAAATTGGAATTGACACTGAAAAAGCAATGAGAACTGGACAACCGAGATACAGGACTAGTCTGTGTGCAAGGATTTACATAACAATGTAAATCAACTCTGAAAGGTTTCATATGCTTTGGAGGAAAAGAAACAAACAAATGAAAACAAAAAGAGAAAGAACTTGCTCTTTTAAGTCAGTCTGAAACATGGGAAAAGCATAAAAATTATTAGAAACAGATCAAATACAATGATGCCAAAAAACAGGCCTTATAAAAACCTTATAGAAGTGACCAATATTTCAGATTTCATTTTTTTTTCCATATAGGAAAGAAGGGTCAAGCAATGGGAACGGGATGATCCAGTGCAATTCTACAAGAAGTATTTTAAAGCTCGCAAATATCTCTGAATTTTAACTTCTATTCATCTATCACTATATAATTACACAAGAGTTTTATCATTTCCACCTAACGCATATATCAATTATTTCAACAGAAAAGTCAAAACCCTGCAAACATTATATTGCCCATAAGCCCTCTGATTTTCTCCCAGCTGGAGATTTTAAGTGGGACTCAGGAAAAGGGAAAAGGAAGTGAATGTTGAGCTGCAGCTAACCAATCAGACAAGATATGGACTGACCCAAAAAAGAACTTCAGTGCTGTCATGTGAGATCTTCCTGGATGTACTTAACAAGGAGAGATTTTTGTTTGCTTTTAAAAGGCCTTCCTCCAAATTGAGGGAAAGGTGATAGATTCCAGTTTTGCTTTCTGTGCATTTTTTTTCCCAAAACAGTCTAAAGAACTGTTGCTAATGACAGGAGTGCCTTTTTAATTACTTTTCTGTTACAGGTCTGTTAACATGAAGACAGATTATTCCCCAGCAATTTATTTGGATCTTTTAACTGAATAGTTCAGCTTAACCCATATTTCTGAACACTTTTCAAGGGATGTATAAAATCTGTAAGGGATTTATGCTTTTTCTTCTTCCTTTTTGTAATGGTCTTAATTGAAGTCAGAATTTAAACTATGAATGCACAAAACAATGTAGATATTTGCTTGTGTGATAGGAATCTGAAATTCCTCAGAACCTTTTGTCAGTTTCAATATGGTCTTCTACCCAAAGTAAATGTATTGGTTACTTAATCCATTACTATATTGTTTTGGACATTACATGTCCTCTCTCTTTCGTGATCATCCCTAGAAACCTGTTAGGAATGCATGTGAAAATTCTTGGGAAGTGTCTCAGAGCAAACACTCAGATGACTCCATGAGACCTTCCCACTACAGTAATCTTCCAATGCAATGAGGCCACCAGACATCAACTCAGAGATTTCGATAACTGCTAGCTCAATATACACTTGGACCCAGGATTTGGGGAATGTTTAGGGACTAAAGGCAGAGATCAGGTCCAATTCACTTCTCTATCTTCCCACCTTTGACATACAACAACCAAATGGAGACCTACATAACCTAGACCTAGGGGCACTTACACTTGTTCCATGAGCTTGAAAGCAGATTGGGGTTCTTTCAGTTTGGTTTTCGAGGGCTTGGGATGGTCAATTGGTTAGATTTTTAATTATCATAAACTGCATGACTTCAAAAGGGGAAATGGAGACACTGTTCCTTCATACCTTTCTCTTGATTAGAATACAGGTATTCCCAAATTTGTTCAACACTTGTGGGTTCTACAGCATAGTTTTCTTACCATCTCTAATCCAATTTAAAGAGAATAACATTGTTCATTTCTGACATCTTTAATACTGCATGCACTTTTAAAATTTTTTGATCTTCTCTAAGAAGTTCAGGATAAGAAATAGCATTCCAGAAAACACAAGATTCAGCAGTCCTCCAAGTTGGTTTATTCTGGAAAAAGGTGAAAAGAGGGTGAATTCAAAGACTCTGTACTCCTCTGCTGCCATGACTCCTCTGCCGAGTTATGTCTTGCTGGGTCAAACATGCATGAGAAGATCACATTAGTGATGTATATTATGTGACTTTTAGTCAGGAAAAAATTAATAATGAATTACACCAGGAATTAAATATTTTTAACTAAAACTTCTGATAACTTGTTTAGTAAATTATGTCCATGTTTTTCCTTTCATATGAAGTTTCACAGTTGGTGACCACTACCACGGATATTTTTCATCCTCTTTTTTTTTTGTTTTCTTTTGTTTTGTTTTAATATAAGGTGTTACTGCAACCTAGCTCTGGGGTGCCCAGCAAAGGAGGAACATGGACCTGTTGGAGCACGTCCAAAGAAGGACCACCAAGTTGATCAGAGGGATGGAGCACCTGTCCTACAAGGAAAGGCTGAGAGAATTGGGTTTGTTCATCCTGGAAAAGAGTAGGCTCTGGGGTCACCTAATTGCAGCCTTCCAGTACCTGAAGGGAGCCAACAAAAAAGATGGTGGGAGACTATTTAGAAATACCTGGAGTGACAGAAAAAGGGGGAATCACATCACAATGAAAGATGGTAGGTTTAGATTAGATATTGGGAAGAAACTCTTTACTTTGGGGGTGGTGAGGCACTGGCGCAGGTTGGACGGGGCTCTGAGCAATCTCACCTAGTGGAAGGTGTCCCTGTCCATGGCAGGAAGGTTGGAATGAGATGATCTTTAAGTTCCCTTTCAACCCAGGCCATTTTATGATTCTATGATTACTGAGAAATTGTTCTTCCATATGATCTCCATTTTAAACTTCTCCTTTTGACGCAGCAGTGAAAATAGCTCATAGGCCATCCCTGCAGTTTCACAGCAGATCTTTTGCTTTCATTTTCTATCTCCCTCTCTGTAAGCCTGCACAGGGAAAGGGACAAAGCACTTTAGACATCTGAAAAGAGCTGCCATAAGAAAGCTTATTTTCATTTCATTTTGATAGGGCAGGGCAAGTCTGTTGGGGTGACAAAATGTTTTCCCACAGAGAGCTAGTTATTGATGCAATGTCAGGCTTTAAGTATGTTTGTGATAATCTTGGTATTAGAGGAATTATCTGAGCACAGCATCCCCTCTCTTCCTATGTCAGCAGTATTTTCACCCTGTGCTCAGACTGATCAAACAAGGAAGTAAAAGCAGCCCAATAAGGCTACAAAACCTGTGGGGCTATAGATATGGATGCAGTATAAATTACCTAAATTGTGAATCTGTTAGATTTCTAGCGTGTCAATGACCTATTTCTTTAAAAATTACCTAACCTCATGTTTCACTTGTATGGCTATAATAATAATTATAAAAACCTCAATTATTAATATTAAATAAGTTATCATCTTTCTCTGCATTTTATCACATCAATAGAGTATTTGCATTTATATAATTTAAAGTATTTAAAAATCAGGTAGTGTTATTTTATCACATAGTTCATAAGTAGTATCATAAACTAGAGTTTAGAAAATAACATGCAACTGATTTTATTAGTTTCAACTGAGCAATCTCATTTTTTATTTTTAATTTTTCATTATTTCCTTAGGTGATTAATTTCTTTGCTGCAGGGTGTCCATGACTTGTGAATATTCACAACTTGCAGTAGATGGTAGTAATTTGTTAGTAACAGTTGTTAATGCTCACTCTTTTCCTGAATGGCTTATACCATTTCATCAGTTTAGTCATGTAACAAACCAACTAAATCCAACTTTCAAGAGTCCTATCAATCCGCAGAGGAAATTAAAGTGAAAAGCGAATCTTAGAATTATGCCAAAAATTTAAAAAAAAAAAAAAAAGTAGCTAAGACTGCAGAAGAAGAATGAACAAGAAAAGTAATCAAATGAGGAATAGAAGTAGAAACAAGTGAAATCAATGTCTAGAGGGTAGTTTGCATGTGCTCATCATTAAGAGGCATAGAAGTGGCCAGAAATAAACTTCATAATGTTCAACCAAGTTCAACAAGTCCAAAGTCCAGCATCGAGGTGAAATAACCCAATGTCCCAGTACTGACTGAGGCTGACAAGCTGATAGGGATGTCTAATTGCTGCCTTCAGCTATCTAAGGGATGATTGCAGTGAAGGCAAATGGACTCTTCTCAGAATTGCAAAGGGAAAGCCCAAGAAGCAACAAACACACATTACAGCAGCTGATATTCCAATAAGACACAGAGGGAGGAAGAAAATCACTATGCAGGGAGTCAGTGCATAGTGTTTATGGAGTTTTTTACTTTGGAGGTATTCAGATCCTGCTTGACATGGCCCGATCAGCCTGATCTAATTTCAATTAACCTTGTCTCGAGCAGGAGGTGGGACCAGATGCCTGTCATAGGTCCCTTCCAGCATAAACCACTCTGCTTCTGCAATTCTTGACTGATGGCAAGCAAGCTCTGGCGCACTGTTGAGTTCTGTTCTCCTCATATTGAAGGTTTACAAATGAAAATGTGGAAACATGGGTCCTTATATTGTTTTATAGTCAGCTTATACTAGTACAGACTGTAATATTTAGCAAAAAAATTAAAGCAAGACCTCACTTTTAATTAATATTGGCTCAGTGTCCAGGGCTTTCCTATTAATTATTCCTACCATGGCATTATTGCTAGATAAAATTATTTAGCAAACGAGTTCATTTGTAGGAGTCAAAACTCCAACTTGAGAGTACCCATGCTAAATTATGTCTTAGGTCAGACTGTAATCAATCTGTGTGAACTGTAAGTAGACACAGTTTTTACTCCTCTGGGCTAATCTCTTCACCATTGGAGTATAAATTCAGAATTTAAAAGGCAGTGGCATCTTTGGATAATAGCGTTCGTCTTTTATTTGTGATATATAGTGTCAGTGATACAAGCAGTGAAATTGTACAAAACATGACAGAGGAATCCAAATTCCATCTGCACAAAACTCCTCTGATTTGTGATAAAAAATATTTAATTAGGAATAAAACAGGACTAAACTAGTATTGTTTCAGACAGCACGGACAATTGCAATGACTTAACCTTGCCTGGCTGTCAGATTCCCACTCAGAAGATTCCTCAGTGTCCTCCCTCAGCAGAGCAGGGCAAAAGTAATTTATAGCCATCCCCAAGTGGTGCAGGGAGATGGGGACAGCACATAACAGCTCTCTATCACTCCCTCCTCTTCACATTCTTCCCCTGCTCCCTGTAGCGGCACAACTCTGCTAGGTGTGGGAAAACCTAGTATGTGTAGCTGGGCAAAGTGAATTATTTAGAGGCATTGTCAATTTGTGTGATAGAGTCAGTATTCAGAAAGATGTAGAAACTTAAATGCCTTGAAATGAGGGGCATTAAAATTATTGCTGAGAAAGCACAAAAAGTTAGAAAGACACCGCTGTGCCACAGTTCAGCAATGCTCAGCACTACAAATATTATCTGGTCATAAGTATACATCTATATCTACACACATTTGTATTCATACATGTGTGTCTCTGTGATACACAATATCCACAAAAGCAATTCCAACTCTATCCAGCCTGATGACCCAGAGATCTCATGCATTTGCAGCATACAGACTCAGTTTTCTCTTGCTCTGTAGGGCAGTATGATCAAGCTGCACTGAATTTTGTCTTAAAAGCTTTGGGTTTAAGTAAATAATTATTTCTTTTTAGCAAGGTGAAATATTACTATATTGCTTTCATTATGGCATGATATTTCATTAAATGGTGGATCTTACTGTCAGGCCAAGATTTTGCTTGTGATTTAGTCCAATTATATCCAATCAGTTGTATGGCAATCCTTTCAAATACCATAGTCCTCAAAGACTGGACAGATAAATGCTATGTCATCCAAAAGTCCCATTTCAAGACTTTCTCATTTCTTCCCAATTTATATTATCTCCACTTCTGTCAGTTAACAGATAGGTAGAGCTTCTCTGTTCCAAATATTGACTCAGAAGTTTCCCTTTCCTTTGACAGGCAGAAATATGGCTGGTGTGCTCGGATTCTCCACAAGGTACAGTGTCATACCACAAATCTGGGTTTAGCACTCTGAGAGTCAAAAACAGTAACTCCCAGGGCACAAAGCATAGAATCAATATCATTTTTCTGAAGCTCCGAAGTTTTGACAGATTAAATTTATAATCAAATTTATAACCAAATTATACTGGTTGCTGCACTGCCTGTTTAATTTACTCTTGCTCTACTAAGGCTGCAGCCCTGGCCATCCACAGTGCTTTAACTTTATCAAGGACTTGCATCCCATGGCACATTTATGCCTGGAAAGAAAATACAAAACAAGCATACATTTCATAGTGCCTTCTCTGATTAGTTCTCTAGTTCTCTGGTCAAAGAACCATGCCTCACACTGATTAAATTTGTGCTGCTGAATTACTGTTCAATGCTTAAGCTATGGCACGTTACTAAACAATTAATTTCCCAGCACTTCCTTTATAAATAAAATTACTTTTAAAGGAACTTTTTAAAGCAGAATGAGGAAAGATACCGTTTTCAGTGTTATTCTCATAATTGCCCTTGAGGAATTACCAAAAGAAAAATGTATAAGCTATAAATTTGGCAGCAATATGTTATATGGTCACTTAAAATATCAAATTACAAGAAAAAAGTGCAAATCCAGTGACTAACCTTACATTTCAAGCATGGGTGTGCTTGTTTTTTATCTGAGACATAATCTTCAGTGCTTCCTCTCTGAGTGGATTTCTTTGCATATCTTGTGCATAATTATGACTGTTCAGAAATGTTGTAAAAAACTGTATCAGTCAAGTTTTATGGTGTAATTAATTTACAAGCCTCTCCTATAAATATCTGTTCTGGTGGATTATTGCCTTCCTTTTCAGGCAGTGTCTTTTGTCAGTTCTTAATTCACAGAAGTTTTTGAGACAGAAATGAAGCTGAAAAAGTCATCTGATAAGAAATATGTTCCTCTTAGTAGCTATGAGATTTTATTTGCGTCTCTGCTCACAATTTTTGTGTGTGTTTGTGCTGGACTGATTGTACTTTCTTGGTTATCAATCCAGGAGTTGGAACGAGGTAAGTAACCAACCTTTAGCTGCAGACCTTTAGGAATTCCTTAGACTTTGAAGACAGTGCTCTTACAATTGTAATTGTATTTTTTATTTCATGCTATGCTTTTAATGCTGGGGGCAGGGGAAGTGGTGTTTTAGGGTTTATGTGTTCTTCTCCCCTGGAAATTGATTTGAACGAAATAGGGAAAAAAACTCCAAACACTGGAACCATGCTCTGAAGGCATATAAAATAATTTTCATGGTTAGGCTTTGGGAAAGGTCCCTATGATGCAATCCAAGCTATAAAGCTTTGGTTATTCCACCATATTCATCAAATAGTGAAGGTAATATGGAAAACTGTGAAATTTTGCCGCCTTCTCCATGTATGACGTTTGAGTCCGAAGACAATCCACTGAAAGGCTAATAATCTCCTAGAGTTTGTGGGGACCATCTCCTGGAATCTATTAATTTTTTATTTTAAATATGTATATATTTAAGTAATTTATTGGTGAGAGAGCTCCTGTATCAGACAGTCAGGTGCCAGCCCTATGTAAAGCTCAGGTAAAGTCACTGAGTTTTTACTCAGTGGTCAGAATGTGATGTAAGAAGTTACTGATACTCAAAGCAAACTAAATTAAAACAACAATGTTCTATGATTTTCAAATGGAATTAAAATTTTGGTTAATAAATCTTGTAGATATAAGTTAACTGGGAAGGCCACACCTGGACGACTGCATCCAGTTCAGAGCTCCAAAATATGTGAAGAATATGGAGCTACTAGAGAGAGTGTCAAAGTGATTTTTGTTGCTGAAGATATATTCTGTTACATTGATGATTTTACTGCTTTCATTAACCAAAAATCAATACTATTTCATTCTGAAGACTAAATTTTCATGAAGACTAAACTTTCTGTAAGATTTACATTAAAAAAATAAAAAACAACCAACAAAACAATTTTGTCAGAATATCATATTTGTTCCTTCAGTTGCCATTGTTTTTATTTCCAGATTTTAAAAACTGTACCACCTTACCAATTTTCTTACCTTCTTACTAGAATGTTATCACACTCCAGTAAAATAAAAGAGGTGTATTATTGAATCTAGAGATAGACTTGAACTTAATTACTTTGTTTTTTAAAAGATAAATAGGAAAATATTTATCCATGTACAAATATGATTATAAAAATATTTTTAATCATAGTTGATAATTAAAGAAGGCTTTTGCTATTTAGAAATATTTTTAAACAGGTTTGCAATTGTTTTAAAGACAAGCCTTCAGAGAAGCCCAAAGCAGTCTGCTATTGGTAGTTGATATTAAATTGGTGTCACTATGCTGTGCCTTCCATCATAAACTGTTCATTGTAGTATTTATTGCTTATCTGCTGTTATGACTGAGTTATTAAAATTATTAGAAATACCTCTGCCCAAATTAAGGTGGAAATGAGACCATATGCCAAAGTCAAAAGCATGGATTTTATTTAACAGTAAACAAGAAGGAGAGAAAAAAAAAAAAAGAGAAAAATAGGAAAGAGGGGTTTGGGAGGGGACAGTAAGGTGGAGACAGATTAAGTAGAAAATATCAACACTTAATGTATCCTGATGGCAGGCTGTTGATCTTCTTCTTGGTGGTTTCTTGAAAAACATAGAATCCAGTGGATTAATATATGTTTAGGCCAGGTGGGAATGCCCAGGTTCCTGTTAGGAGGTGTCTTCAGGGAGGAGAAGGCTTTGGTGGTGGCAGATTCTTTATGCAGTTTTTCCATAATGGGCAAAATTCCTTCATAACAGTGTTTCAGCCATGAACTATAACATTTCAGTCTCGGACATCTGCTTTTGTCTTACAACTTGCTTTGATGTTAATGCCTCCAAACACAACCTAAAATACCACTGGTACTGCAACTGGCCACAAAACGTATTTCTTTTCAATCAACTTTAATTAAGATATTTTCTGAGAAATTCCTGTGTGCTATACTGGAAATATGTTTTTAATGTATAATGAGTTGCTTTATGTATACCCCATGTCCTGTAGCATATTAAAATCAAGATTAAATTTTCAGCAATGACCAGTTTTCTAATTTCTTTATAAATTCTCCCAGAATTTCATATATGTATTGGTGAGAAAGGTCAGGTCAAAAATGGTTTAACTATTCTGACACTGGATGTTTCCAGAGCTGTCATCAAAACCAGCTTACACATATAAAAAAGGTCACTGCACAAATGCAGAAAGTGTGAGTCAATAATTCATAATAATTTTTATCCAGAACTTACAAAATACTCATAATTCAGTTTTTGCCTTCCCGTGTATCTCTGTCCCTTGTGTTAGACATAATTGGGCATATCATTGTATCCTTTATGCACACATAATTCTGCTGGAAAACAGCATCTAAAATGAAATTGAAAGTAATGAGAACTAATGTCAAATAGTATTCATAAAAATATGACTACAGTGATAACTATTGTAAACATCAAAAAAAGTCTATTTTTTCTTTAAACTCAGTCCTAGGCAGAACACATCTGATTGCAAAGCAATAAGAAAACCCTAGAAGTTATTGTATTGATGATCTGTGTGAAATAAAATCTGATGTAATATTTTTAATTTATTTCTATATAATTAAAACACCTTTATTTCTAATTATCTAGCTGAAGCAGATGTGAATACTTATGGCTATATGGGAATATTTAAAATAGTCTCTGGTGCATCTTTCACTCCAACATTACAAAACAGTTCATCAGCTGATTTCAAAGTCCTTGCCTTTGATGTTGAAAAATTGGTAAGAACCTGTCAGCTTGTGGTTAACTCAAGAGTATTTGTAGGTACATTAATTCCCTAACATTAACTGCTGTTGATGTTTCTTTCTTTCCCAAAAAAATAGATATTTCAGGTCCTAAACCTGGTCATAACTCAACATATTCCTTATTTAAGAAAATCAGTGAATCACCAAAGAAATACCTTGCTTATGTCTTCTAGAAAAATTTATTTGGTACTAAATCCATGATTATAGTGTGAGAATGTATTTTTAATTTCTGTATTGGTTCAAGATTTCTCTTTTTCATATAGATACAAAATATCTTTCAAGAAAGTGATCTGAAATACAGATTTGAGAGATGTGAAATTTCCCAGTTCAAGTAGGTACAGCTTAATTTAACTTTGAAAATAAATGTCAAAAATCCTCACTTAGATATTTCTCTCACAAGTACTTACCTTGAGTTTCAAGACATCATTGGGAACCTCTTGTATTATGCCTTTCACGTCTTACATCTTCCAAGTGCTACTTTGCTCAGTTTGACACCAGTGTGTTTCCTCGGGCAAACTTCCTTCTCAAGGTGATGTGTGTCCCTGCCTTGACCAAACCAGAAAGGCTGAGCCCCAAGACCCATTCGCAAAAGTTCTATATTTTAAAGAACTGTGAGAGTATTCTTTTGCCAAGGTGCTGCTTGCAGGGTTGCGGATCCTTGCCATCTAGAAGAAATTTCAGGTTAGAGATCTCCTGGCATGAACCTGGAGGCTCAGATACTCATATATCCCTATGGATACAAATCCACTTAGTTCATATTCCTTAGGACGTTGGCAAGTGAGGCTGTCATTTGACACCAGGAAAAGCCGCAGCCTCTGTGTCCTAAAGATTCCATAAAATCAGTACAATAAGAGCTGCTTCATTTAGTAAAGCTTGTTTAACCTCATTTCCAATATCCTGAGATGTGGGGTTGTCCTACTGAAGGCCAGCCGACAAAAATGTCCAGATTACACAAACAGGTCTGTGGTGTTAATTCCAAATGCACCGTTCAATAAGGTCCTGATTCAGCAAAACACGTGTAACACTATCTTTCATTATTAAACAGTTCCAGGATGTCCATCCATCCTGTCTAAAACATTAGAATCTCAATGGGAACCATGTGGTGTTGATTGTGGGGATTTTTAGGGGGCTTGTTTGGGGGGTTTTGGGGGTGTTTTTTTTGTTGTTTTTGTTGTTGTTGTTTTATGATTACTAATTTTTTTGTTGTTGTTTTTTATTTTACAGGAAATCTGAAGATGATCATGACAGATTGATGTCAGAGACTGGGTAATTGTTTATAAAAAAGTCTACCTAAAGTATGGGCAAGAGACAATGATGCTACTAATTTAAACTGTTCTTCTGTGGACTGTGAACAGATTAAAAAAACAAAACAAAACAACCCAAACATTTTTAGAATTTGGATAAGGCCCTCTAAACAGGATGAAGCCTCAAGATATATCTTTTCTCTAAAAACTGCCTTTAGTGTTAGATGAAAAGGAAAAAAATATATAGTCCCTGGGACTGTCAATTTAGAAAGAAAAATTAAAGAGTCAGAAAGATAAGAACCTAGAAAGGAAAAGATATAGGTTTGTGCTGAGTTTGCTTATGTAAAACTGCTTAAGCTGGGGTCAGATCTCACGTCATTCCCAGAAACTCGAGAAAATCAAGTCCAATGATACACTGTGATAGGCAAGAACAACACAGAGGACAAAAATTAAGACTCTAGCAGAACTAGATGAACACTGAGAAATTACTGATATAATTGGCTGTCTCATAGGGTGAAACCAGAAAATTAAAGTACACAATGCATGAAAACAGATCAATAGTTCAGTGCTAGTACATGTTCTTGTGATATCAATGTAAATACATAAAGTTGATAAATACACAGAGGAGTTTAGTTTATTTGACTGATTGTCCTTGGAAAAAAAAAACAAACAAGATATTGTGATATTTGCTGACTATAAATATCACTAAGTAATGGGAAGCAGATTTGAATTGAAGCAATCTTTTGGTTGGAATAGTGAGGACATAACCCTAATTAGCTAGAAAGTGGAGTATGATCACTTTATGAAGGATTATGTAACATTAAGGGCATGGACTACACAGCAGCAGAAGTAGGCCTCTTCCAAAGTGTTGTCCTTGTGAAGTTAGATCCAGTCAGGAAGTTTGGTTTCTGCACAAAGAATGGGACTATTCTCATCAAAATTTGGTCATTAAAGATGGAGACATTTCTGGGTGGTTTGCTCAAGACTGTCTTTTGTCAATGCAAGGGTTTTAGTTTTTTCATCTGGTCAGTTTAGATGCCTTTTTTAGGAGAAGACCAACTATGCCACAGAGCAGCTTGTCTTTTTCTATCAGCCACAATAGGAATCTAGATACCTGCACTGTAAATAACTGTGTTGGGTAAAACTCCTTCCACTCATGTATCTTGACACAACGATCACAAAAAGTCTGATGTTTCTGAATGTTGGATCTGGCTTTTAATACATCAGTAAGGATTTGTCTTCACTTCTGCTTTTAATAACTTTGTCTCAGACATTACTTTCTTTTCATTTGAAAAGTCTTTACCCCTTCAGGCAATCTGCTTGGTATTTCACGCTTGAAACGCTGCTGCTGAGTCACAAGGACAGCAATAAAAGCTTTTGCTTGCTCAGCATGGCCCAGAGGTTATCAGAAATATGCAAGAAGGAGTTTTTCTACATATTGTAAACTACAAACTATGCTCAGCAAAACGACAGCATTAATCACTCCTTACAAAGAGCACTACTGAGTCAGTTGCAAATGAGTGGTTTAAGGATAGAAAAAAGTTTACACCTAAATTTAAATAGAAGGAGAAAACCTTTATCTTTGGCAAGTCTCATACTTCAACATTACCTTACTTTAGCTACAAACATAAAACTTCATAATGGTGTCTAGAAGAGACAGGAGAGAACAAACATAAAACACTCTGGATAAAATTCATACAAGTTATATGCAATTTAACCACAATTTCTAAATATTTCTATTTTCAGCCATCACTGTTTCCTTGTGAGAATCCAGGCAGTCACACAACAGGTCTGCAAAAATGCAGAATCCACAGATGGCATTTGCTTTATAGAAATGGTCACTTTTTATTATATTTTGCCACATGAAAGTATTATACAATTTTCATAACACTTCAGGGTTCACCTTCAATATTTTAGGGCTAAAACTAACAATATCAACAACAAGAGTAAAGCTACCTCTTTAGTTTTCCTCAAGTTCAGCTCCATTGCAGCAGTTGAAATGGATGTTGTCTTTGGGTTTTTTTTTCTGATAGTGCAAGTAAGAGCTGATAAAGAAAGAACAAATTTCTCCAAGGTTCAAACTGACCTGATAATTAAGAGATGTTTCCTGATGTCATCTTTGCCAGCCACTATTTAAAAATAATCTGCCTTTGCCAATGGACCCAGTGTTAGAATGAAGTATTGTCGAGATGATAAGTTATATAGCAGATTTATTTCATCAACTTGAATAATTAATTAGCTTCTCTCTTTTGCCTTGCTAGAGTGGTTGTGATCCTCACCCTTTATTTTACCCAGATGGTAACAGTTGAGAGAGTAAAACATGAGCTGGTTTTGGGTGTCATTGCAAACAACCTTAATCCTACCAAGACTTTGAAAATTGATGGGAACAGCATACAAATCACAGGTAGTATCATTACTTTTTTTGTTTGAAGTTTTTGGGGTTTTGGGGGTTTTTTCTTTTCTTGATGCTACAAATCCTTTAGAACTACACGTAGCAGGAATAAAAGCTTTGGCTCCCAGACAGCAATTGGATTGTTACTTTTTCTCTTGGACACCCTCCTCCCCCATTACATAACTTTCAGTAGCAGCTGAAAGAACAATTTACAACCCTTTCTACTAGAAAGTATGAGCCAGAATTTTGTACATTCCCTAAGGAGGGAGTAAAGGGCAAGGTAGTGATTTCCCAGTGAAAACCACTCAATTTCACCTCTTATGAAGCATAATATTTGTAATTCTTTAGCCCTCTAATTAAAACAATTAAGCCCCAACTGTGTTGTTTCATAAGTAAATACAGTTACAATTTTGTTCAGCTAAAGAATAAGAAAAGGGCACAGACTTGCAGCGAGTAAAGACTCATTTACTGGAAATGTGTCAGGAAGAAAATCAAGCTGCTTTGGGAAAAGTGCACCCAGGGAACTGGTTCCGTATTCCTGTAGAGCTGAGGTAAATGTAAGTGGGGGGGGGGGGAAATGAACAGGGTTTTAAGTACTAGGTAGCTTTAAATTCTGCAAACATACAGATATTTTATGTAAGTACTAGAAAATTTATCAAAGCCTAATAGGGAGTCCTTCAAGATCAATGGGAATCCCTTTTTTGTAAGCCTGAATGAAGCATCAAAACAGCCCTTCACTGAGGATGAGGTTAAAAAACAATCTCGTCTTTGAAGTACAAGTTGATTAGCTGACATTTGAAGAACTGCTGGAGTTACTATTAAGTAGAAACTGAGGAGTGAGAATCTGGTATACTCTCTAGTGTTCCCTACTAAAAGTTGCATTTTTTGCTAAGTACTTCAACTATTCAAAGGCTAGATTCAGAGTCTGGGCATATTTAGTCCTCTTTACTACTTATTTATTCCAAATTACCACATAACATTGTGGAAATTGACTGCTCATTATGTTAGCATAGGATGAAACACATAATCACAGAAAGACTATATGCTAGTGCATTTATTAAGAGCTTTGAGAATCGGGGGGATTCATACCCAAATCCTGACTACAATTTAACATCGAAAAAGGACAAATTTTATACCTTTCCATTATACAGCTACTTATTAATTATTAAACCCCCATTGTTTTAAAGCATGCAACTGTGGAAGCTCTGGTATACCTTCACTGGATTAAAACAATCGTTCTCCCCCCTTAATAACCACCCAATTCTGTCATATGATTATGCAGGTGCAATTTCACATGATTTGATAGAAGCTAGAAACTTAACATTTTGTTCCCTCCCAGACCTAACCGACCTAGCTCTGAATTTATTGTACATGCTCCCTTGATTCCAGAATCATTTTAACCCTATGCTAACAATTATACTTCAAAAGTGCCACCAAAAAAATAATGAAGAGCCTCTTAAAAGATTCATCCATTGATGAACTTTGAAGTAGTCAAACTTTTACTTCTGTGGGTCATTAAAATGCCTCTGTTCACATGAAATATCACCTGTCCATTCCACCAGGAGTGCTTCAATAAAATAATTGAAACTAATTAAGAATCACAATTATATGTGGCACTTTTGCATTGTGTATTTCAATATGTTCTGCCAGAGACATTCCTATTTCAGAGAGGGAGAGTGGTGTCATACAGGCGTGACTTGCTAAAAAGAGTTTTCACAGTGATTGAAAGTAACTTTCTTGNCAGAATCATTTTAACCCTATGCTAACAATTATACTTCAAAAGTGCCACCAAAAAAATAATGAAGAGCCTCTTAAAAGATTCATCCATTGATGAACTTTGAAGTAGTCAAACTTTTACTTCTGTGGGTCATTAAAATGCCTCTGTTCACATGAAATATCACCTGTCCATTCCACCAGGAGTGCTTCAATAAAATAATTGAAACTAATTAAGAATCACAATTATATGTGGCACTTTTGCATTGTGTATTTCAATATGTTCTGCCAGAGACATTCCTATTTCAGAGAGGGAGAACGGTGTCATACAGATGTGACTTGCTTAAAACGAGTTTTCACAGTGATTGAAAGTAACTTTCTTGTAAACTATCCCAGGTTAATTTTTACTCATTCATCTCTTCTAAATGTTGTTCTCTAAGTCACAAGTGCTCTGAAAATCTCTATAGAATAAAAAGTCTCAAGAGAGATTGCCCAGGTGAAGACGTTCTATATGCAATGCAATCAATAGGGATTGAGGACTGAAAGGAACTGCAGTGGCTTTGAAACCTCATAACCTCAACTCATTTTTGGGATCTTTCCTCCTTGGGAAGATCATTGAATTAGAGAAAAGGCTGGGAACAGAATGAGACAAAAAGAGGGAAGCAGGACACTGACAGTGATTCAATGAGAAGTAGTCACAGCTGATTTCTTTTAAATCTTTATTTCTGTCATCTAAAACTAGACACTGTGCTATAAAAGAAGCTTATAATGAACTTGTTTTCTTCCAGTAGCTGCTGAAAATCCTACTACAATGATGCCTGTAACCTCATCAGGTCAGTATCTTCCACGAAACAGGTACTAATTTTTGTTACCAATACAAGATGAAGGAAAATAAGACTTGCTGCTCAGCTCACATAGCTTAGTAAACTGCCCTTGCTGTATCTGGGGCTTGACTGCTAGGGTCCATTCAATGATAACTAGCTGCTTTCACTATTTCTGACTATTTGAGAAAGCAGTGAGTGATGTGAAGTCTGAACAAAACCTGTGGGAGCTTAATAAGGGTATCAAACCAAAAGATGAGTCTCAATTAACCAGCTGAGCTGCAAGCTGAAATTTTTGCCAATTTAGGGGGATAAATCAGGCTAGGAAGTCCTGCTCTCATGTTGTGGTTATTGATTTACTAAGCAATGTTGACAGACAGATTTTCCTTCCACTATCCCTGGAATTTTTACAATGATAAGAAATTAAGCAGACAAAACTCCTTGGTCTCACAAACCTGCCAAAAGTCAGCTAGAGAGATAAACAATGCAATGAGTGCTTTATAGCACTAGGTGCAGGTAGTCACATACAAACTGCATGCAAATTATCACATACTAACTCTCCAGGGCAGGGTACCAGACCAGAAGCTAAACAACTGTCCCTACAAATATAGGAGACAAGTATTTATTGATATTTATTGGTATTTTAATTACAGTCATAGTAATGAAAGTTATTATTAGTCTGGTTACAGGCCTACTAATGTGTATAGTCCAAAGTGTGCAAATACTATAGCCTATTCCCAAAGATACAATTTAAACTGCTAGCATTCAGTTTTTTCCTCTATCTGTCCCTTCCTCTGATATGCTATCTTAATGCTCCCCTGGTCCTCAGTTCAATGTTGCTAATCATCCTCAAGAAAAATTTGGGTATTGTCAGCAACCAAGGCTGGAATGGTGACCATATTCCTGGTGTGAATTTCTTCTCCCTTGGTCTTGGGTCTGCTTGGGGTCGTTTTTGTATTTTTTAATATTTTCTACTGCCTTGTTCTTTCTGTTTCAGTCCAAATGTCACAATATACCCATGTACCATACCAGGTACATTTATACCTGCTGAATCCAGGGTTATGGCTCTGCTGACCCTAAAAACATCCTTTGCCATCTCAACCTGCTACTTTAGTGAGATTTTCTAGCATTTGTGCTTATGTCACTGCTGTTTCTGTCACTGTCCTGTGTTTTCCTTTGGGGATTTTGCTGTCAACATGTGCATGCCCTTTTGGGAACATCTGTAGCAACCATCTGTATCAAATGATTTTTCTTTAAGATGTACTTAATTACTTACTTACTTACTTAATTACTCTTCAAGATGTACCTCCCTGATAACTGTTTTCTTAGAATGGTTTGCTCCTGCGTGCATCTATGTTTTAGGTCTTGGAACATTTAATTCCTTCTAAATTGGTTATCCCGTAGTAAATGTATATGTATATATACCAACAGATATGTGAGTGTATGTGTGTATAACTCTTTGCAAACCTGTGATGGTATGAATTATACCTTTTTCTCTGCTGTGAGAAGAGTCCACCTATTCCTTGCTCTTCTCTCTCTCTGCCAAAGAAAGTGTCCCTAAATTTGCTGACACAGAATGCACCATAACCATAATGGTCTAGTTTAGCTTACTGGTATTTGCTAAATAAACATGTTTTGATCAAAAATTATTGGGAAAGCCTCCTGAAAGTTTGTGCACTAGGTCTGGGAAAGCAGAAATATCTAACAAAAGTAAGTTGGTGATGGCCAGTGGTCAGCAACTTCTGCCCACAAAACTGATATGTGACAAACTATAGAGAAACTATACTGCGTCTCCCACATTATTCCTTCAGGCCCTTCATCTTATAAACTGAGGTACAGGATCCAGTACATGCAGTGACATGGGGATTGTTTTCAGATGAAGATGTCATCATCCTACTTACATATTTGAGTCATAATTTAGAATGTAAAAATAGTAAACACGGATGCTAAAGCAAATTCAGAGAGGAAAAGGAAAAGGACAGTTTGGGAGTTGGAAATGCCAAGTGCATCCTCAATGAAGTGGAACTTCTTTTGGAGCCATCACAAATACACATTCCATTTTTCCAGAATGTTTTGCAGTTTACAATCACTAATACAAATCTGCTTATTTACTTAGGCATTTGTTCATGTGTAAATATGTACACACAGAGGTAATTATATATATGCCTGTATGTAAATAGACAAATACTAGTTAGTTTTGAGGCTCCTAACTGATTTGCAGAGCAGTGTTATTTGTCAGAAAGTGTGCATTTACCTTTTAGTACTAATGTTGAAGTTGTCATAACTTCTCTTGTTTCAACAGATCCCACAAGTTTAATTACAAGTTCCCTGACACCAACTTCAGGTCAGAAATTTTACAGGGGAAGACAAGAAAGCATTGTTCCTATTTTAGTGGGGGGAAGGTGGAAGGAGGAAACAAACATTTTGAAGATATTGAACCACTTGGGTTTCATGTAATTTTTTCTTATGCTTATTGTGACACTTGAGCTTCTGGACCAATCTGCTCAAGCTGGCACTACCATATAATTATCTGGAGCGTGGGGAGCAAATAATGCAGATATAAAGGTAGATTAACAGCTGCTTAATGCTGCTCAAGAAACCACAGAGGTGCTCCCAGAGAGCAAGAAGAAGAGTTCTAACCTTGGGTTGTGTTTGTCCAGGTTCAGGACTCCTCACCACAAGCAAGTCCTCAACAGCAGTGGGTGAGTAACTGTGTGTGTGGAGGAGCAAGGAGGTTACATAGAACAACCTGAGATCACAAAATTGCACTGCTCGTGTACAGCATCTCTTCACAGCATTCAATCCTTGTATTCTATTCCTGAAAATTCAGGGTATGCATTTTTACCTTAGACCAAGGAGACCTCTTCAAAGTGAAGGAACTTCTAAGACTGTGCATTCTACAAAAATGCTGCATGTGTCATGCATGTTGATGCACACACTGGCACTAATACTAGCTGCTCTTTTTTTCCATATTATTTCTTTACTTTTATGAAGAAAATAAAATAAGCAATGTGATAGCAAAGTATGACTTCCAACAGACAGAAAGCTGAAGATGTTTGAATCTTTGAAAATATTCTTCAGCCTTCTTACACAGTGAAATGCATATGATCTCTACAAGAAATCTAATGTGTTCAAGTCCTATGTGTTTAGTGCCCTTATTTAATTCACTTACAGCACAATTTAGGGTAATTTGCAGTTTAAAAAAAAAGTCAGAATGTTTTAGTAGGAAAATTTGATTTCTTTCAATCCAGGAGGTGGCAGTGCTGTTTAGTTTTCTGAGTTGAATAAACCAAGACTTGATCATGGTGAATGTAAACAGTGATTTCTTGCATGATGGGCTTGTGCAAAATCTCTTCCTGGGTTACTGGTTGGAATTTTTGCTCTGGGTCTAGAATGCACGATTTTGTCTCCGCTCATCTGCGGAAATTCATTCACTGTCCGTGTGTCACCTCCTACACTTGGCTGGAGTATGTTTGGTTCATTTTAATTTCCAGCTGGATACAAAATGGCAAATCTATTGGCCTTGTAACATATGCATGGCCAACTGTGAGAGTGTTTTGTAAAGCACTTTGAAATGCTACAATACATCCATACCAATGTCAGTTTGGGACACAAAATACAATATCATACTTAATCTGATTACAGAACTAACAGCTCTATGAAAAAAAAAATGAAAGAGATTAAATTTTACAGATTACTATTTTTCTTACTTGCATCAGAAATGGTGACCTTTTTCTGTAAGGATTTATTGAAGTAGAGACAAGGAACTATGTGAAAAGTTCTATAGAATTTAATGCAATTTTAATGATTTTGAAATTAGTAGCTCTCCAAAGCTTATTTTAGCTGCATGTTTCTGTTCAGTTTAATAGGACCTACTTGAATTCTACAGATGTCTAAGACCCTCTAAAGCTTAAAATAGTCTGTTTGCAGTAGATGAACATTTATGCTCTAGGAAAAGACTATTAGCAAGATCTACAATTTCAATGGTCTGCCCATGTATTCTAACACAAATTTGCTTTTAAATTATACATTTAATTTGTAAATCTGAAAGGAATATGGTTTCTGATAATTCCGGTGTTTCAGAATCTAGTCTTAAAGGCTCTTTTTTTAAGGAAATGCTGGTTAAAAAATCAGATTCCATAGCATGATGAGGTGCAACGGTATGATGTGTTAAAGTTGAAGAATAAATTAAATTTTATTTACCTAAACACAGAGATTTTTCACTGTTATTTAAACAAAAGTACAGTTTTCTCATGTTATTTGAACATAAGAAATGGGAAAATGTAATTTATTACATTGCATGAAGTAGTTTATTTATGTAAAGGAAAAGAAAAAAAGGAATTCACAGACAATTTCTTCCAGCCTTACTCCAAGCTTAGTTTCAAAAAATATTTTATTTCTGGGAACTTTCTTCATTCTGTGCCAAATTTATCTTTTTAGTATGTGATATTTCATTCCAGGCTTCTAAAAATGCAGTTTTGTAAAACGCAATAGAGTGGTTGATTTGGTTTGTGGTAAAGCAACCAGAGGTAAGTCAATTTTCCTTTGTAGTGAGACTGCATTACTGTTGTGCTATTATTGCTCTCATCTTTATTATTCCAGCTGAGTGTTTGCCACCTGCTGAACTCTGTGCTGATGGTGTAACCTGCATTAGTGAAGATTTCTTTTGTGATGGAGTCTTGAACTGCCCAGATGGTTCAGATGAATCTGAAAAAAGATGTGGTAAGAATGTAAACTCCTGTAAATCAGTCTTTTAAATATGCTTAACACCTTCAGTAGTTCATAAATAGTTTATGGGCAATAAACTGCACAGTGAAGGCCAAATCAATTCTACTAAAAATAATAAGAGTGATTTTTACACTCTACTTGCAAGAAGAAATTATGTTCTTTAAAATTCTCACTAATTAAGAATATGCTTAATAATTAATAAAATATTAGTCTTTCTGTTTTAATATAAAGTTATAGAATTTGTTGCTTACTATAGAGATATTAATAACATAAAAACTAAATAAATTACAAAATAATCTAGAAATTAATTAGGAAGATTTGCATCAGTGATATCAAACAATGCTCAGACCAGATGACCTCCACAGGTCTCATTCAACCTCAGCCTGTCTGTGATTCTGTGAAACCACAGACCTGAAACCCCACTGGAGTTTAACATAGAGTTTTTATCCTGCCAGTCAGTGCCAGTCAGTTTTTTTGCCTTTGTCTTATCTTCGAGTACTGTATCCATTTCTCGGCCCCTCACTACAAGAAGGATAATTGAGGGGCTGGAGAGAGTCCAGAGAAGGGCAGCACAATTGGAGAACAAGCCATGTGAGGAGCTGGGTGGGCTCAGCATGGAGAAAAGGAGGCTCAGGGGGCAATTTCTCCCCGTGCAACTCCCTGACAGTAGGGTGGAGCCAGGCGCAGGTCAGGCTCTTCTCCCAGGCAGCCAGTGACAGGGCAAGAGGACGTGGCCTCAAGCTGTTGCAGGGGACAATCAGGTTGGATATCAGGAAAAATTTCTTCATGTAAATGCTTGTCCAGCATTGGAATGGGCTGCCCAGGGAGGTGGTGTCACCACCCTTGGAGGTGTTTGAGAAACAACTGAACATGGTTTGGTTGACAAGGTGGTGATCCGACAAAGGCTGAATTCAATGACCTTGGAGGCCTTTACTAACCAAAGTGATTCTACTCTATGATTCCCTCTGACTCCCTGGTTTCCTTAAGAAACTTTTTGTACCAAGGAGTTTGACTACAGCACTCCTTACCAAACTGCTCTGCAGTTGTGCTGGAGAAGCATGTAGGATAACGCTGCCTGCATTGCTCTCCACAGCCTCAGCTCTCAGTTAAAAGTCTGTCAAGTTGTCTCGAAGAGAACATGGCAAATATTTTAGGAGAAACAGGAGCAATTAACTCCCTGAGTGTTTTGTTTCCTTGTTTGTGGTTTTGAGTTTTTGGGGTTTTTTTTTTAAATATAGCATTTGGTGCCAGAAATCGGCAAAGCTTCTTTCCATTCTGCTGTAAGAGGAAAACAGTGAGGGCCGTCTGCTTTGAGCTTTCAGAAACATGTGAAATTCTGAAGTCTAAAAAAAACAAGCAAGTAAAAGACCAATTATGTTTTTAAAGAACCTGAAAGTTTGATCCTGAAGGTTTGTGACAGGTTGAACCTCTCTGTCATGTGGAATTTTCTTCAGAAAAAAAGAAAAGAGAATTGCAGATTCTCTGCCCATTACCTACATTTTTTTCTGAGTGTAGTCAGCTCAGAAGGGAGATTTGGCTGAACAATTTGGAGAAAATATCCATCAAAATACTTTAGTAGTATATCCACTGAAGCATATTAAAATGTCTGCTTACTGTAACAGCTGCATCAAGCTAGATCGTAATAATTATTGGCTCTGAGTTGGCCCTTCTACAGGTGAGGAAATCAGAAGGTCCTATGGTTCAGCTAGAACTTAGTTTCAAGGAAATAATTAGATAACATAACCCCGGGAAGTTTTTCAGTCATTCATTTCTACCATCACTTTTCTCTTTTTTTGAGACAGTGAACCTATTGGATGTATTTGTTGGGTTTTTTGGTTGTTTATTTTATTTGTTTGTTTGTTTGTTTTAATTTTAGGTATTGCTAAATAAAAAAATGTAGGCCCTTATATTCATAAAGTAATATTATGTGTCTCATAAAATTAATGCTTTTTACTTACCATCAGAAAATCACAGAATGGCCTGGGTTGGAAAGGACCTTAAAGACCACCTCATTCCAACCCCCTGCCAGGTACAGAGACACCTTCCACTAGACCAGGTTGCTCAACCTGGCCTTGAAACAATTCCAGGGGTGGGACATTCATACAACCTCTGAGCAACCTGGTCCAGAAGTTTTTTTCCTAATATCTGATCTAAACCTATTCTCCATCAGTTTGAATCCATTCCCCTTGTCCTGTCACTCCAGACCCTTGTAAATCGACTCTCTCCATCTCTCTTATAGGGTCCCTTGAGAGAAAAAACACAATTAGGTCATCCCAAAGCCTTCTTTTCTCCAAGTTGAATAACCCAATTCTCTCAGCCTTTCCTCATAGAAGAAGAGTTCCATCCCTCTGATCATCTTGGTGGCCTCCTCTGGGCTCACTCTAGCAGGTCAATGTCCCAACTAGGTCTGAATTTATAAGTTTCATCCACATTTTATTCATACCTGTTATATATGACAGGATTTAATTGATATCATAGATTGGTAGATACAAAAATAAGCTCAAATACTTGAATTCAAAGCTGTGTAGACATGATTCAGCTGGGCCTTGGAGGACACACAATGGTTTAAGTTATGAATTGTCCTTGAGTAGTGTTTTTCAGCTGAGGCATAGACTCTTATGCCCATGGCTTTTGGATGTGATTTTGCACATCTCCCCAGATCTCTACCAAATATAATTTGTGAATGTTTTCCCCTTTATAACTGAGGATGTTATTCTTAGTTTCAGCACAACTGAGCTGAAAATTTCAGGAATATGCATACTTAATAAAAGTAATAAAAAAGTAAATAAGTACAAATAATATAAGTATTAATAAAAATATAAAATAAATATTGATTAAAAATAGACAGTGTCATAGGGAAAATGGCTATAGTTACAGTCCTGAGAGCTGGATGATTTGCCTCTGTTCATCTTCACTGGATTTTCCAAGCAATTTGGTCAGTTACCACTAGTGCAGCAGTTTTGGCTCGTTAGCTTATAGAAGTACAGCTCTGGCTATAGGACAAATTGTTGATCCATGTTTCTTATATTAAATTTTCAGTCTTTTCTATCTAAAACCTCAGAGCTTCTCTAATTTTATGTATTCAAGTTTCTTAGCAGATTTTATAAAACCAGTGGAATGAGGGGTAAGAAGCTGGATGCACCTTTGGGATATCTGTCAATTTTTCAACCTCTTTAATGTTTCACGTTTGTCTCATTCCTAGAGAAGCTTAATATGGTCATAAGAAAGCTAAAATTATTTACATTTTCAGAAGTTCTTCAGAGTTTCACAATGATTTATGACCAATTCATAGTTCATGCTACAAGTGCTTCTGCATACAAAAGAGTTGTTGTCCTCTAAAACACTTGGTTTGTTTTTCATCTTGATTGTTATTCCCTCTTGTATTTCTGATTTCATAATGTCAGTGGTTTAAAGATACAGGATTAAAAAGTGAATTTTCGTCATCTCTTTCCTGCATTAGAGATAATTCAGTAAAATCTCAGAGTCTCAGGAGAGATTCAGGCAACAGAACACTCTTTTTTTTGTTTGTTTTATTGATTAAAATTATCTTGAAATGTTTCTTTCTGGCTCTGCAATGCAGTGCAGTAACAAAAGGCTTCACAAAATCACAGCTAGCAATTTCAGTGAAAGGGTCTCTAGAGAAATTGAAGTCTGAACAGCAGCTACAAATAATGTCTGGCATTGCTGTAAAGCAGCCATGTCGCATGTAGGGGTACAGAAAGGGAGACTGGAGGCTGATCCCAGGAGGGATTTCTGCAGATTCTTTGCAGTTATTATATGTCTAGACTATCATTTTGTGATTACTCACCTCACAGCATCCCTACAGCACTGAGAGAGATTAATCAGAAAGTAATGAACTGGCCTTTGGCAGGGAAAGGTCCTGTCAAGTGAAATATTTGTGCTTGATTTGACCAGTTTGGAGAGCTTCACCCTCAAATTCAAGGCTAACAGGATGAAGCCCTCATAATGTCCCATGTATGGAACACTAGTAAATAGAAGTGGACAGCAAGATGCATACAGGGGAAAGAGTGGAAGTAGTTCCTACAAAGGATAACTCCTGTCTCCTTGGGAGAACAACTGCAGCTATTCTTTGGGCTCCCTGAAGAGGCAAAAATGTAATGAATTCCATGCCCCTGCTCATCTTATACCACAGCTGCCTTCTCCCGGGAAGGAGGAAGGACCAGGAGGCACTCTAGGGAAACTGGATCAGTCCCAGCTCTCTTCCAGCTCATTCCCAACACATGAAACACTGACTATTGCTAGTCTGTGGATGAACTACCTAAGGACCTTTTCCAGAGTCTTACTGTCCTGTTTGAATTTGCTCGCTGTCTCTAAAGAGATAAGGAACAAATAAAAGGGAATAAGAAGATAAGAACAATCATAATAATAGGGGGCTGGAGCATCTCTCTCATGAGGAAAGGCTGAGGGAGCTGGGGCTCTTCAGCCTTGAGAAGAGAGAACGGAGAGGGGACCTCATCAGTGTCTGTCGGTGCCTGCAGGGAGGGGTCAGAGCATGGGCCAGGCTCTGCTCAGTGGTGCCCAGCAACGGGACAAGAGGCGATGGGCAGGAATTGATGCGCAGGACGTTTCACCTGAACGTGAGGAAGAATTTCTTCACTGTGCAGTGACCAAACACTGGAACAGATCACTCAGAGAGGGTGTGGAGTCTCCCTCACTGGAGATAGACTGGAACCATCTGGGTGCAATCCTGTGCCATGTGCTCTGGGAATGACCCTGCTTGGGCAGTGAGGTTGGACTGACTGTGGTCCCTTCCAACCTGACCCATTCTGTGATTCTAACACAAATGAATGAGCAAACACTTGTCATTGATTTTATTAAATCAGTATGCTTATCTTTTTTATTATTGTCCATACTATAAGATTCCTTTCAGATCGGATTATGTCTTACTTGTTAACGGTACCATTTTTCATAATTGTTATTGTTAACAAGCTGGGTGCTTTCCTTCTTCTCACGCTGATTTTCTCCTTCTCATTGGTAAGGACAGGAAATACGTGAATTAAAGTGGAGATAAAAAGTACTTTCATACCAATACCTGCTCTGATGCTAACACAGAATAACAACTATCATTCATGGACCTTTTCTCTATATATATTTAAAATCTTATGTGTTCTGTTTTCCTCTAAAAGATTGCAAAAGGGAATATGTTTCTATTTCAGCACATGCATTAAGAATGTTGACAAAGTTCATTCTGCACAGTCTTTATTTATGGTGTACAGCTGCCTGAAACAAAGCTTGATTTTTATTTTTTGTTTGCTACAGTGATAGGCAGAAAGAATTATACACTTAAAAAATGAACACACAAGGAGTACAGATTTATTCTTTTATATATAATTTCCCAGAGGAAGACTATGCTCAATAAAATTCCCATTTTATTTTCAATATGATTGGTTATTTGTAATTTAGACTATCATTATAGGTATGATTTCATTTCTGAAATTATTTAAAAGCTCTGTATCATTTCTGATCATCTGCCTCAAATTGATGAAATTGTCCTTACCTCTCCAGATAATCATGTGGTACTGATTTTATCCTTATGTGAAAGTTCTATGATGCTTTTGAATAACTGAAGAGAAAACATCATTAGACAGAATCCTAACATAATGTTCAAGGGATGCAGCAAAACCTTCAGCAGTTCTTCAGTATCTGCTGAAACAAAAACCCTCTACATGAATTATAATTTTCAATCTTGCTGAGGCTTAAAAATACCTTTTATCCCCCCTTTTTGATTTTTTTTTAAGTGAAGAACTTTCATAGAATGCAATACTAACACCAAGGAACCAAAACTAATAAAAAACATTTGAAAAAATTGATGATGATAAATGACATTTACCTCAACAGAATGAATTCAATAGCTGGCAGGAAACTTGGGAAATCCACTTATCTCTTTGAGTACTCAGTAATATATAAGGCGAGGAACTGGGAAGCTCATAAAAGTAGAGATAACAATAGTCAATAGTCATATCCCCTTTTGCTTTTATTCACGTGATATCAAATTGTCTCTGGTAGTACAAACACAGTTTTCTGATTTCAAGTGGTTGTAGATAAGAACTGGTAAGGCAAGAAAATCCGATTTCCTTATAAAAGTATGGAGTATAAAATGTAAGAAAGAGATATAAATAGTATAAAATGAAAGAAAGAATTGGATTAGCTAAATCCAGTTGCTGGTTTGGAATTATTTGGATTAGTTTAGACTAGTTTGGATTATTTGGATTGTGTCTAATTTAAAATTTAATTTTCTGTATTGCTTTTCTTCTCATATAGTACTTTGAGATCAAACGGTGATGAGAGTTAGAAATGGGAATAAGTTGATAGTGTATTTTACTTTGTCTTCCTATTGTTGCTTACAAAGCATTTCAAAGGTAATCCATGTAAATCAATGTCCAGGGTCACCCTGGTTCTGATTTTGTTTTTCAAATGTCATTCTGAAAAATGTTCTTACTTGTATCTTTACAGCTGCTGTTTGTGATGGAAAATTCATGTTGACTGGTTCCTCTGGGTTTTTTCACTCTATGAATTATCCAAAGCCGTATAATGAAAACACTGTATGCCAATGGATAATTGTGTAAGCCATTTTCCAATAATTTTATTTTATACCTAACATTTTTTGATTAGGAGGTCGTCTTGTTTCCTACACAATAGTCTTATGCCATTTGCTTTTATTCCCAAATACTCCATCACATAAAATATGTGATACCATTTTCTCCTACGTATTTATGTAACTTTTCTTTAAAAACTTTCATGCATAAGCTCCATAACTAAATCAATAATTTTTCTACTTACAGAAGTTCTTAGGTACAATTTTGAGAAATCCTGTGTATTATATAGATCCAGAGGAACATAAGTGTAAATTCAAAATAAATCACATAACTCAAAATAATTGCAAGATTTTTTTTTTTCAAAAGTTTATATTCAATAATAGTCTTCAGGTAATGCTTTATATGATGTAACTCTTACTTAAGAGAAAGAATTTTCAAGAATTCCCTTGTCACTTAGGTGTAAAGGTTTCATCTGTGAGTTAAGAGTACCGGTGTACCTATGTAATTTAGGAATATGTTTTAGAATTGTATAGCTAGCATTTAATATAATAACCCCAAATACCTTTTAAGCCTTAGGCACAAGAAGTGGATTTTTTTATCAAGGGTATATACTTACAGGCAGGGACAACTGTTTGATTTTGACTCTCTAGTTCTTAGGCCAGGGATAAAAAAGATAGCCACACTATATGATAAATCTCATCCAAAAGTACATATGTAAAAAAAATTAGATGATCACAAGTTAGACAGCCCTAAAAATCCCTCCTATGACTGCCAATCCAGAAGTTACTGCTTTGAAAGGCAGTAATTCTTATTATGGTTTCATAATAATGGCTGTTCTTTGATTCTGAGAAGTATTAATTTGGCAGAAGATTTCAAAGGAGATTAAGAAACTGCCTTTAAAATTAGAAAAGGTTTTGGCTTCTCATTTCAAAGGCTCCTTTGAAAGTGATAGGCTTTGATTTTGTTCAGAACTTTCATCTTCACCTTGAAATCCCAGTTTTCCTTTTGTTAATACATTTTACCTTCTCATCTTCAGTGGTACTGACCACCAGTAATTACTGGCAACACCTGGCTTTAAAACACAGGTGTGTCCCAGGAAAAGAACAAGATTTTTTTTCCTTCCGAATATGCCAGCCTTGTTCCTCATTTTATGGCAGTGCAGAATTTGAGCACAGTAAATAAACAATGGTCCAAGTGCCCTCTTTGCTTCTGAACTGTTAATGTTGTTCCAAGGGCTGCTATAGCTGCAAGAAGCATTGTATTAGGTAGATATCTATACCAGGTATGTAGCTAATAGAAACTTCTTTTTAGAAAGATTCTTGAGAAATTGTAAATATTACAGTGGAAGTTCTGCTGATATGTGTAATTACAGATTGAAAAATGACAAAAACAACCATCTGAATTTATTTTCCACTTACCTGGTTTAAAAAAATCTGGCAACACTGAGAGTAAAGGCCTAAGAAATTCAAAGTAGCACTCAAATTTTGTCTTTCTTTCAAACTGAGTTGTTTTCATGAGGAAACCTTTTGGATTTTCCAGTAACCTATTTTTTTTATTATTATTATTATCCCTATAAAAATGTGTTAGAAGGCAATCTATAGCACATCCAAGATTGAATTTTTCTGATGCCTGCCGGTGTCTGGAAATATTTCCCTGTTACCTTTAGGAAGAGCTTTTACATTTTCATGCTATTTAACTCCAAATGAAGATCCAGTCTCCCCTCTTTCTAAGAGAGCAATAAGCCTAATATTTCCCTGAAAGTTTAGCTTCTTGAACCTTTCAACTATATGTTTTACACTTTTCTAACCAAGGCTATTTCTTCCCGCTGGAGAAATATAAAATAACAACAACAACAAAAATTTAAAAGACAAAATATCTAAGTATTTACTTCACACTTCTCTACTAATCATTACTAATAAGCACCAGCAGATTGTTGTTGAAAGCCTATTTTCATTGAGTCTCTAAATACCAAAAAAAAATCCCACATAGTGGTAGCTAAGCTGGTAGTGGTAGTAGTGTTTTAGAATTTGGACTACCATGTGTGTCTACTGGAAAGGAAATGGGAGAAAAAAAATAGATATAGATTACTTTTAGAGCGTAACAGTAGCAAAATGAGGCCAAGAATTTTTACACTTCAAGTGGCTTCTGTCATTGAACTTTGTGTGTGATAGTTTGTATTTGTAACAATTTCCCAAAGAGTGGGTTTAGATCATCAAATCTGCATGCAAATCCTGTTTTTGTCATAAAAGACAGTGTTTTGGACATTCAGGAGAAAGATTTTGCTATCTTGCTGTTCATATTGATATTTTGATGCTATTCCTGTGGCTT
This sequence comes from Donacobius atricapilla, assembly GCA_013397315.1. Classification (NCBI taxonomy): domain Eukaryota; kingdom Metazoa; phylum Chordata; class Aves; order Passeriformes; family Mimidae; genus Donacobius; species Donacobius atricapilla. The sequence goes on along the minus strand of WBMY01001698.1, from coordinate 1,119,630 downwards.
TGGAAGTCTAGCTGAGCAGTGAGATATCTAAGAGTAACATGTATGAAAAAGTGATTGCAGTTCAGTGTGATGCAGAGGACAACAAAACCCAGCCAAAACAATCCAAAAAACTGCTTCTAGAACTTATTGTCACATTCTAGAGGTCAGCACATCCAGTTTCTAGAATTTGTTTAACATCAGGGCATAAGGGTGTATGCACACTGTTACAAAAGGTTTTCCTTTGGCAATTTTACAAGCTAAAAGTTAGACAAATAGACCATCCTAATTAATAATCTTGATTAATGTAATTTCATGTTGCTTCTGAACTTATCACTCAAGCACTCAATGACTTCAATGGCTTTACTGCAGTAAAAGAATAGATTTTCTGTTTTGAGTTTACGTTTCTCTTGTTGCCCTAGAGTGCCTCAAGGGTTGTCCATTAAACTGAACTTCACTTCTTTTGAAACACAACCGTATGCAGACATATTGAATATTTTTGAAGGATTAGGACAAAACAGGGTTTTAAGAGGTAAGTTTATTTTTCAGCTAATAACACTTTGGCATTCATAAAAGCTAAGTGGTAAAATAAGCATTTTGAGGTATCAAAAGCTGCACATGTATGCTTAAGAGGAAGACTGGATCTGCGTAAAGCTACCCTGTTAGACAATTAATCTCGATATACCTGTCTGCCCTTCAGTTTGACCACATAAATATTATGAAATATCTCCTTATACATTATAAAATATCTACTTGCTTTTCAAGACCTTATTTGAAAGATCTTGACAGCTTCATCAGCCTCATGGTCTTGTGAGGTCCATGTTTCATTGGAAATATATTGTCAGAAGTTCCTGTAATATCACACACAGTAACATAAAATGGAAGCATCTAAACTGAACTGGTGGGAGAAGTGCTACGAAACTTCCTGAAAATCTTTACAAGTATGGCATTGCTTTCCTCAGATCTTAAAATACTGATGATACCTTATCGCTGTCTCTATATTCTACTCTGAATACTGGGATTGTACTTATTTTTCACAAGACTTTGTCTATGCAGCTGAATTCCATCAGTGGTGGAAAACATATTCTGAAGATAGACTATAGAAAGATAAGTCAGAAAGATATATTATTATTTATCTTTATTTTTGGAAATAGGTAGAGAATGGGAATGAGAAATGGTAAAAGACCAGCTGATATCCATTTTGGTGGATATGAGATGGAATATGCAGAATATTTATATGTCAGCCAAACAGCTAAATGCTTCAGGGGTTTGAAACTGTTGTAGCAGAATCACAGTACAACAGGAAAACCATTCCTTAAGACTCAATAAAATAATCCACTGTGTTTTTGTGGCAACACTGGAAATTTTAATGTGCATGTGATTATTTTCTCTCTGATTGTATGTTTTTTTTATTTGTTTTCAGCTTCTCTGTCAGGGACCAATCTTCAAACAATTTACATTTTTTCTCATGAGGCTACAGCACAGTTTATGTCTGATTATTCAGAGAATTATAATGGCTTTAACGCAACATACACTGCGTTTAATGCGAGTGAACTAAACAGTAAGTATTCTGTGTGTATGTGTGTGTGTTTGTTTTTTGTTTCTTTTTTATCCCAAAATCTTGGTAAATCTACATTTTTACTTTGAGAAAATAGAGGCAGAGAGGGAAGCAGCATTTTCTGGCCTCAGTCCAATGACTAGATCTACTTTGAAAAATTTCATATTTTAAAGATCAAATAAATTATTTCTGTAAGGCCATTCATAGGTTTTGCTAGGCCTGTACCTTGCAGCAGGGTGATGTCTAACAAAATCCATCCATGTAAATAAAACTATGTCTGCACCTCCATCAGATTCCTCTCAGCCAGTTTGTTCACTGATCAACACTATGAAATTATTGACCACAATATCTTTGTTAAAAAAAAAAAAAAAATCAGAACAACATTTAGAAATAACATTTAGGAAAATACCTGCTTCAGTAAACAGGCCTTAGGAAGTCTGGAAGAGGTAAATCTACCATGACAACAAAATGCAGCAATATGACTCACGCATTGATAATTGGATAAGTGAAGGCTTCTTTAGCTGCTAAATTTGGAGCAGGAGGTGAATAGGGAATGTGGCTGGGATGGATATGCTGCAGGAAGCATCCAGAGGGCCAGCAAGTTCTTGTCATGTGGAAGCTCTGCCTGATCTGCATTTCAAGGCACCATGGACAGACATTGAAATATCATGAGAACAAAAGTGATGAGGATGTTGCAGCAAAGCCATGTGAGCAAAGAAGGAGCAAATGAGAAGAAATAAAGGGGCATCCCAGGGGCATGGAGCGCAGCACTCTGCTCTAATGGTGAGCCCTTTCTGCTGGAGCAATCCAGGCCTTGGCAAAGAAAAGAGGAAAAAGAAGGATCAGAAATGAAGGTTGGTGAATGAGTGCAAGAGTATATAGGGCTACCCTTCAAAAATATTCTTTTATTAACAAGTACAAACAACACATTTATTTGAGTAATTTTGTTGCATTGCATAAAGAGGAAATTAACTCACTGTAGGCTGGTTTACAAACATATTTAAAATTTTACATTGTTCATCACTCTTTACTGTGTAATTCTGAGAAAATACCATGTCTGTCATCTTTTATTTACTAGAAATTCTTATTCACAGATTATGAGAAAATCAATTGCACTTTTGAAGATGGCTTTTGTTTCTGGATACAAGATTTAGATGATGATTCAGATTGGGACAGAGTTCAGGGTCCTACGTTTCCTTTCATGAGTGGTCCTGAATTTGATCACACATTTGGCAACTTGTCAGGTAAGATCAAAAAAGTGGCTTGAAGATTAAAGGAAAAACTTGTTTTAGCTTATATCACAGCATTATGGATTCTTCATAGTGGTATTACTGGTATATCACATTCTGCCATAAAAATGTCAGGCCTACCAGACAAAATGTTTTACACTACTGATTGCCGTCTTGTGGAAATACCAAAAACTAAAAGAAAAAAAATGAAAGAATAAGTAAAATTATTTAAGTGTGAGGTACTAAAAACTTCAATGCTATTATTACACCAAAATGCCTTATCTGAGAGAGGAATTTTTATTGGTCAAAAATGTAATAGGTTAAAAACCTGTATGTTTAACTTGAGGGAATAAAAGTATAATTGCATTATTAGGCAAATCACTTCTGTTTCATCCCTCTCTACTGCTCATATTCTCATGGTTGTCACAAAATAATTTTGATTTAAGTAAAGTTGACCCGCAGTTTATAGAAGGCATCTGCGTTCTGAGTTACTTCACAGCAAACACACCAACTGTGCCAAACACGCAAACACTCCAATAACTGTTACACTTAAATAATTTAATTGGAAGAGTGGTCATATCAAAAGTGGAATTTATTTAAAGAGGCAATAGTGGAATCAGATTTTGAGTGTATCATGAATCCTTATACCAGAATTACACTCCATAAGTTTTTTTCTCCATCAACAATAAAGCCAAACAATCATTTTCTCAAGAAAGAGCAAGATTTGCATAAAACTTATTCAGTGACAAATAAGTGGAAAAATTGTAAAATTTTCTGAAAGAATCCTGGGAAAAGAAAAATAGTATTCTGCACTTTATCAGATAGAAATTATTCACCCCTCTCTGAGTAAATGCTCATTTTCTAAACAATAGAATATAACACTGTTTTTTCTTCCCACTCGACTCCTACAACACAAATCAGATGAAATAATGTAAAATTTGTTTAATAAAACTCTCGACAGTGGTTTCTGTCTCTTGAAAATATTTATCTATTTCAGGTGCTCTCTGTTTCCCTGTGCCAAGTCTAAGCTGCCATATGTAATGTTTCTATGTGTAACGTTACTATTGTGTCGTGTATTTAAATATTTATGACCTGTATTTTGATTAAATTGCATTATTAATATCAAGCTATTACATTCAGTGAAATTCCTTTTTTTGTGTGTGTTTTTCTGCTCTTGAAAAGTAAATACCTTAATACACATTCAAAAATTGAATTTGAATACTCAGAGACTTGATGAAACAAAGACAGAGAACTGTCTCTTTGACTATATTAGTAACTTTTTTCTTAGACACCATGTATATTTTAGTGCATGCCCTCTAAGTCAACAGAGGAACTTAAAGGCCAGGTTCAGATTTCAGATTAATTTTCAGGAATTTTAGCCTCCCACATGAAAAAAACAGGATAATCTGGAAGCATAAATAACAAAATATAATGTATATAATTTAATTAATACAATTATAATTATATTAATTTGAAAATTCTATTAATATAATATTTGCATATATATGTATTAGATAGAAGAAAAGATGAGATTACACCCATGATTTAAATAAAGCAAGAATTTTATTTTAAAGCTGCCTACATTTACATTTCTTATGACAAATCCCAGTGCTTCTGTGGTCTGGCCTCATATGGCAACAAGAGGTCCAAATTCCCTGCTGCAACAAATTATCTCACAAAAAGCTACAAACTCAGTTTCAAAAATAAAGGGGGTTTTGTTTGTTTATAATGCCTCGCCTTGCTGTAAAATATTCACATAGTCATTCTGTCACCCTCTCAACACACAATCCATATCTCCCATTGTCATGTGGATACAAATTATGAAACTGTTGGGAAATTCTTCTGCAAACTTACAAGCAATATCAAACAGGAAGACATTTTTATAAACCCAGGAGAATTGCTGCCTTCACTGAATATTAGGCAGGATTCCCGCTGACTTGAAAAGGACTAGTTTCCCATTGCTTATCTAGTTCTGAGTGTCCAAGAAGCTTAAAAGCTCAATTTAATATATCTTTGACTGATGAATATATCTTGGTATAATCACTCACATTTACTTTGTCAGGAATCTTCCAAATCATACAACACTATCTGTGCTTGATGCTGTTTTAAATGTAAAACCTCTAATTCAATAAGGAAAAAGCAAAAAGGAATTTCTTCTGCCCTGGTTAAAGTGTGATCCTTATCTTGCAGGATTTTATATTTCAACACCCATTGGACTTGGATTCATAGAAGAGCGAGTCCGGATTCTGAGTTTGCCTTTGGTCCCTTCAGATACATATTGTCTAAGCTTTTGGTATTGTTACATAATTCCTAAACCTGTATTTTGTTTAAGGACATACCCAAAGAGCTTTCTTTCATATAGATATTGATCCTACTCAATGTGCCGGCAATGCCAGCCTGGTTCTCTTTGGACTTCCACAGTCGTCTCAGCTCCAGCCCTGAAGTTCAACTGCTTCATAGCTTTCACTTTTGCAGTTAGCTATAATGTATTTCCTTTTTCACCCTGTATCCAATATTCATTTCTATTAAAAAATGGTATAAAAAATCCCTGAAATGAGTTTTGTTATGAAGCTTAACTAGACCTCTATGATTCCAGGTGTAATTTAAACATACAATTAATATTATTTTCATGCTCGCTTCAAATTAATCCTAATTTTATAAAACATTACAAAATAAAAAGAGTGCCATTTTTTCAAGGAATTTGACTTTGTTCTAATCATACCAAAATGCTTTTCCCCCCTAGGTATTTCATGTATGCAGATAATGTTTATCGTTTAAGAGTTAGCATAAGTGATGAACGTGGTCAGGAAAAGATTGTTTTTGAGAAAGAAGGAAACTATGGAAACAACTGGAATTATGGACAAGTAACTTTAAATGAAACATCCGATTTTAAGGTTTGTTGAGCTGCTTTTTTTTTCTTTTCTTCATTTATTTTTGCTAAACTGATATCAGAGTTTTTTGTGATATGAACCCAAAATTACATTGTTCCAAAGATAATTCTTAGTATCATTTAACAATTCATGCCATCAAATAAAAATTAGCATGCAGAAGATTGAAATCCCCATTTGAATTCTTATATCCCCTTTTCCTACTCTGGAATTTAGAGTATTAGTATTTCAGAAAACAGAAAACCTCATCATTGTCAGGGAACAATGAGTGTTATCATGAGAGCTTTCCACAAAATAGGAGTGTTCAAAGCCTATCAAAATCTGCTGTGGAATATAAGATCTCAGTAGTGAGGGTGATGTGAAGCACTTAGCCATGAGAAGACTTAAATTTAAATTGCTTCAGATTGTGAATCAGTGTTTTCACTAATTACTTACTGAAACTGAAACTATATTGTGGATGGAACTGGTTTTGACACCACATGATTAACAATTGACTTCTCTGTAAACAAAAGGAGGAGATTTATTCCAGACAATTATTTCAGCACCTCTCTTTTGAAAACAATTTCTTTTTATAGGTATTTGGGATGGTTTGCCCTGCTACAGTAGTTTTGATTGATTTCTGACAAGCACTGCTAGAAAGATGCATTTAACATCTGAGGAAATAAATGCATCTGTGACCTGGCTGCATCAGACATCCAGGAAATATGTAACCACATATGATCTCAAGAAGATTGCTATACCTAACTGTATTTCACCAACACTAATTCCTTGTTTGCAGGATTACTTTAAATATGTGGATATTAAAGAACAGTAAAGAACAAATGCAATTAATTTTAGTTTTGTGCCATTAGTTCAGGAAAAGTTGGAGCTGAGCAATGCAGAATTGTTTATAGAATTACATGTATAAAGGTATTGAATATTTTAAAGTCATGTTTATCATTTAAATGAAGAAGCTACTACATTCATTAGAATGATCCACTCAGTTTGCACAGTGCTGTTTTCTTTTGTGAGGAATTCTGTATCACCCCCAATGCCTTCCTCTGAGTGTAGCACCCGTGGAAACAACAGTAGAAATAAAAGCATTCAAGAAAAGACAGAATGATACAGTGTAGTAAGCTGAAAATGGTTCATTAAATTATAAAATTCTAACTTTTTTTCCTGAATTCAGGTTATTTTTGATGCCTTTAAAAGGCGTGGTCCCAGTGATATTGCCGTGGATGACACTGGCCTGACAAAGGGAAAGTGTAATGAAAACAATTATGTGGAGCCAACTGTGAGACCAACTGTTGCTACCACCCCCTTAGTTCCTAGTAAGTAAACACTAAATCACTGTTGATTTCCTATTGCTGTCTTTGTGTTTGAGTGGGTCAGAATTTTCAACATCAGTTTTATAAAAACCTCTTGTCAGCATTATAAATTTATTTTCAGGATAACACAGTAAGATCGACTTCCATGCCTCTCCAGACAGGTTGTACATCTTGATCCAGACCCTTTCAGCTGCGGAGTATTTTAGAGGAAAGCATGGAAGTTTAAGCTTCCTCAAAACATTACAGTGTCACAGAGTTAAGCAGGAAAATCTCACAGCAAAAAAACAGAGAAAATATCTGTAACCATCCTTATAAATCTGGATAACTTATATAAAAGAGAGAAGAAAAATTGTATATGATGTTAAACAAGCCCAAGCACATTCAAAGCAAAAAACAATACAAATATAAATAGAGCTTGTGGAAAAAATCATTAAAATATCTGATGGGGCTTGTTTTGTAATTTATTCTGAAAGTAGATGAAATTTTGGAAAAAAATTTCTACAGAAGGCCTATTTAGACATGGCTTCAGATCATTAAAACAAACACTGAGCATGTTCCATGACTGCCTCTTATTAGATTTACTGTGCCTTTCAAAGCACAGCTGATTTCTCTCTTGACAACATATAGTAAGTAAAAAATACCTAAAATTAAAATTGTAGTAAGACTGTTCACATTGTATTCATGTTGAAACACTGTACACTAATATTATTATTCTCTCAAATCTGTCACTTCCAAATCTACTGCATCAGGAAAGGCAAGAAAAACCTTCTAAATGTAAGAGTAAAATGCAGTTTTAGAGCTCCATCATGAGACACGGGGAGGTAAAGTTCAACAAGGTGTGTCTGTCAGCAAAATTAAATTTTAATAACAGTAATAATTTCAATCATAGTTTCTCAAAATGAGTTTTGGAATTCAATAGCAGTTTTTATTAAAGTAGTTTTGCGGAGAGATGCTGATGTCTGCCCCCTCTAGCTAACCTTCAGGTGGTTCAACACACCTCACAAGTTAGAACCAGTATAATGATTAGTGGTAGAATTGCCGTGTGGTAAATAGTAGCTGAGTGCTTCTGAAAAACACCAAAGGAATATCAAACTGCAGATCTCTACTCAATGCACGGTCATAAAATTTTAGCATTCAAAAAAGGGACGTAGCAATATGGCTTATAACTCCTTATGAAAGAGATTAAAGAGATCCGTGATAGAAAAGGACAGTCTAAGCTGTTGCTGGGGAAAAAATAACTTGTTTTTATAATTTTGTTGGGACATGCTACCACATGTTATCTGTAACCTGATGAAAAGAAAGTGAATTCTATCAATCATCTTCTAGGAAGGATGAAATTACTTTGATGAATGTGTACAAGCTTACTAACACTAATGATTTCACTACAAAGGTCACATCCATAAACAAGACATAAAAGAATTTGAACTGAGTCAATTTCTTTTACTAGAATTAGAGCTTCAGAACAAGTCACTGGCATCATTCACAGTGCCACAAAAGCTCCTTGAAATGTAAAAAAGGATATTTTTGATGGTGGCATGGGAAAGCCAGATTTGCTTTTGTCTTTTGCCCAAGACTGTCACCTTACACTTTCATCTAAAACAAAGATTGCTTTCATCCTCATGTTAATTTATAATCTGTCTTTTAACACAAACAACTGTGTGGAAAAGACAGTGTACATTCCACACTTAAGATATGTATGTCAATATAAACTGAAATTTTGGCCAAAGCATAGAGATACAGGTCATGTATAATTTCTAAACTGTGGAGAAAATCGTCTGTTGTGCTCAACCAAGATTGTTGGTAGTGATTACTATTTGGTTCTCTAATGAGTAACAACTGTATGAATACTCCATATGAATTAATCTTTAAAGACCACTGGAAATTTTTAAAATATTATTTCAAGACATGAGTTAATTCAATTTCTTTTCTCATTTTTCCATGCTAGAACAAGATCACTACTAATGAGCCTTACATGTAGTCAGCACCAGCTCAGATTTCACATGCACTAGTATTCCATGAAAAAAAAAAAAAGTAATCTTTATCTGTTGTTCATGGCATTTATAGAAAAATCCTCCTTGTGAGCCATATGGCTGAAACACAATATATTTATTAGTCTCGATTAGATTGTTAACAATTCCTTTTCCTTTTTGAGAGTTCATCTTTTCTTGCCAAGAGTGATTCAGTGAAATAGAAAGTTCTAGAAAATGGATGTTGTGAGGAACTTCAAGTTTTTTCTTGGTTGGAGCTATAACGGGTGGGGAGGAGAGTGCTAAAGTTTAACTTAAGTCTGAGAGTTAAAAAA
>WBMY01001698.1:1089184-1110331 GCA_013397315.1 Donacobius atricapilla | reverse complement strand
AAAAAAAACAACCCAACCCCCCCCCCAACATTTGAATTCAATGAATAAAACATAAAAAAAATCAAAATAAAGAAAGTAAAGCTGTTTTGCCTTAACTACTATTTCCTGAAGCAAGAGGAGGAGCACTGTTCTTCATTTTTGAATGAAGTCATTGTGAGCAACAAAAGTGGGAAAACACCAAAGTTCATTCTCATGGTCATTCAGTCATTCTGATGGTTAAAATGAAAATAAATAATATATCTCAATATTAAGTAAAGTTTTTGAACATGAAGCTGACATATTTGGGGTATAAACCACCATCAAAATTATATATTGAAACAGAATATTGAATAGATAAAGTACAGTTAGCTGTGTCCATGTTGTGAGTGCATGTATATGTGTGTACACATATCTAAAATGTTTGCTTTTACAGAAATTTTATTAATTTTTACCTGTAAGTACAGATACATCTTCATGACAAAGGGCTTTCCTACTAGAAGAGTTGTTTTAAGGAAAAAGCAAATGACTTTTAACCACAGGCAAGGTTTAGCTGTAAAAGTTTTTGGGTCCTGAAGAAAACAAAGTAACGGTATAAGGGGTTTGTGGGTTTTTCACTGAAAGTTTACTTGCTAGATGACAAAAAGAGCTTTAGATTTGAGTATCTCTGCTGATGCTGCAAGAAGAATTTCTCCACAGAAAGGGTGGTGAGGCACTGGAAGCGGCTACCCACAGAGGTGGTGGAGCCACTGTCCCTGGAGGTGTTCAGGAAACAGCTGGACATGGTATGTGTATGGTCCAGTTGACAAGGTGGACACGGTCCTGTTGATCAGACAAAGGCAGGACTCAATGATCTCAGAGGTCTTTTCCAGCCTTAATGATTCTGTGATTCTAAGATTGATCAGATAACAAGAAAGGGATGCAAGCAAAGTGTATGAGCCAGTTATATTTGGAGGCCACTCTTATCCTCGACATTTCCTAGAATTTTTACTACTCTACTAGATGACTGTCATATTCTTGTCTTCATATTTCTGTCATGGGTACAGTGTGTAGACCAATAATCATGAAAATTACTTTTACAAATTATCATTGTTACCTCGAATTGAAAAATGAAGACAGCAGGTTAATTATGTTCTTGAAATGTTTTCTTTTTCAGCTGACTGTGGAGGGCCGTTTGAACTCTGGGAGTCAAACAGGACATTCAGCTCTGCAAACTTTCCAAACAATTACCCTAACTTAGCTTTTTGTAAGTCATTCTTTTCCAAATCTTCAGGAGAAGTTTAACCATATAAAAATAGACATACTAAATCTACTTTCCAACTCAGATGCTGTCAAACAAAGCAAACAAAAAAAAATCTAAGGTATATACAGTGGGATCTTTTAACTGCATTCTATATGATACTGACAGGAAGATAAAGAAACACATGCCAGCTGATTAAAAAGTGATAAAGACAACAGAATCCTGTGGAAGGGGTCCAGACAGGCCAATTCCATCCTGCCTATTATGTCAAATGTCTTTATTTCAATGCAGAAGCACATAAGATGATGAAAGTCCCCATTTTACCATAACCGGGTGTATTTGCCAGGTTAATATCATCACTCCAGCTGTTAAATAGCTCAAGTTTTCTAGAGGCAAAGAATATGTGCACGAATTTTGTAAAGAATTCTCTCTTTATTGCATATTTCTTAACATACTAGTCAGAAGACATTGTTATTCTGCTGGCGTTACTTGATTTCTATTAAACAAGAGCTGGAAAAAGTGAATGCTTCAAGGTGCTCCACTGTGTCTTGTTGATGGATAAAGCAAGAAAGACAGCTTTATCATTGCCTCTTAATGAAATTTTAATTATTTATTCCTTCAATCCTGGGGAATTATGCTAGGATGGTAATCATAAGTGTTGTCATTTTATGTTTCTGTTCCGCTTGAGTTATGGCTCACATTTCCAGGATTCATTCCACAAGTTCCCAAATGAGATTCCTGCTAGTGAGAAAATACTTTTCACTCCATGAAAATACATATATGTTTTTCTACTATCTTTACAAGATTTCCATAGTATCCACACTTAGATGAAATATGAGAAAGTAGAGGCTAAACAGAAGCAAAGAACTATTTTAACTTGAAAGACAGGCTTCTGTGACTTATTATAAAAATTATCTTACTATCAAATGAGACTGAAGTGACAAGACTATCTGTCACATTTTCACAGTCAGAAAAAAATGAGCTTTACTGCTTTGGGGAAACTCACAGCTGACATGAATGATTAAAAACACACATATATATTGTAGAACCCTAAAATTGGTTTTCAAAAATGTTTTAAGAATGAGAAACTATAGAATTTTGGATCTTGACAGCTTTTAAATACAAGATTTAAACTTCTTAACTTCGTGGGTGATTATTAACAATTTAGGAGAATCTTTTTTCCCCCTCAAAACTCTTCAACATGAAAATGGCACAGTAAATGTAACTACTGAAAAGGTAATTTGTGTGTGTGTATGTGTGTTACTGTCTTCCAGGTGTGTGGTACTTGAATGCTGAAAATGGAAAAAACATCCAGCTTCATTTTCAGGTTTTTGATCTGGAAAGTATTCATGATGTGGTTGAAGTCAGAGATGGCAGAGGACCAGATTCCTTACTTTTAGGCAAGTAGCAGCAGTGGGTACTAAAATGAATGAAATCAGACAGCTGGGGCAAACTGATGGATATATAATATCAAGGAAATTAATTTCCTCTCATTTCATTTGCATTTTTTGGGACTCAGAAATTCAGAGTAAAAGTTGAGATAGCATATTCTACGTGCCATCAGGTTTCCAAAATGTTTGCACACTCTCAGCTCTCCATGCAGTCCGTGTGAAATTAACTTCTCAGTAAATCAGGCTGTTTATATGTGTGGAGAAACAGATGGATAACCTCTTAGCTGAGCCTCATTGTTCTATGCTGATTAGTCAGATCTGGTGCTGGGGTCTGTCCATGGCAGTCTGACAGCAGTTAGGTTTGGGAGAGCAGCTACATCCCTGTGGTGGCCGTATTCGCTTTTGAACCCAAACGTTTTGAAATACATATGAACAGAATAGGTTGAATGTACTCATGTTTTCCTGGTGAATAGCTGTCTACACAGAGAAAGGTCCACTGCCAGATGTCTTCTCTACAACAAACCAGATGACAGTGATCCTCCGGACAGACAAGACTACAACAAGGAAGGGATTTCTTGCAAATTTTACTACTGGCTACCATCTAAGTAAGCATCTGAACTTTTGCATTTAAGAGGTTATACCACTGGCCAAATATATTTCAGAAAACGTGGAGAGTGCAAAGTGACTCTCAGCACTTGCTCAGCAGAAAAATGTAAATGTTAAAGAGAAAAAGGCTGGTTACTCATCTGGACTTTACATTTCCTGGCATGAAAAGTTATGGCTTTGTTTCTTAGTCTAATTGGGCAATGTCTCGATCATGTGCAACTCTGTGATACTATGTGGAAAATTGACTCAGTATTTTGACCAAAATGTTTTCAGATATTAAGAAAGCAAATTCTAACTATTCCTTATAAAAACCCCAGGAAAAACATCACTTTGTAAATAATCTCAGGGTGTCATTTAAGTGTGTTTAAATGCATCTATAAAATATTTACTATTGATAACATGCACTAGAAAACTGTATGTGGTAACTCTGACCAATATTTGCAATATGGTTCTTCTTGCATCTTTAAGAAATTGGTCTTCAGTGTGTGAATGATCTGAGAAGAACTAGTTCCTTAAATATTTGGACAGCAGTGTTTCTGGTTCCAGCCAGATCCCTTCTGAAAGGCTCTTGATTTTCTTGGGGACTGCAATTAGACTTGTCACTCATAATTCAGCAATCAACTCTCCAAAAATATGCAAAATGAGGCATCATGCAAATTACATGGAACAGTAATATGCTTAGCAGGACAAATAATTATACTAAATCTAGGCCAAATCTCGACTGAATTGATTAGAAGCTTTGTATCTATGGAAGACTGACAGGAGAAAAACAGAGAAAGAAAATGCAATATTTATTGAGAGATGTGTGAAGTACCATTCATTTACCTGAACAGAAAGTCAACAAAGATCTAGGCTCTTCTTCTTACTTGAACTCTCAGAAATGGCAAGTTTCTCCCAGCTTGTTTAACCAGCAGCAGATTTTTTGTGGATTCACAGTAGTAATAACAATATGACCTTTCTTCTTATTTTTTTTAAATATTCATCTTTTGGTCTACGTTTGTAAAATTCACTCTGTTTAATCCCATTGTACAATACTGAGATGATAGCTTATATGAGGATAAGACAATTTTGCTGCTTCTTTTTCTGTGTTCTCTATCGCATTTGTTCAGTCCAACAACTCTCTGCCTTTTAGTTTTAACTGGTTCAGCATTCTTGCTGGGCCAGCCTTGCCCATATTTTGTAAAGTGAAAATTAAGCTTAGCAAGGCAGAATTCTCAGAGTGGTCATTGCCAGTTCTGGTTAAATATATTAAAAAAATTCCATTTGCAAAAGAGTTATGCTTATTCATGATCTTCATAGCCAAAGGACAGAGACTAATACCATTAGCATGCAGGCCTAAGGATAAAAGGATTGTCAGTAAATAAATTAACTTTAGAAGAAAAGCAGATTTTTCTTTGTATTTTATTTTTTCTATGAAATATTGGGGTTTTTTAAAGTAACAATTATTTGAACAGAAATAATTTTGGCAGTATGCAATATAATAAAAAACACTGTCAAGATCTAAGTCCTTGGGAATATGTGTCATTAGTTATGGACATTAAATCTATGAAAATCTGGTTCAAGCCTTTTATAAACTATATTCTTCTGCTTCCATTTGATACAGGCCATGCTGATCGATGAATGAATAATTTTACAGGAATATTAAAAATTCAGAAGTAAAGCAATTATCTTGCTTTAAATAAGACTTCTAGGTAATTAAATATTTCTGTCAGTAAGTCCAGGAAGGTAAAAGAAACAATTTTTTGATAGAATTTAAGTTTATGCTGTATATTTCCTGTTATACAAATGAAGCCATTAAAAATGTACTTTGGCCCCAGAAAGAATTCTAAATTTGCATTTACCCTCTCCCTCATTCGCTTTTATTTTTTTATTTTATAACTGATTCTGAAGTAGCTTAATCCTACTTTTATTAATGCTTTCATCATTCATTCCATTTACTTTTGTCTCTTCCACCTTTCCTAACAAACAGGTCTCAGAAGGAGACTTCCAGCTCTCACTGCCTTTGCTCATATGCTTGACATGACAGAGTTTAAGGTCTCTAAAATTTTTTTGTGTTGAACATTTGAAAATTTAAATCATTAGTCACTTGACAGAGTTTGACTTTTCACTCCCATGTTTTTCAGTTGCAATGAAATAATACTACTAATTGAGCAATTCTAACTACAGCAGATGTTACAAGGCAGAGTACCACAGATTTAATTCTTAATTAGCTTCTATTTATCTGAAAATTATCTTTATTTTGAAAGACAGATGGAAATGAAAAGAAAAGGAAATTAAATATTCTTCATACTATCTACACAGTTTTCTTCAGGTGAACTGTAAGGTCTCCTGTGAACATCAAACTTCCTCACAACTACAGATTAATTTTCCTCTCTTGTTTCCCTTCAGGGGCTTGCTCAGTGGATGAGCATCAGTGTGGTAGTGGGAAATGCATCCCGTTGCATAACCTGTGTGACAACTTACCTCAGTGTGAAGATGGCTCTGACGAAGCAAAATGCAGTAAGGTTTCCTTCATAAAAAGAAATCATAGAATCATTTAGGTTGGGAAAGACTGCTAAGATCACTGAGTCCAACCAATAATCCATCACTGCCAAATACAGTGATAAACCATGTCCCTCAGTGCTACGTCTACATGCCTTTTAAATCCTGACAGGGACGATGACTCCACCACTTTGCAGGACAGCCTGTCCCAATGCTTGACAACCCTTTGGGTGAAGAAATTTTTCCTAGTATACAACCTAAGCCATGCATATCTGGCAGGAATTCCCTGGGAAAACAGCCACAGAACCTCAGCTAATGTAGCATGCTGCAAGAAGCATGCAGGCCATGCCACTTTGCACAGCAGAATTTCATTGACTTTGTCAGGGCCAGGAAAACAGTCACTTTTCTGAGATAATGTATAGAATCTGGTGAAGAGCTCTGGAAAAGGTAGGAAGCTCCTCTGTGCTCAAAATTGTAGTTTTTTATAATGGCCTTGAAATGAAATGAAAACTCAACATATGCTTTTCTTCTGTATTCCTTTTATATTTTGAAATTCTACTGGGTTTTGCTGTAATTAATTTGAGTTTCACAGCAGTAAAAATGCTGCAGTGCAGGGTAGAGAGTAAACTTGATTTTGGTGGAAATTCCTAAAGAGTTTTGTGGGTGTGAAGCCGAACTATAACACATGGCACCCTCCAGCCCTCCTGGACTCCATGGGCTGAATGGATGGCACAGCTTCAAAAGCAGCATCCGTTGTTCGCTGCTATTCCTTACTTCTCTGGTGAAGTGGTTCTTTCCAAAAAGCATGTGTACAGTATATTAATTCATTTCACATAGCAGGGAAACAAGAGTCTCTAAAACTATAATTTAAATGTAAGATAATGCTAAAATCATGTTTGGCCTGGCACAGCAGATAAACTGCTCTTTCTGACAAACTTCTTTGGAGAATTAACAGAAGATTAACAGTGGTCTTTAAGCTTAGCAAAATTCCTTTGTTTTAAAGAGCTCTACTAGGGATCAGATATGTTTTTAGGTGTGTGCTGACAGTCCATTGATTTCCACTTTTTTTACATGCATATATGTAAAAATATACATGGCATATGTAAATACATGCACATAGATAGATAGACAGATGTCTGAAGATACAAATTCTCTCCTCAAATTAGTACCATTGGCTATTTTATTGCAAACATATTCTTCTTTTAAAATGTATAGAATAAAATTTACTTCAGTTTCTTCTTAAGCAAAGAAAACTTGAATTTTTTTTCCAGTCGTTGCTGAAGAAGATCTGAACTAGGTAACCATCACCTACATTAATACGATGTACATTTTCCAAAAGGTTTATTTTGGCACTGATTGTCTATACTTCATAAAAAATTACCTCACATGAAAAGCCTGGGAGATTTGTTTCCAAAAACCCATTTAATCCAAACTTTGGCTAAATCAATCTACACCTTTAAACAAAATGAAAATTCAGTTAGAAACTCTCACATTGAGTCTTTCCAGTGTCCAAAAGCTTTGCACATTTTCCTGAAACCAATGTCAATGTCTTATCAGAAGTGGCAATTTGAACCAGAAAAACTATCTTTTCAAATGCCCAACTTCTGAAACTTCCAGGAACTGCAAAGAAATGCCAATATTCTAAAATATATGACATCTGAATTATGCAGTTGTTGGATCTTCAATGACTTTATCATTCCTCACCAATGATGTATTTGGAGAAGAACATGGATGTGATAGGGAGAAAGGAAAAGGTTCTGAGTATTTTCTTTTGGGAAAAGTTTTTATAGAAGGACTGGTGTTCAATGAGCTTTTAAATATTGAGAATGTTTTAACTAAAACTGCAATGAAAATAGTGAAAACTCATAGCAATTGGAACTGGAAATCTATTTTTTTTTTTTCTCTTTTGTCAACACTAATTTAAACCTTATTTCCAGTCAGTTGAACATCATGGAGCTAAAGCTTCACTCATTATTTGGAAAGTATAAAACGCTGACTAAGGAAAAAATGCATTGTTTAGAGTTGATGGAAAATGTACTGTTTATTGTCTATTTATGAGACATTTGCAAAATACAAGGTATGAAACTCTCCTGTGGTAGAAATATAGCAAATAATAACAGCATTTCCTTCCTATGGGAACACATGCCGGAGATGCTGCGTTTATTACCTCTGTGATGCATTTTAACTTTTCTTGTGTTCTTCATTGGCAGTAATAAATCTCTTTATATTACATTTCTGTTTGCTTGAGGTCGGGGAGGAAGTGGTTTGCCACCTATTTAAAATGCTTCTGCCCATTTTGTTTTCCAGTGAGATTACTCAATGGCTCTCTGAGCACCAAAGGGCTGGTACAGGCCAGGATTGGGAAGACGTGGCATCTGGCATGTGCAGATGATTGGAGTGGAGAGATTTCAGACAGTGTTTGCCAGCTCTTGGGGTTGGGGTGAGTGATAAATATTCATTGTCCTTTATAACTTGTTTGCAGTTTTGTTGAGTGTATATTGGCATTTCCCTCCTCATTTTACTGGTGTACTCTCCAAAAAAATGGCAAATGTATCTGTCTCTGTCAAGTGGAGTGCTTGGTGTGCCAAAAATTTTGAAAGTGTGGCAAACTCTGTCTTGATGACATTCAGTACAGGATTGATAACTCTGAACTTAGCAGGTTGGGCATGAGGATACATATTGGAGAACACTGGGAGAGTGTTGTGGATGCATCACTCTTTTGTCACTTCATGTCATCATTTACATCTTCACTTTCATGAGGATGGCTCAGAGTAAAGCTGGAGCCAGGAGCAGCCTTGGCTGCTCTGCTTTCATAGTGCTGCTGTTCATTCCAAGCAGAGATAATCACTTGGATATTCTGCTATTGGGCTCCCAATACATCTCGTACCCATCATTACATCTGAGCTGCTGGGAGAGGAAATGGAATTTCTCTCAAGATAGACTTAGAGCAGGGATGGAGCTGGGAAGTATATGACAGAAAAATAGATTTATCTTTAGTCACTGTTCAGAAGAATTTTCAGGGGAAACAAGGGGATTGTTGAGTGCAGGGTGTTGCACTTTTCAATCTATGGTAAAATTTATGGCCTAAATTTTGGCCTTACTTACATCATGTGCTATTCCACTGCTATCCACTGAATAATAATTAGCTTTCCTGCAATGATGAGGTTTTTAGGGAATGTCACTCACCCAACTAATAATCAAACTAAATTCTAAGCCTGAAATTCATTATTTTTTGTCTCTGACCAAGAAAGATGCCTACAAATCCCCTTCTAATAAATTAATTGTAGCAATCACAGAGTTAGAATGACATAGAAAAATATGCAAGTGTTATTTCAAAAATGCTTCTAATTGGATGAATGTCTGCTGGTTTGTTTGGGTTTTTACTTTTTTCATTTGGGCAAGTACTGAGTTTAAATAAATATCAGGTAGCTACATGCACAAATCCTGACTGTACTTTATGTATGCATGCATATAAGAACATACAAACTATGTTTAAATGTGCTTCTGATCAAATAACTTGTTCTTTAGAGTGGCCAGTGGCCTTCTTCCTCTGATTCTTTCTGCCCCTGTCCTGCCTCCTTTCCCTTCTGGAAAGAAGTAATTTTGTGGTCTACTATTTTAATTGACACATTTTATAGGCAACAAACTTTGCCTTCCATAGTATTCTGTCTTTCAAAAATTACTTAATGCTTTTGTCCCCATAACATTCTGTGGCAATATCTTTCAGGTTGTCTCTATAAACTACTAAAGTGCACTTGCTAAAAGAGTTCCTATTAAGCTTCCTAGTTGTTTCTTATTAATTCCATTTCTTGGTTTATTACACATTCCCATTGTCAAGAAAAAAATATTTTTAAACTTAACTTGTATCACATTTTTGTAACCTGGGTGCTACTGCAGTTACAGCATAGGACAAAATTCTCATATGTGTGTGTCTATATTTATGTATTGGTATATGAATAGGGGTGTGTGTGTATATATATATATATATATGTATGCAACTCCTGTGAACATCACACTATTCTGCTTTCCTAGAATCCCCCTGTAGCAGTATATTTGTTAATAAGTGTCACCATATTTGTTACTAAATGGATGTTTGCAATAACAGGTCTTAAGGCTTAGCTCATGCTCCTACACTGAATTACAACCTAGAATCATGCTTTATTAGAAAGGCAGGCTCAAGTTTGTCTAGGACAATTTACTTGTACTATTAATTGCTTATAAATTTGCTAGTCTCGCTTGCTGTTTAATTTATGAAAAGGACTGAGCTGATAGGAGTCGTGTATCATATCCGGATTATTTATAATAAATGCCTGGGTTAGAAAGTGCAGTGTTCCTCACAGGTTCTAATAAATCTCACATGTGAATCTTTTTGCCTCCATTTTTCAAATATGTGACTGTTGCATTTGTGATTTGTACCAAACAAGATGTCAGTCTGGGGACATGCTTATAATGCATCTACAAAATACACCTTAGACAAATAATTTACTAATCTTCTTAAAGAGTCTGGGGTGCAAGATGAACAAACTGATGCTCTGGAGAAACCTGAAAATAATCCTTTGCTCAGCTTGCACTGTTAGCTCTCTGCATCTGACAGCACTGCTAAAATCTGTTGTCAGCATCTTATTTCCTGGAACCAAGAAAATCAGACAGTGAGTTTTTGCCATTCCGGTGGGCAGATACAAAACAACCCTGTTTCCCTGGGACCAGAGCCAGCTAGGTCTTTGCTGAATTGTATCTAGGAATGGGGATAGACCTGGCAATTTTGTCATCCCTAAAAGTCCAACAAGAGTGAGAGCTTAGGCTCTACTCTGAAACCCTTCATTCTATTTTCTTCATGAGCTTGGAGCATTCTTCAGAAGGAAATCAGTTCCTGGGAGTACTTTGCTGGTCTCAGCAAAGTTCCTCATCACAGAATCTGATTCTGCCTAACTGGCTTGGCACTTTACTGCTCTCTCAGACTGTCTAAAAGGCACTTCCAGGCTGAGAAATGCAGCAGAAGCGACTTTTCCAGCAGGTGGACCATACAGCTCTCCTGGTGGCACAGCCGGGCTGTTGAGCACCTCTTTACTTCATACGCAGCAGATTTGCAGGCAGATTCCAGACTTCATCCTTCCCAGGAGAGTGAGATTTACTGCATTTGAAGAGAAGACACAGTGCAAGTGCTCCCTGTGTATTAAACCTGCAGGTGCTCATTGTGTATTAAACAAATGGTTCTCCTCTTGCTCCTGAGATGTGTAAGGCTAAAGGGCCAGATGGGAGGCTGTCACCCCCCGAGAAATGATGCACTCTAGCCACAGCTTTTTTCCCCATGCTTCCTCAAGGGAAAGCAAATATGTTTCATAGATATGTGTTCCAAACTGCTCATATGAAGTATCACAAAGTACATGATGCAGAATGGATTATAGAGTAAATCTGGATATGGGTTCTAAATGTCAAAACAATTTGTTTTACCAATAGTACACAGAATTCTTAGTTCAAAAAGCCANNCTTAGTTCAAAAAGCCATTGCTACAAAAAAAAAAAAAAAAAAAAACCAGTTGAAGAATAGACTAATTGATACCTTTAAATTGACTACATGACCTTTAAAGGTCCCATCCAACCCAAATTGTTCTATGATTCTGTGACTTATTGAATACACCCCACTTCTGCTCAATAGCAAACTTGACACTATTGACTTATTCCACAGCTACTCTGATTTCAACAGATCTGAGGTGAAAATCAACTTTTTTTTTACTCCATTAGATCCTTCATGATACAAAATATAATTTCATTTCTTTCCCAGACAGTGTAGTATAAGTGTAACTGCACCCCTCAAAAAAGCAAGACTGTGATACTCCGTTTCAGCTATTACTGCCCTGTTTGGCATTCTAAGTTCTAGCTCCACACATTTAAGAACTGGTATTTCAAACCCTTCACTGTGGCACTGAAAAGCCAAAACAAATATTTTCTTCTGCCAAAAGAATTAAGTCTCTTTCAATATTATTGTAGCATTAGAAATCTTACAATAAGATATAAGACTGGAAGTAAGTGACTCACATTTTAATCTGAACAAGTTTCAAGCCTCAAAAATCACCTGCTAAAGAGTCATTATTTGAGAAGAAAAACAAAACAAACAAACAAACAGTTGGTGTTTATTCTATCTGTATAACAGTTTCCCAAATATTGCTCCACTGGTGGAATAGGGTATAAATCTAAAAATATTTATGTGTCTTTTTGTCCTAGGGATGCAAATATGTCATCAGCAGTATTATTCACTGGAGGTGGTCCATTTGTCACCATCACCAAAGGAGGTAACCACAGCCTCATTTTTGCAAAAAGGTGGGTACAATGAGGTTTCTTCCTCATACAAATGATGTTTTTAAGTATGGTGGTGATTATTTATGCACAATTATATAGCTAAAACCCTAATTGACATCTCTATCCATTTACTGTGGAAATTATATACTCTTTTAGCAAAATATTTCTTACCTAGAAATCTCTAAATTATGTGTACATAATAGAGTAGAATTAAGGCTACCTATATATAATAGAGAAGAATTAAGATGGAGTGACATTCGCCCATAGTTACAGAATAGTTGTCACAGTAGGTTCCCTCTGTAACCTGAGAAAAATAAGCACTCCGAAATGTGATCCATCAAGGCATCTCTTGAAATACAATGAGTCACATTCTATAGTCCTTTGACTTTATTGATATAAAATTTGGAAATACTGATGATTGCTAATTTAAGCCATCCACAGACAGGTTATCTGCATTTAAACTATCCCCAATCAAAAAATGAATTCTGGATTTGTCTCCACATTTACAAGTGAATCATTAGATTACATGATCCTCAGAATACATTTGATTCTATTTAACCTTTCCCAGTCCAAATAACAGCTGAAGTGATTCTGAAGGGTGCTACAAACTGGTATTTTCCTGTAGCTTAAATGTGATACTAGCCCAGGATTACATCCTCAGGAAATGGTGAGATTTACAATGCAACTCCCAAGGAGAAAAGCTTGCCATCATCAATTTAAAGAATTGTAATGACTTCAATTACTATTTTCTACTTACAAGAGGGTTTACTGTATAATTTTTTTCTGGATTTCTACCAGAACACTGAGCCAGAAAATTACTGTCTAATTGCTAAAATTCTGAAACCATATTGAGGACAGCAACAGTCCATGTTCTTTTTGTTTCTCTTTATAAATATACCACATAGTAATAAAGCAAGAGACTTCTTAATTTTCTAAGGTCTATTATTTTGTCTCCAGGAAAAAGAAAAAAGGAAAGTTACATTTTATGTTCTAATTATACTCTGTTAACCCCAAACATTTATCATTCTTAGGGGTGGTGAAAGTATCTTAATGGAATATCACTGGAGGCTATTTTTCTTTTTTTCTTGAGTGAATGTCTAAACCAGCATTGCCACAAGACATCCTGAAGAGCATTTAAAGATGTCTTCTGTCAATACCTACTAAACACTAAAAGTGATTAAAGCAGGAGGAAATGTAACTAATTAATTTATCTTAGTTGTATTTCTGTTGCAGAAATAGGTGTCTTCTCCCATGTTTCATCTGGGTGGCTGATAGCAATCATTTTGCAGGGTGACACTACTGTAGATTCACACATAGTTTTTGTACATATAATGAATGCTAAAAAGATCACACAGATTTGATAATTTAAGCAACTGAATTCACTAAATGGTAATCAAGTTATAAAATGTATTTCTCACATTGTCTTTGATTTTTATTCAAGTACATCCACCACTGAAACAAAGGAGGGCACTCATAATAGGGCTTGAAAGCTGCAGTGACAGAGACAGCAAAAGCATTCTCTGGTGCCCTTAGGTAATGTGATTTTTGGCAGGATAGATTTGTAAGAGCCCCAGATCCTGCCTTTTAGATATATGTGAGCAGATTCCACAGGGACCAATTGTTTTTGCCAGTTCTAAGTGAAGATCATGCTCACAGATATCCTAACTACTCCAAATTTCTGCCTGGCATGCTGCTTGACAGCTGACAGTCAGAGAGGCACAGAGGAAGGTGCCCAGCACATGCCTCTGGTGCCTTTTGGCCACTCCTGTGCTGACCAAGAGGCAGCTGAGAACTCTTGGGCTGAAGTTCAGGCAAGGAAGTGTTCTTCCTGCTGGAAGCTAGCTCCACAAAGAAAAAGCAGAGGCAAATGAAGTAATTTCT
The DNA here is from genome assembly GCA_013397315.1 of Donacobius atricapilla. Classification (NCBI taxonomy): domain Eukaryota; kingdom Metazoa; phylum Chordata; class Aves; order Passeriformes; family Mimidae; genus Donacobius; species Donacobius atricapilla. Next base: position 1,096,460 of record WBMY01001698.1, on the reverse strand, counting down.
ACTAAAGCGCCAGTAGATACTTGTGGTGGGACAGGCAACTCCCTTTACACAAAAAAATGCAAAATTATAGGGACAAATCTCACATTTTGGTTGTTAGTTAGGGCAGTTTATGCATTTACCTATGAGAAAGCATAGGATCAGATAAAAGACCTAATATACAGCACCACTGACCCCCCGTGAAAGCCCATGAAGGCATTGTGGATAAGGGTATTTAGTTGCTATGTTATGCAGAAGATGGTATTGGTTTCCTGTGGGTTTATGCATTTCTAGTTGTCCTTGATGTTTGTCTGGTTACAAAGGGACAGCCTTATGAAGTCAATACAGATTTGAATATAAGTCACATAAACTGGTTTCCACTTTTTAAATTACAGCTTTAAAATTAGGTACCTACCTTGAAGTAGAAAATGGCAATGTGGGCCTATTCAGGGCCAGAGGAATATCTCATTTGCACCCCACTATAGTGAAGGTTTAACTGGGGAGGTGGTGGGTGGTTACTGTTCCCACTTCATTTCTTGTACCACTGTGCCACTGGGAAATTACTGGGTCACATCTCCCTCACAGCAGATACCAAATTTTAGAGCAAACACAGTGAGGAATGCATCATTCCCTGTCACCCTGATTTTTTCAGCCTTCTCTTCTGTTTCACAGTTTCATGTTTTGGGTTCTTTCTCACGCTCTGGTCTGTAAACACCGGCAAATGTTTATCATAACTTCAAGGCAGTTTTCATTCCTGTTCTTAGAGATATGGACAGCTGATGAACGGTTGTCTTGACCAATGGGATGGGGAGAGGTGTCAACCTTCTCCCCCAATCCCTGGCCTTTGTAGATATACTATATATTGGAGTCAGACTTTCAAATAGAGTTTTAGTTCATGCCTTCTCATCAAAGTGTGTGTGTGTGTTTGTTTGTGTGTGTGATGAACTGCATCAATTCCCTATCATGTTTAAAGTATCCTTCACCTATTCTATTTAAAAATGGAATGTGGAAATGCTCACTGGAAACAAACTGTTGGCAGAGTTTGGTTTTCTCTCTTCCTCTCATTCATATTTCTGTGTGCATCAGATTTGAATTGCTAGCACACACACTGTCCCAAGTGTTTCAGATTCATTACGGACTATGAACATAATACTAAAACCTCTGGGTATCAGAAATGCTTGAGCAGTTTTGATCTGTGGTCTTGTGCTCTTCAGACTCTGGCTTTATATCTCTGCTAAATAATTTCTAATCTAGCATATGCAACTATGCATTTTACAGTAACATTATTTTCTTAGTAAAATGATACAGGGATATAAAACTAACCTCCTAAATTCTTTGGCCACACTGATCTCTAGTGGTAAGGTATTGAAAACATCTCAAAAGGTAGGAAAAAATACTATAGGAAGCTACAATTTTATTGTAAATCTGTCATGGACAGATGACTCATTTCCCTAAGACACAAGAGTCTACTTTTAATTACATAATATAAATCAATTAAGTGGCCAGTGAAGAGGAATATGTACATCTAAAGTTGTATAAAATATAAGGTTGTACATTTATAATTAAAATAGAATTTAACATGTAGCATTAGTTATTATACTTAACAGGCTGAGACTATAAATGAATGTACTTTTATATATATGATTATATAAATTTCTGTGTGTGTGTGTGTATGTATATATATTTGACAGTCAGAGCTATCTGATGTACAGGTATTTGTGATTTAATTGCACTTTCATTCTAGAGAACAGTGCTTGGACAACCTGGTAATGCATCTGCAATGTAACATTCAATGTAAGTACTCAGAACCCAGAACTTTTTCACAGAGAGGTCAAATTGTTCAGACCATAAAACCTAATGTTTATAGCCTGAATGGAAAGGTTAGAGAATGGGCTATAAATGCTATACTCTTAATGATATAAACATGGGAAAATTTAAGTCTTCACTCAATTTCAGTGTTAAGCATACACTAGAGATGGATCTGTAAGTGAAAACATATATAAAATAAATGTATAAAAATTCCAGAAGGTCTGAGGAAAGAAAACATCTAAATCCAAGTTAGACACTTGCATCTTGATTTCAGCTATAAAAACCCAAACTTTTTTCACAGTGTTTTTGAATAGCAGTTCAGAATCTACAAAGCCTTTATTTTTCCAAGAAAATTGACTAATCTAAAAAAATGTTAATCCCTTTTTTTATTTGAGTTGATTCTATTTTGCTTTATCATAGCTTGTGGAAAACACCTGGTTACTCAGAATAATGGAACAAGAATTGTAGGTGGAAGCGATGCCAGAAGAGAGGCTTGGCCCTGGATAGTTTCACTCCATTTTAATTTCCAACCCGTTTGTGGAGCTTCCCTTATCAGTGATGAGTGGCTGGTGACAGCAGCACACTGTGTATATGGGTACTGTTCTTTTATGTGCAAGTTCACTAAAAAGGCATCTGATTATCCACAAATTGTGACACTGATATGAAAAATTAAAAACTATTTCCTGGTTCAATTACCGTGTTTTGAATCACTTGCAGGCTCAGCTGAGAGTTCCTTTACTTCCTGATAAATCCTCAGTCCTTACTTTAATGCAGAGAATTGTGGAAACCAAGCAGTGTTTCCTGAACAATAAGGAACTGCACTTTAAATGCATGGTATTAATACTGAGCATTGGTACTTAATCCATAATTATTGTGGGCCTCCATAAATTTGGTGCATCCCTTCCAGTGGTATAAAAGGTGACATCATATCTCATAAATTAAACCCAGCATTCCTCCTGTATATTATCATGGATTGATCAAGATTTACTGTGCATCACTGGAATGAATCTTGATTTATGTGCATTGATTAGCAATATTGGATATCCTCTTGATGATGTTATTTGTACCATTCAAAGAAGTGATGCATCTTGAAGTATTTTCTAGGGTTTGCTTTTATAATATCTACAATAAAAATAAGTGTTGTAAAAGATACAGAAATTGGAACAGCAGGAAAAAAAAAGAAAAAAAAAAGAAAATTCAAAATTAGAGTAGAGCTTTCACTACAAATAGCCAAATAATAAGGCAATGGAGACTGTGCCAAAATCCTAATGCTGCCTCATGGCAAAACAGGAACTAAATTCCACACAAAGACACTAAAATGAAAAGGATTAAGCCCTCTTAGTTTCCACACAACAAATACACGATTGTCATGATACTTCCTTTTCACTTGAATCACGTTTTTATTTTCAACTAAATGTAATTTTATCGTTTTGTCTTTGCTAGAATTTTCCTAAATTGAAGCTTGCAGTTTCACACCTTCTGAACATTTAACTTGAACACTCCTAGTTTAGAACAAAAGAACCTCTTGATGTCAAACCAAAAGATGAGCAGAAACAAATTCAGTCCAACAATCAAGCTGAAAATGTACATTTTAAACCATAAAGTGATTGATTAAAAACCAAAAAATATATAAGTTCTCTGAGGAATATAGCCTCAAACCAGCATGTGTAGATTAGGAAAAGAAATTGCAGATTATGCCATATTTTGTCTTAGCATATCTTTTTTGATTGAGATTAAAAACTAAGAGACCCCTTAGTTTTCTGAGTCTATGAGCTGCAGCAGTTCCAACAACATCTCAGACCTCATATTCTTTAGACATTCTATTACAATTTTCTCACTGGGATGAATATTAATTGCCTACTGGGCAGTCAGCAGTATTCTTCATAGTGTTTAAAAAGCCATAGTAATTTAGTTAATGTATTTTCCTCCTCTGTACCACCATCTGATTAATTCATTATAAATAATGCATTATAAACTCACCATGAAAAAATCAGCAACGCCTATCCACAGCGTGGATATTTAAGACAGTAATACTCTCATGGAATTCTAAGCACCTTTACTCTGTTCTGTTTATTTGACGAAATGTGAAAATGCTATGGATTACCATGAGGCTAAATATCAGCATTTCAGCCTATACATATCTTTCAAAACTTTCACTGATCATTCCTAATTGTGAATACTGTCCTTGTAACTCCTAGGAGGCAACTGAAGCCATCCCGCTGGCAAGCGGTTCTTGGCTTGTACCTTCAGTCGGATCTGGCACAGCCTCCAGCTGTGGTTCGCAGCGTCGACAGGATAATTATAAATCCTCATTACATGAAGCAGACAAAAGACAGTGATATTGCTCTGATGCACCTTCAGCACAAAGTGCAGTATACAGGTGAGGTTTTATTTTCCCTAAAGACCCATTTATTCCCGTTTATTCTATTATGCAAAACAGTGCTAAGCATATGAGGGCGGTGGGCGTCTGCTCAATACTCCCTGGATATCTTGGCCAAAAAGTGGGTTTGAATGTAAAAGTTTTCTGATGTGACTTCATAAAAACCTGAATACAGGGAAGAGGTTGCAATTGATTGCTTATTTCTCATTCATAGATTACATACAACCTATCTGCCTACCAGAAAAAAATCAACAGTTTTTACCAGGAATCAACTGCTCCATTGCTGGCTGGGGAGATATTGAGAATGAAGGTGGGTCATCTGCTTGGAAAATTCTGACAGGCATGTAGCTGTGAGGGAAAGCTTGTTCCTGTTCCACAGGAGTTGCTAAGGTCAAATACTTTAGTGAGTTACTCCTCCATATCAAAATTTAGAAAATATCCCATTCCACTATTTCTTCTCTGAAGAAAAATGATAGTTATATTTATTTGAAGAAAGCATGTATATCTAAGTTCATTAGGGTATGAAGAAAGCTTATTACATCCACTTAGAAGTTATGATGACTACTTTTCTCAACATGAACTATGTAAGTCTTGGTTCCAGATATTGGGTGGGGGAAGAGGAAGATTAGTCTTTCTGACAATGTGCAAATGATTTTCCCCAGAAGTCAAGAAAACTGCCTGCAGTGTGAAATGTATGTTCTGTTTCTTTGTCATATGCTCCAGATTTGGAGTCTCTCTGAAATAATAAACATGCCATTTCACTTCCATAGTTGAATACATTGACTTCTACATTAAATTGCATTTAAGATTTTGGGTAGGAATTAATAAAAAAGAATTTTCATAAAAAACTTTAAAAAAACAAATTTACACAATGAATAGTGAGGAAACACTGGACAACACACATTCCTAATCCTTTAATTATCCCTTAGATCTCCCCACAGTGAGTTCATAGTCATTGATTTTAGTAATCTTGATTTAATTATAACCAAATTCAGTCCCATTACGCAAATGAAAGACAGAACTCAGTTAACAAGCCCTGTTTAATCAGTGACTGTGTTACAGGGGCATAAGTCTGAATAGTACAGTAGTAAAGCAGGGATTCCTGCTGCTCAGGAGCGTGCCAAGCATACTGGAATGGGAACAAAACCATTAACGTTCCCAGCGGGATGCACACATTTAATGCTGCAGGTAAATGTACTTTGTATTTTCATCAGGTCCCACTTCAAATATATTGCAAGAAGCAGAGGTCCCTCTCCTCTCCAATGAAAAATGTCAGCAATGGATGCCAAAATACAATATTACAGAGAATATGCTCTGTGCGGGATATGACACAGGAGGAGTAGATTCCTGCCAGGTAAGTAAAAGCAACTCATTTCCACTGCTGGCATAAACGTCATCTGGTTACTGATTAAAATGCTTCCTGATCCTCCACTCATGAAAAACAGAACAATCCCTGTCCATTCATGTAATTTCTACACAAGGTACTTTGCCCATTTAATAATTTTTCAGGATAGAAGTTTAAAAAAAAAAAAAATTTGTCATCTTGTCATAAACAACCATGGAGGGAGAGAAATATGAGGACTGGAAATTTTCTGCACTCAGCTTTGAATAATTCCTGCTGAGTAATTCCATGAAGGAGAGAGGCACATGCTTAGGGAAATGCAGAGAACAGAGAAATAAATACCAAATAGAATGAAGTCTCAGAAATCCTTCATTAAGGGAAAGAGAGAGAGCAAAGCTGCTTTTCTCCAAAATCTGTAGACTCTGGAGACCTTTCCTAAGCAAACACCACAGTCTTTCAGAGAGGCTGCCTTTCTGCACTGATAAATGTTCCTGTGGGTTTAGTTTTTATCCATTCCAGCTCTCTTTATAACTTGCTACTGCTCTTTGAGGATGTACTCAGAGGTGGCTGCCACATGATTTTTCTTCCAGCAATATGGAGTCTGTGGCATGGAGACTGGCTGGCTTTCCTCAAGCCTGATGAGGAGCACTCTCACATAATTTTTCATATTGCCTTGCCCTCCCAACCTAAGCCTTCACCACATGCCCTGACTTTGCCCAGTTTAGTCTAGAACAAGGACTGTGCTCAAGCCTAATGTCCTTTCCCCTCACGGTTCTCCTTTCCCTGTTTCTTTCTGAACCTTATACTGAGAAAACAAAACCACAAAAACAACAACAAAAAATCAGTGTAGCATCACAGTCTGATACAGAGTACAAGTGACCAGCACTGTGATCAATGACCAGTCAGCCATGAGCAAAGATGAACAACTGAGTCCTGATAGCACATCCCGCTTTAGGCCGTTGTCACAGCCTTTAACGTTTGGGAAGGCCCTGGAGTTATGGGCAGAAGTATTTTAATGGCTGAGTCCTTGCAGAATTCTCTGGTAAAGATTCTCCATTCAAAGGGCCTGAAGAAGACACAATTAATACTGGTTCAACTAACTTGATAGACAATTGTTGTTGCAGGACACGAAATATGGATGAGACTCCAAATACTTTTCCAGAAGGCTTTAACGCTTTATTGTCTAATTCTTACTACCTTTTATAAGGTGTTCCGATACAGACTTAACATGATTGCTGAATAGGAACGACACCTCTCTAATCCCATTGGTTAAACTAGAGAAACAGAACTAGAAAGGTAAACATCACATAGAGAAAATCGTTTTGAGAATGAATCAGTGGTTTATCAATATTGTCTTGAGAAACTTTCTTGAGATATTTTTCCTTTGGGAAAAAGTTAGCAACTGCTAGCAGGCTAAAATCTCTCAGACTCAGAAATATCAGGCCCACAGACAATGAAAAATAGTAATTGTTGTCTTTCTCACCAAAACAAGATCCCCATGGCTGACTCATTCCCACTCAAACTAAATCAAATTCAGTCCCTATTACAAGGTTAATTCTGCTAAACTATTGAGAAGAGGGTGAGAGAAAAGGGCACCTCTTCTGGCAATCTTGTTATTTTGTTCTCTAAATTTGAAACTGTGGAAACTCGGGGGTGACTAAAAATATAACTGTGTTTTGGCTGAATTTATTCAATGGAAAAACCACCACATTTACCTAGGCTTTGTGAAATACAAGGGGCTGAACATAAAAGGAATAAGATTAAAAAAA
>WBMY01001698.1:1058613-1089162 GCA_013397315.1 Donacobius atricapilla | reverse complement strand
AAAAAAAAAAAAAAAAAACCAACTACTTTGGAAGTTCAATCCTCTATCGGAAGACTGATGACAGCCTAAGCTCATATCATTTAAAAATAAAGAAAAAAAGAAACATATCCTTTCAAGATTTTTTTTTTTCTCATGGAAATATTCATCTTGATCTCACTTCCTGGTGCTCAGGACAAACAGGGGTAGAGCATCTATGATTAAGAAACAAGATGAACAAACATCATAAACAGGCTCCGCTTCAGAGTTGCCACTGTTCACTTTAAACTTTTGAATTTGTTATTGCAGGGGGATTCAGGCGGCCCTCTGACATTCAAAGACGGGGACAAGTGGTTTTTGGTTGGTGTAATATCATTTGGCGAAGGGTGTGCACTTCCCCAACGACCAGGAGTGTATGTTCGAGTCACCATGTTTGTGGACTGGATCAAAAACATCATCTATTAGCTTGATATTTTTTTCTTATAGAAATGGAATTTAGATGTTGAAAGTAAGACATTGCATAACGATGCAAACTAGGCAGCCATTTCAATCTCACGGAGAAACTGAGTAAACATGTAAATCTGGGTAAGGAAAACATTGACAACTTCTGTTTGCTAATAGGACCCATTTCCAAGTGACCACAATATTTCAAAAGAGATGCTGTGTTTTTGTTAACAAACAGTTTTGTCATTTTACTTTTTGTTTTATAGAGGATCTTGGGAAAACATTCTTTGAACGTCAGTGCATTAACTGCACAGTGGAGGGCTTTACAAAGCATGGGAAATAAAAAAAATTGCAAACTGTAAATGTTGTAGTGGAAAGGAATTGAAATTGTTAATATCAGGAGAAAGATTATCTGGTTTATGTTTTTACACTGTGTTTTTGAATGTCCAATTTCATATGAATGCAGTCAACTCTTCCCAGAAATCTCTGCATATCAAAATGAAAGTGTATGTTCTCTCTTTAAACTGGGCTTGTGGGAGTTCCTCTGCCTTGCCTATTACAAAAGGCTCTGGAATGAGGTTTATGGATTGTGCAGAAAGGCTGACGATGGATCATGCTGCTTTCTAATGAATAAACTGAATGTCAGCCAAAAGTTCTCTCTTGTGTAGTGTGTTTGGAATTAATAGAGTTAAAAAGGGATTGAATAGAGCTTTTTAGTTTTCTTTCTAGGCAAGTGTTTGGCAATTATTCAAACAATTATAGAGATGTGCCTGTCCACACCCAACCGCAGACTCACAATACCACAACTTCTTCTCATAAAAAGTGATGTTTTAAAACATTTGACAATAATGAGTACCAGCTCTCCCTCATGAATAATAGTGTTCCTACGTTACATGATTTTCTGTACTGGTGATTTTTAGTACATATTTTATGCTTTGTGAAAAAAAAAAAAGCCAGGTATCCCATTACAGCATTCTAAAGGGGAAAGAATATGAAAACCAAAATAAGGGGTTTATCTTGAGCTCTTTTATAATAGGTTTCTATTAAAATATAATTACTTACTTGTTCAAACATCCTAAATTCTATGGTGTCTTAGTGTAATATGATGCACTTCTTCATTTCTGTTGTCAAACCAGTGTAGGACTTCAATGTATTTATCATTCCCCATTACCAAAACTACAAAATGCATTCTCACTTACTAAGTGTATCTACACATACACACAGGTGTATGATTGTTGTAAGCTCCTGGATTTGGTTCTTGTAACTCTAAATGTAGGTGTGAAATGCTTGCAAACAGGTTGGCAGTCACCAATAAAAACAAACAAAAAAAAAACCTCAAAAAAACCCCAAAAATACACCCACCCCCCAAAAAAACCCACAAAAAAACCCAACAAACAAACAAAAAAAAACCAACAGCAAAACAAGTCCCAAACTGCTTTCAGGTCTTTGTAAGCACTAGAGAACTAGGTCCAGACCAAAATCTGTAGCTTTAGCGAGAGATCTGCGATCACAAAAAACACAGATAAACATAATTATGGGAAAGAGAAGGTAAGAAGGTGTTTTAGGCAGTCTCTCATATGAAAGACACAGTTTTATAACATTAAAATATTAAAGTTGCAAATTTTATCTTTCATAGTGGATGACTGTTTCTCCCATTACTCTGAAACGTAGAGCATTTTACTATCAGTATAAATTAGTTTGGATGAAGCAATTACATTATTTTTAATTTTTTTTAAAAAATATGACCTGATGTTTGCATTATTTACCATACATCACTATAGTACATTGTGTTTCAGTCTGTTAATGAAATAAAAAAGCCAACTGATAGCAGATCCAGTTACTAGAAAATGTGCTTCCCAGGAATACAGTAAGATCCTTTTATTTGTGTGCATTTTTTTGCTTCCCAAAATGCAAAGCATAAATGTATTTTGAGATATACCTTGATAAACCACCTCATCAGACTGAAAAAGTTCTATTATAAAACCTGGCATAAAAAGATAAAATTAAACTATTTTAATTTAAAAAGCTATTTTATTTCAACTACTTAAGTCTAGATAAAACTAACATAACCTTAGTCAATCACATTGTAGCCTTTGGTCAACATCCACAGCTTCAATTGCCTGCAAATTAACCTGTGGAGAAACCAGTCAATACTATGTTAAAACTTTGGGCAGAAAAAATGCTTTGCAAAAAGAGGATGGATATGGTGATAATTATGGAAATATTTTGTCCCTGTAGCCAATCTTTCTTATTTCTACGTAAAACCTGAGCACACTACAACAGAAGCACTGGAGGCCACTTCCCCATCTGCCTTCACACACAGTTTGAGACAGGTCTGCACAAATGCCTGCCCAGCCATCACTCTCACACTGTAGAAAACACTCCTGAAGGTATTTTTGTTCTCCTAACTGCAGAATTAAATGCTGCTCCGAAACCACTTCTGCTGCCATTAACCACGATTATTGATAGTGACAACTTTACATGTCTTTTGGAAGTACGAAGAAATAGTTAATCCTTAAGTTAAAGGGAGTTAATCCTTCAAGACCATAAAAATGAACTAAGTTCTTTTTACCACAATTCTTCTCAAGAAAGAGTTCTTTCTTCGCCTCAGCTGAGTTAATCAATATTTACATCAGTAGTAAAACAATTCTGGTCGTGGTGATCATGTAGGATCATAGTATTTTCTCACTGCAAAGGAAACTGAAGTAGGGGATTGAACAAAGAAGGAAGTTTCTACTGACTGGAAAAAAATATAGAATATTTTAAGCAGGAATAACAATATTTAATCTGAACTACAGGAGGAGTTTTCTTTGAAAAGGAAGCAAAACCACTGCATAGCAGCAGCTTTAAGACACTTCCAAAAGTGCTTCAGCAACTAATTGAACAATTAGTATTAATGGCACTGAACTTTAAAAACTTCTTCTGTACTCAGAAAAATGGAGACACGTTTGTCTCTGAAATGATGTGATGAACATCAGGCAGCACAGTGCAGGCAACCCTTCAGTTCTGCCTTGCTTTCAGTCCCTCCCCAACATCCACCCAGTGATAGTTATGAATCTATGTTAAAGCCAGCAAGGTTGAACTCAGGCTCTTGAACTCTTGCTGCAACGGCAGTAAAATCCCTTAACTTTTTGCTCTGACACCAGATTGTCACCAACAAATCAACCACAGTGCTACTTCCACCACCCTGGACTGCTCCTAATGACTAGCACAACCATTCTTAAGGCTCTGAAAGCTCTTAAGGAACCAAAGAGAATGGACATTAATGATGTTAATCATAACTCTAGAAGACAGCTTTAAATGCATCACAGTTACCTCTAAATCTATCTATCAATTAATATAATTAATGCATTTCTAGATAGTAGTCTGAGTAATGTTGGAATCAATCTGTGAGTGACATTTCCAAGAAAAAGCCTTTGTCTTCTCTTTGTTCCAACATCATATTATTCCAAACTATTAACTATATTTAAATGACTTTTAATGTCTTTTTTATGTAGACTTACTGAAACAGTGATTTTACTCTTAAACTCTTGCCCACTGTGATTTTTTTTCCATCAGAAAAATATTTTACTCAAGTAACAACCAATAGCTGCCTTTAAAGGATACACCATTAATGAGGTATCCCTTTCCAAGTTATTTATGTTGACCTTGGGCCAATATGACAGAAAGTTATAGTCATTCCCTGGCAAAATGAATTTATTCTCTGACAGAAAAGGACTTGGATGAATCCTTGAATTTTGCCATATCAGGTTGATGTCACAACATGGTGGCTGTTTCTGTCAGCAACCATGTTAATATTTAATAAAATAATGCTTGTTCCCAAGGTTCAAAAAACTGTGTTGTGTGCAAATAAATACTAAACAAATATTTTGTATCAAAGTTTTATGCAAAGATAAATAATTGTTACACTGTAAAATTGTCAGTTCCATTTGCTGTACATTGACTACAATACAATGCATGAGAGACTAAAAGAAACAGAGGAGGTTTGTTTAACTACAAACAGTCTTAAAACTGACATACATTGTGGATACTTCCCCATAAAAACTTCAAATGCTCTGTTCGTTTCATTGCTCACAACTAGCGAACTTAAATCTCTTAGCAAAATAAACACATACCCTTTATTTAGCATGACATATTTTGTTACTGAATTAATAAACAAACATTATATAAAAATGATCTGAACATTTGCCTCAAGGGGGAGCTTACAGTTCATTCTTGTAAATCCTTTGCATTTTCAAGCCATTCCAAGCTAATGTTCTTTGACGACATTATAATACAGCCTCACTGCAAAATATTATTTTTGCTTTGTTTTCAGTCAGTAAATCATTATACCTCCATGCTACTGTCCTTCCTAGGCGTCTTTGAAATCCATAGTGTGGACTGGTTTGGACTGGTTTTTGTTCTTCCTTTACTGAAAAATAAAAATATAAACTATTTTCAGTGCATGTGTGCCTTTGCAGTCCCAATTCACCTCTGTGATGAGACCGGAGCATTCCATCCCCGGATCTCAAGGCCACATTTGGTGCTTTCACACTGCAGGTTCCCCATCCACAGCGGCACTGTTACCAAAAATACCAGACCACCCTGCTTAGCTGTGCTGCTCCCAGGAACTGTACTGAATTGGCCTGTACGGCTTTTATTTTTTTCCAGTTCCCATCCAACCACACCTCTTGTACAGAGTGGTCTTTTCAGAGCAGGGCTCAGTTTGACCACGGCTGGTGGGAGTTGAGCTCTTCCCTTGTCAGGGGGGGCCAGAGCACACACATCCCCCCTAAATCCATGCCCAAGGTGCAGCCCACCCACCCCAGTGGGCACCACACCCCTGCCCACCCTGGGTACACTGATGGTTCACTGCGCACCCCTGCGCCAGCAGGCCTCTCCCCTCCAGGGCTTGACCTGACATCTAATGAAGTGATGGCACATGAATCAGACTCCTGGCAATGAATGACTGGTAGAAAGCTTCCTTAGGGCTAGTTTTCAGTCAAAACTGCCAATAGTAGGTTTTGTGCTTGGCATTTTTTCAGTTAAAAAAAAAAATATAAAACTGGTTCCAAAAAGTACTTGCTCTGAAATACTGCTAAAGTGTTCGCTCTGATTTTTCCAGGGAGCCCTGAGGCACCCAGAAAGTTTATGGCAGTCTTTCACATGGCTACAACTGCCTCAATACACCATCTTCCCTCGCTTAGATTGGCAGATGACAGTGCATTGCAGACTGCGGTCTGCAGAAATAGGAGCCACTTCGGGAGCCATTGCAGCTGCATTTCAATTAAAATGCTTCAATCTCTGAGTAAAATATTTCACACTGATGTTTTGGGGTTTTTGGGGTTTTTTTCCCAATTAAGTAAATACCAGAGGAAGAGAAATAGCCCTACATAACTCTGTAAGGTGGAAAGCTAAGAGTCCCAAAAGTCCAATACATTCAGTTTTACTCCTTTCCTGGTGTCCAAATGAAAGCAAGTCTGAGTTGATTTAAAATGTACTTCGAGGGTGCTGAACGCTACAGTAGTTTTCAATCCCTCCAGACTTACCTCTGAAGTCCTACAAAGTAACGCATTATGTACCTGAGCCCATTGGAGTAATTGAAAGGACTCATTTTGGCTTCAGTGGACTTTAGATCAGGCCACAATGCTATAAACAAAGCATTTGCAATGAATCAAGTAGTTCCAGCGCTTCCTTCTTAAAGAAACGCAGTCACTACCTCCTTGTGGATTAATACAGCAAAAGCAGGCATAAATTAATGATGGAAGGCTTTGAATGGAGAGTCCTTGCCACACAGCAGGAACAATTTCTAAATACCTTGGATCAGAACTTGAGCTGTATCAAATGAGCTTATCTTCAGCAAACCTATGCTGATATTCACAGCTGGCTCAGGAAACAGATTTTAGTGACAAACGTAAGATGCAATAAATAGCTTGAGAATACTGGTGTTTTGACCATCAAATGCAATCATAGAAACTGAGAAATATACCAGGTTGGAATTTAAACTTTCTGCAAGGCATTCAGATGATAATGGAGATGGGTCTTTGAAGCAGTTTCTCCTTGCTTCCCTGGAAGAAATGAAAGGGAGAGCATCTAAGCATGAATGAGCTGATCATTTCTGCTAGCTACAGGGACAAGGTGTTGCTTTGCCTTATTACTACCCTTCAAGAGCCCAATGCCAGGCAAAATTAGTCATGACCTTTCAAGCTAGGCATGTCCTGGTTGGCCATGGGTTGTGGCTTTCAGAGGAAAGGTCACCATGTTGTGGAAGCCTAAAAAAGAATGAGAAGTCAGGTTCATGTGGAAAGTTGGGAATCCCTCCTTCCCCAGCAGGGCAGAATCCCTTTCCTAAAGCTCTACAGTGTCCAGATGATAAGTTCAAATTATTGTCTCTTTTTTTAATTTGGTTTTTGCCCAAGAACTGCATATTTGTGATGAATTTAAATGGTTTGCAAGGCAGGTCATAAGTGGAAATTGAAAATAGATATGAAAATATTTTTTTAAAAAACAAAGTTTTGTTTCAACAGACAAAATACTCCATATTTGGTGATAATTTTTTGATCTAAATGATTTTTTAAAATGGCTTAATTTCTTTAATTAAAAGTTTTGATGTACCTCAAAATGAACATTCTGGGAATGCAAAATAAAAACCAAACCAAACAAACAATAAAAAAGAAAACCCTGTTTTACATCAAAACCATTTTGTCCTTGATTTTTGTATCATTTCATCTATCAAACTAATCAGCTAACAGGAAAAAGGGCAATCTTCCAAGGTGAATTTCCAATATCTGTGTCATGCGATTTTGAATTCTTGGAAGTTCAGATGAATTACTTCTGGATGAACTGCTATAGCATCAAAGGCCTGATCAAAGCCCACTGAAGTCAACGTTACTGTTTCTATTGATTTCAGTGGGCCATGAATCTCTCACTGTTTTCCCAGGACTATTCAGGGGCTGAAACTTTTCTCGGAAGAGAAAGACCTGCCAGGAAAGGTACTAAGATGTACCATACTTACCAAGAAATCCAGGGCAACTGTAATAACGGTTCCAGAATTCAATTACTATGTAATTGCTAGTGTTATATGCATTATTATTTTACTACTCTTTTCTGCTTTGAGCTTTCAATCTTCTGCAGCCCCCAGTGGTGAGGTTTATACACAACATTTCACAGGTTTGTATTTGCCCATCATAAGGCAAGTTGGAAAGTGTACATTTTCTTTTTCTTTATAGAAAATGATTAAAATAAAAACAGAATCAACTTTGTTGTGCAGATCTCATAACATCTACTCTTTATGGCTACTTGTTGCAATGAGGCATGGTACCAAGGAGTACTGCAAATATCACTGTGCACTCACTCATACAGACAGAAACAGTCTTCACATTTGGAGTGTTTTCTCACCTGAAATAAGTTACTGCAGCTATTGGCAGAAAATATTAAGTAAAAACCATAAGGAAAAAAATAAAGGCTAAAAATAAGGAGGATTTTTTTTTTTTAAATTTCTTATAACACTGGTATCATATTCCTTCTAGTTATTCCTTCTCTTCAAGAGGGACAACAGCTTATGAATCTGCTTATTAGTCTTGGTATTTTACCAAAATAGCATTTATCTATAAAACATATTTCAGTTTAAACTCTTCTGGATTAAATTAACTTGAAAACAATTCCTGAACTACAGGATGAAAATGATACTTGAAAGGTTCAGAAATACCAGTTCAGTAAAAAAATAAATTATTGGCTGTCATATGTTTGTGTATCTCTAGCATATTTTGAGAAAAAGGAAAATTCCAAAGAATTTTAAAGCATGAAGCAAAGTATATTGTATTTCAAAGGCTGAAATGTTTCCTTTTTGCATAACAGTGCACCTACTTGATACCACAGCTATGAACACATATATAATCATTTTATCCATCCTCTATAGCACATACATGATGTACAAAGGATGTCACACTGGTGTGTGGCTCAAAGCAAGCTTTTGCTTTTCGTTTTCAATTTCTGTGCTCCAGTGGTCCGTCTGTTGTTTGTATGGTATGTGCAGTGGAGCAGGATTAGGCAGCTGCTGGCCCTTAGGTTTGTCCTTGGAACAAATTTTTACTTCAGGTTAGAAAGTGAGTCTTTGGGCTCACCTTGTATCTGTGAGGGCCCCTCACAGCCCAGGTACTTTACAGGTGGTAATCACAATGAAAGAGGTGAAGTAAGAGTGCTGACAACAGCCCTGCCTATCAAGTGGTCTGCAAAGAGACTTTCTTCAGAAACAGGTGGAGTCCCAACAGCTACTTTGAGACCTGGAATTATCTCAGCATGTTGTGGAAAAGCCTGAAGGTGCATGTTCAGCTATAACAGCTGTAAACTACTCGCATTTTAATAGATGAAAAGGCCCTTATTTGCATATTTGGGGACAGATGTAAGCAGTCTTTCAGTAGGAATAGCTTGCCAATGGAAATATGAATTCTGCATTATAAAACCACTATGGATGAGTATATTTTACCTTTTATGAAGCATCTGGAAACAGCAAGTCCCAAAAGCCACCAGTATCAACAGCAGTAGCGGTATAGTGGGTATTACAACATAAATTAAATTCGGAATTATACCTACAACACAAAAGTTCTCATGAATATCTCCCATGATGAAATGCTTTTAATCATGTGAGTAAAAATCTGGAGTAAAATAACAGGAATACATTAACTTACACAAAAGAACACATATATTCCTTCTATAGGAAGAGCTCCAAAGAGAACTCAGCACTTGAGTTATGTGCAAAACATATCTTAACGTCTTCAATTCTCATCTTTTCCAATTTTGTAATTCAAAATTCAAGTATTTCAATGGAGTACATTTCACAGCCTGATTTTTTTACAGTCCATTTCAGCTGTAGACTCAGTTGTGTTTGTATGTGGATTCCCTGCCCATGCAGGACCAAAGGAGGAATGAGCCTGGGTCTCATCTTTCCTTTCCTCTTAAAAGAAACATACAGCCTCTCCTTGACTAATGAGGAGAGCTAAAGGTGCTCCTCTGCAGGTCCCTGCACCAAAGGAGTGGGAAATGGTACAAGCTGAGACTCTATTATCTGTCTACAACAGAGGATGGGGTCTGCAACTTCCAGAAGGGTACTCTTTCCCAGTAACTACATGCCCATGTTTTATACTAGTACACATTTAATGTACAAATTGTACAGATATTCTTACCCATCGTCTGATTTTGAATGTATTTTTCACTAGCAAGAATAAATGTGAATATTCCAGTTGTGTTTGAGTTTTAGAGTCTTTGCACAGTTTGTATTAAATGGTATTATTGATTTCAAACCACAGTACATCAATATAATAATTCCTCTGGAGTTACAAATAATGGAAACACCAGTTAGGAAGCTGGCCCAAATACAGACAACCAGTGGGTGAACAAAGCATCCACTTTCCATAATCCCATGGTGCAACCCTGTAAAATCCAGAGCTGTTCCTTAGACATGTTCGGTTTCTTGAGCTAAAGCTATGCTACAACTCTTCCTGAGCCTCAGGACTCCGTTCAGAAGATAAATTGATGAATGAAGCAGCTAGGGGTTTTGCAGAACCTGGGCAGTAGGTATCCACTTCCCAAATATCAAGTGTCTTCTCTACTGGGAACCTCAACAAGGCACTGAACTCCTCTTAGCATGAGATTTTCCCAAAACACAGGGTATTTGGAGAAGCTATGGACACGGTGTTTATTCTAAGTTTGGTGAGACAAGGAAATAATTTGTTTGCATAGTAACTAAGACTCTTGAATTGTTATTCAAATATATGTATTTTCAGGCCACTTCCTGGGGAAACAGACTGTTTCTTCCTATTGACAAAAGTGGAAACTGAAATACTTACTTAATTCCACCATTAATATTTTTAGCAGAACATTACATTCATATGAGCACATTACCTGTTTCAGTAGCAATAATATGATACTGATCTTCTGGTTTGCTTGTGTCATAAGGATTTCCTGCTGGCACTGTTGGAAAAACATCTGAAAAAGAGATCAGACATTTTAGGAAAGTAGTAAAAAATATGACCATTATGTTGTTAAATAAATTAATTACATTTTAATTTATATTGGGAATAGTAACATTTTTTACGCTTTATTAAACATACATGTAAATAGGATTGTAATACAAAATTGGAATTATATCTGGAAGAAGAATTACAAGCAGTGTTATTCTGAACAACAGCCATATATTTGTAGCTGTAGCTCTCTGAAGAATTAATTTTTCCTGTGTTCCAGTTCTTAACTGTGCCTGTTAAACTTGAGTAATTTTGGAGGATCTTGTACACTATCCTTATAATTATGTATTTACCAGTGCAACGGAATTTAATGTGTCAAAATTTCTTACCGTATTCTGGCTCTGCTCTGTCTCCTAATTCTTTTTCTAAGACATTATCTGTTAAATCAATATTTGAAATTGATTGTTGAGGAATGAAAAATATGTGCAATAAAACAGATGTTTCCATTTTTATCATGCAGTATCACAGAAATAGATACATTCCCCCAAACAATAATTGCATAATTCTTCAGCATTTCATCTTCTTACCAAAGACTCTTGGCAAACTAGTGTCAAATCACCTCTAGTTCACACCTTTTGCTCCTTAGAAGAAGGCTATAGTTTAGTCTAACTTCAGTTCTTGGTGGCCTCTAGTTTAATGGCTAATGGTTAAAGGCTAAGCCTCTGAACACCCTAATTCTTCTGCTAAATAAAGTGGCTAACATATCCAAAGCCTGATTCGTGCAGACAATTGTAGAACAATGTAAGAAGTTCTCTCTATCATAAGGTTAATCTAACTTAATAGTGTTATGAGACTCCAGTTCTGAGTGTCTTGATAAATACAAACTTCTGGGAGAAATCAAAACAGTGATAAAACCTACTAGATAAAGGAAATTATTTCACCTACTCTGGTGAAAAATAGCTACATTTTGCCTTATATAAAGAAAGATGCCAAGATACCCCAAAGAACTGAGCTGCTGTCTCTTGACAGAAGAAGAGGAGATGAGTTTTTAATTTGATTGCATAATCAAACTCCCAGGAGCTGGACAGGAACTAAATGTGGTCGCAATTACCAACCTATAATTAAATTTAAGATTGCTGAATGATCAATACAATCCAAAGCCAGACTGAACATGGCAACAGTAAACGGTGTCAAGGGAGGGCTTGGAAAAATAAAAATGTCTACCAGAAATGTAGTTGCTGCTTGAGCAAGGCTGCCCAATGAGCACTGTCCTGGGCTTGCTAATGATACAATTAGATGCAACTTCATCAGTCACCTACAACCTGCAGTGGCCTGTGGCTGTATCACACACCCTATATTGAATACAGACAGGAGAGTTGTGAAAAACACCGTACTCAGATAAACTGAAATTCAGTGTGCATGTGGCACTTTAGTACTCCTGGTGAAATAGATGTATTTTGCATTGCTAAAAGCTGACAGTGAAGCCTTTACAGTGATTTGAGGGGGGGGGAATAAGGTCATTTGTAAGTCTCACTTGGTTTGAGATTAAAAAAATGTAATTCTCTCACAAACATTGTGTTACTTTCTTCAGGCAGTGAAAGAAATGCCATATATCTATTTATATACATTTTTGCATCTACTCCTTTCCTCCATGTGACAGATAAATACATTTCTGGAGAATAGACTGGTTTGCTAAAGAGCACAATTCCAACAGTTTGAAAAATAAACAGCTACAATTCAGTATTGCTCTATTAGGTGCATAACTATGTCGATACTAAAAATAATTTGCCTATACATTGTTTGCCTTATATGCCTCATTATAAACTAATAACCCATTTCTACCTAGAGAAAGAAATATAAATGTATTTTCATTGCTACTGTTATCACTTTTTTTCTGACAATCTAAAATACCCAGCATTTTCTCAGATGGTAAAAGCCATAGAAAAAACAATTCTTTACCACATCTCAACAAGAATATTCACTATTAGAGAATAATTATCTAATTTAAATTGGTTTGTTTTCAAAGCTATGAAGTACATCTGAAACCAAACCTTTTTAATAAATCCTGTAATTTCTGACGTAAAAATGTTGGGTTTTTAACAACATAAAACATTTTTATTTTCTTACATTATTTCAAAATATTTCAAACAGTTCTAAAAGGGATAAAACTGTGACATTTCCTTGAAGGGCCTGTGATGGTTACTGATCATCATAAAGTAGTCATATCCACTAACAATTTCAAAAGCTGGAACAGATTTAGGAGGTAACAGTATACCAAAACATGTTGGTATACCAACTCTGCCAAATACTTAATATTTGCTTGCAATATTAATTGCCATTAATATCCTCTTTAACAGAACAGAAAGTGAAAAAGTTGTGTATCCACCAAAAACAGAGGAACAAAATAGCCCAGATCTCTACAGAGAGTGATTATTGTTTGATCATCAGCATAGTCAAAGGTAGGAAACTGCAGAATTACATAAGTGAAACAGCTGCTAAGAGTAGGATTTCATAGAATCATAGAATGGTTAGGTTGGAAGGGACCTTAAATAATAGCTTTTTTCCAGTCCCCTGCCATGGGCAGGGACACCTTCCACTAGACCAGGTTGCCCAGAGTCCCATCCAGCCTGGTCTTGAACACTGCCAGGGATGGGACAGCTACAGCTTCTCTGGGCAACCTGTGCCAGGGCCTCACCATCCTCACACAGCAAAGAATTTCTTCCTATTATCTCATCTAAGCCTACTCTCTTCAGTTTGAAGCCATTCCCCCTTGTTCTGTCAATCGAGACCCTTGTAAAGAGTCTCTCTCCATCTTTCCCGTGGGCTCCCTTCAGTTACTGAAAGGCAGCAATCAGATCACCCCAAAGCCTTCTCTTTTCCAGCCTGAACAACCACAGCTCTCCCAGCCTTTTCTCACAGCAGAGCTGCCCCATCCCTCTGATGCCCTTGGTGCCTCCCCTGGCCTGGCTCCAGCAGGTCCCTGTCCTTGCTGTGCTGGGCCCCCAGAGCTGGGTGCAGCCCTGCAGGTGGGGTCTCAGCAGAGCGGGGCAGAGGGGCAGAATCCCCTCCCTGCCCTGCTGCCCACGGGGCTTTGGATGCAGCCCAGCTCACGGGCGTTTCTGACCTTCTCCCAGGTCTGCTCTGGGTCTGTTTATTCCCAGACTGGATTGGTACTGTGGGCTACCCTGACCCAGGTGCAGCACCTTGGACTTGGTCTACTAAACCTCACGAGATGCCAATGGGCCACCACTTGAGTTTATATTAATTAATAAATTAAATAAATCCATAATTTCATATGCATTCTGACTTTTAGCTTAGTTCTGAAAAACAAACACACCAAAAATTATTTGAAAACATTTGCATGTTCCTGCTGAAAAACACATTTTCATTTACTTTACATACCGCCAAGAATAGAAAATGTCACAGGCTCAAACTGGAAAGTTTACTTTTCACGTCCCCTCTGGTTTTGCACCATGCTCTAGTTTATAGTTCACTTTTACTCTATTGACATATACAGAACTTATGTCATGTCTGAAAGCACAGCCAAATTGCCTAAGATCTGTTTTTTCTGTCACCATCTCAAGTAGCATGCATCTGCTTTTCATATCTCTAAGTCTACATGCATGAATGCAGAAATTTTTGGTGCTGTTCTGGACTTCATTCTTCAAGCCATAACTTTTTGAAACAACCACCACACGTAAGTTGGTATAAAATGGCAGGGCTGCAACTACAAGGACAGCACAATGTTTAATACAGACCAAGAGATGTCTTGGTCTTCCTATCTAGAAAGTAGAAAATGTACACTTAAAATGTTTTGTGAAGTAAGGGAATTAATTAAATCAAAAAAAAAAACCCAGGAATGCATAATACTGAAGCCAACTTCGAAAACATTCTTATTAGATATAAACAGGTTTATTTAAATGTAATAAAAATGTATTTTAATAGTTGTTATGGAAATATTATATCCCCTGTTAATACCAGCTCAGGCACACACCAAAGGAACCAGTACTGCAGGCCAAAACATACTTGAAGATTCCCTCACAAACCAAGAGGCAATTGTTTTTCTAAGACAATGTCCCATCTTTGAAATATAACTTCAGTTTTACCTACCTGGGGTATATTTGCAGATAAAATTGTGCTTCATGTTGCATCTATCATCGTTCCATTGATAAAGGTATGGCCCTCCCAGACCAGGGTTTGCAGTTGGCTGATGATACATCACCACACAGGCTTCACTTCCACAGGAAGGCTCATCTGTGTACCAATTTCTAGTTTTTGAAGATAAGATTCATCAGGATGACAAAGAAAAGAGTTTACATTAATGAAGAAATATCAACCCCAACACTTCTATCCTCTTCAAAGACATCCTGCATTTCCCACAACCCTTCTGTGAAAGGAGTTTAAGGCCCAAGCTGCACGCCTCTAAATCTTAAAAAAATTCTAATCAAAGCACCCTTGCAGAAATAAGACCCTACTGCTCTGCTTCCCGCCCTATTACACTCTTATCTGTCCCCTTGTCTTGAGTTCTGTGAGTTGCTGCTACTCTGGCTTTTGGCTTCATCAGGAAATTAAAGGCTTTTCAGAAAGGGCAGAAACAAAAATTGACGCTAAGCATCTCACAATAATTTATTCGGTGGCTGGCTCCCTGATTTGAGGTGGCCAGAGCCTTACAGAATTTACCTGCCTTTCAGATCACGCTCAAAAGATTCCATGTTTGGCGGAACAACCTCCAAATGTCATGCAGAGGCAAACTCTGTCAGTGGTAGCAAACAAATTTGTAGGCTGAAGCCACACAATGCCATCCTGTCACAGCTTCAAATTCAAAACTCTGATTGCCAGCTACCCTTCATCTGGAGAAGTGAAGGCGGAGATGCTACAACTTCATGCCTTCAAGCAAGGCTTGGCATTTCAGGCTCCATTCCTGTCCGTGAAACCTTCTCGATAAGCACTTTCACACACTTACCTGAACGGTGACATACTTCCATCAGCCCACTGGTAGAGGTCAGGGCAAGCACTCGACGTGGCCAGTCCATCACCACTTCTCCACAGCCCAATCCAGAAATCACCGTCAGAAATCCCAGAGCCTGATTTGGTGAGGTTCTGCAGCATGTTTTCTATTAGCTGCTGCTCAGATTCACTCTCCAAGCTCAGTAGAGCCCCACCATCGATTTCACAAGCCTGGCGGGCCTCCTGGAAGCCCACACGTCTAGACAAGTCCTGGAAATAGGCTAATTTGTAACACGAATGCTTGAAGGCACCATAGCACACCTTCTGGCCTGAAACACAAAAACATGCCACTGTTCAGAGTACAGCAATGAACAGCAAAGCTGCAAGAAAATACAGCACATCATGAGCATGCTGGTGAAGGACAGGAGATTCTTGTCTGAGAGAATTCATGGTGATAACACTGGCAGCACTGAAATCCTTTGCTCTGATTTAAATTTCAAATAGCACACAGTTCATAGGAATCTATGCCATCTTGCCGTGGCCTGTGAAACTTCAAAACCCTGATGATTCCTAATAGGTTCTAGAAAAATATTGTCTCCTTTAATGACTGTACCATCAGGCCTCTCTGTTATAGCCAGGATCTGTTTGGAAGGTATTTCAATTAAAAGAAAAAAAAAAAGTTTCAAATTCATGTGTTTAGTGGCAACAAGCAGCTGGGCATTTTTTTGATCCCCTAAATCAAACTTGAGAGGCTGTATATGAGATGAACTCACAGCCACACTTCACTAAAATGTGCCTAAGTACAACCTGTAAAGGTCTCCAGGAGGAGAGAGTCTGCTCCTTACAGTCCTTTGTCTGAGAAAGATGTATGTTTGTTTCCTAAAAAGGAAAAATAATTATCATTTTCAACGACTAAGGCTCTCTAGAGTTTATTTAAGATATACAAGATGAGAAATTAACACATTCACTTATCAGCCACAACTGAACTCCAGTATGTTTATTTAGGGACAGGAGAAGGCTTCTAAATATAACCATCTCATAAAAAAACAAATAAAATCAAGTTTTTCCAGTATAGAAATTTATCACGGGAGAAGAAAAGTAGGAAAATTTATTTTGTTAAGAATGACTGAAGGATACCAAAGTAACAAAAACTACCAGGCATTATCTAGACTATTTAAAAATCAACAAAAGTCATTATTTTACGGGAAAATCTGACAATCACAGAACATGCTGAGCTGGAAGGGATCATTGAGGACCATGGAGTTCATCTCCTAGCCCTCTGAAAAACAGCCCAAGAGTCACACCATGTGCCTGAGAGTGTTGTCCAAAAGCTTCTTGAGCTCTGTCAGGTTTGGTGCTGTGACCACTTCCCTGGGGAGCCTGTTCCAGTGCCCAGCCACTCTCTGGGTGAAGAACATTTTCCTGATAGCCAGCCTAAACCTCCCCTGACACAGGCACAATTTCCTGCCATTCCGTCAGGTCCTGTCACCGGTCACCTGAGAGAAGAGATCGGTGTCTGCCTCTCCACTTCCCCTCGTGAGGATGTTGAAGACCAAAATGAATCTGCCCTCAGTCTTTTCTTCTCCAGGCTGAACAGACCAAGTGCCCTCAGCCAGTCCCCGTATGGCTTCCCCTCCAGACCCTTCACCATCCTCCTAGTCCTCCTTTGAGCGCTCTTTACGGGCTTTCTCAGGATGCCTATCTTATATTAAGGCACACAAAACTGCTCACAGCACTTGAGGTAAAGCCACACCAGCATGAAGTACAGTGGTTTATTGTACTAGATCAGATTTGCATTTCAAAATCTTGTATTTAGTTTCACTTTTAAGCAAACCCAGATATGTAACTCACATAAATAATATTTGATCAAGATTTATCCTGTTTCATATTAAAAAAAAATTGTAACTTGTCACTGAGAAACAGCAACATCCTCACATAACTCGAACCGTATTTAAGTTTTCCCAGGCAATATTTTTCTATACACAAAGAGTAAACATCAAAGTAAACAAATAACCTTAAAAGCTACAATAAAATTAATTCTTCTGGCATTAGAATTGCTTCATTTTTGTATTTAATAAGTAGGATACTCCCAATAGCAGACAGCACAAGGGCTGAGATTAAGACATCTCTGTATTTGCACAGAGCATAGTTTCAAGTATTTTCAGAGAATAAGCAAATTTAATCAAAGATTCATTAACATAGGAATGGAAAAACAGGATCAGCTCTTGACTTTTAGTTAAATCTGAAAGTAACTCTTATTTTTTGGATCATTTCTATTGTAGAAAGCTAAATTATAGGGGCAGTAGGGATAGATTGTGCTTAACTTTCTAGGGTTTCCTACAATTCTTGTAATCTTTCTAGAAAAAAACAACAAACTCTGAAACCTTCACTTTATAGTACCCTATTAAAATTCATCTGGAGAAGGACTATCAGGAAAAAAAACATCTTTGTAATCTCACTCTTACCTTGGCAGACAGACTTCTGAACATTTAGTTGTTTATCAGTAATTAATCTATCAAAATAACACAGGAAAAAAAATCTAAAAAAAGGACAAGATTGTGCCATAGATATGGAAAAAGACAGGCTCCAAGATCAGGCAGAGAGTGCCAATTTTGATTTTCTCTGATAACATCCTGACAACACAATGTACCCCAGTTTCTCTCCTGATATTTCCCTCTATTCATATAGGTTAAGAGCCTTGCTCCCAATAAATGTAGCGAGGGCCATCATCCTAGCTGGGCGGTGATGCTGAAGAATCAAGGGACAGACCCTTTAACAGTAATAAAATAATAGGCCTCTCCCTAGAGTTCTTTGAACAAAAGAACTACTATTATCAAAGTAACAAAGTGATAAGTCTAAATGTTGTGAGGTGGGAAGTGCAAGAATGAAAGCTGCACGTGAAATCCCAGCCCATTCCCCTCCTCTACAATGCTGAAATTCCAATTTTGTTAACATGATCGATTTTCGCCAGGAGCTGACAGAACAGAGTGCACGGGGAAGGAAGAGCTGATCAACATTTTGACCCTCACTGCTGGGTAAGTGACAATGGCTTATTTCCAGAGTACACACGTGTAAACAACAGCACAAACATCCAAAGCGTAGCACTGAATTATGCAGGACACAAATCACTTCCAAGCAAAAGGGACCACACATTTCCCTGTAGCTGAAGATTGGATTCAAAGCATAAATTCAAGATGTACATGCAAATTTAAGAAGAGTGCTTTGTCCATTGTCTTGTTCTTTTTATTTTCTCAGACAATCTTTGAAATAAACTCTTCCATAATTCCTTTCATTCTGTGCACATACTCCTCCTTGACATCAAGTAGTAAGTTATGAGCAAATTCAGTTGTCAAAGTATCCTGGTCACAATTTCAGTCATGCAGGAACCAACTGCAATGAGCAGGTTGACCACTATGGATCATAATTCCTGCGCTGTTCCTCCCTCTCATGGGAAAATAGCTACTTTTGCCTCTATAGCACACAACACCATCCCTGCATGTTTCTCAGGTGGCTGAAGTGCTCCCCTTGCTCTCTGTTCTCATGCACAGCCTTTGCTCTTCTGTGATTCTCCCAACATCTAAACCAAACCTTCTAGCAGAGGAAAAGGGCTCTTGCTGGCTACCTGACTGAGCTTTCCCAGGAAGGATGCTCATCTGCCAGTCAGCTGCTGCATGGAGACTTAAGTAGAATTATAGACTCTTTTAGGCTGGCAAAGACCTTGAAGACCATTGAGTCATGGCAAGTGCTGTTTCTGACCTGCTCCAAGGCTTGCATCCATAAGCTGTGCTGTACTCTTGTCCAGTACAGAGGCTGTGCCAATGCTCAGCTCCTTCACCCAAGGAAACCAGGTGGGACTGTACGGAGCAGCAAGGAGCACGACAAGCATTTGTGATGCACAGTGGCAAAGAGCTACTGCAGCCCCTGATATGTGCCCAGCCTGTCACCATTGTGTCATTGTAGGGCACGAAAAAAAGATGAGACTCTAAATATTTCAGAAGGCAAAGAGCATAGAGAAGGCTCTACTGACTAATTCTTACTACCTTTTATAAGGTGTTCCGATACAGACTTAACATTATTGGTGAATAGGAACGACACCTCTCTAATCCCATTGGTTAAACTAGAGAAACAGAACTAGAAAGGCAAAACACCACCTGGAGAACGATTGTTTTGAGAAAGGATAGTTGTTTGCCGAGATTGTTTTGAGAAGAAGCTTTCTTGAGGTATTTTTCTCTTGGGAAAAGTTAGCAGCTGCTAGTAGGCTAAAATCTCTCAAACTCAGAAATATCAGGCCCACCCCATTGTGCACTCAAAACAGGGAGCCCTCTTGCAGCCATCAGAACACTGATGTGAAGGCCCAATTTCTACCCAAGGGTTTATCTGACAGGGTTTGTAAGTTAAAATCTTGAAGCTTTGTGGAAGACATTTTCTTTGTTCCCTTAAACTGATCTGAATAATTTTTAAGGACACCATTCTTAGTGCAGACATTTGGGCAGGGTTAACTAACTCTAAAATCAAGTTTTACAACATGAAAGAATTGAACAAATGAAAATTTGCATGAAATCCAACTCCTAAATTACTGCTCTTTCATTTATTGCTCTCCACCTGTGGCAAGAGAAATAATTTCCTCCTTACAGGCTGATCATTTCTGCAAGAATGTACCTCCAGATACCACCAGAGAAAACAGCAAGAAACAAAGAAATAATTGGCATTAAGACCCACAGACCCAAACAGTGTGAAAGAAGCGTGTGAGGCAGAGCAGTAAGCTTTCTGGAAGCTGTGAATTTCTCTTGTTCTAGTTAATTTAATACCTGTGTAGGCAGTGACCTACTCTGAATATTTTCTTTCTTCTTTTGAAGCGGACTTTGAACCAGTTCCACTATGGCAAATAAATGTGTTAATGGAAATCTGCAGTTTTGCCTTAATAGCTGGCAAATCATTTGACATTTTAGTGTTCTCGGAACACACTGAGATGTCAGGTTTTAAAGCTTCATTTTTTCTCTCGCTTAATTTCTGAACTACAAAGCAGAAATAATTTACCATTGAAAAATGACAGAAGGGGCCACATTGTACAGGAGACAAGATAAGTATGGAAATATTAACTATGTGCTATTTTACCTTATTTTAACATCTTTCAGCAGACTCCACAGTTAGTTCTAAAGCAACATTTTGCTATTTCAGCTGTATAAATTGAGTTCCAATTTTTCTGTCACAATTGAATAGAAACTAGATTTGTAAGCAAGACTGTTAGAATGAATCATGTTAAGATACTATGCAACGTGAATAATTTTTTTTTTTTTGGCTCATTATCCCATTAGTTGATGAAAGCAAGTGAACAGTGTTTACTCCAGAAATTGCTAGCTACCATTTCCATCCATATGGGTGTGTTTTCATCTTTGGGTGTTTCCCAGGAGGTCCACAGTAGTGCGTTTAGATATCAGTCTTAGAACAAAGATATTTTTAAACTAAATTACTCATCAAAATATTTCTGCAGATAATTGTACAGGGGGAAAAAATCTCCTTCAAGTAAAAAAGAAATAAGCAAATTGCAAGCTGTTATTTCAATCAGTCACATCTCCATAATGTTTTAATAATCACGCTTCATTAAACAAATAATAGGTTCCTTGATTTCTATCATGACAGAAGTTACAGCAAATTGTCATTTAGAAGTAAAATTGCTGCTAAAATACCGAGGTCAAAGACTCTTCTCCCTAAGAGCATCAGGCTTATTACTAAACTAAACCCCCACAGGCCCATGAGGGGCACAAATGTCATTCTGAGTGACACACCTAGCTTAGCTGGAGTCTTTGAAGAAGTCAGGTAGAAGATAAGCTCCCGGCTGATAAGCTCCCATTCCTCTTCCTCTTGAACCTTACAAACTAACCTGCAATTCAGGCTTTGATACCATTAGCATCCACCTAGATTAGGTCAGTCACTGCACGTGCACGGCATATGTGAAGAGAGACAAAAATGAATGCACAAAACCTGATGTACTAAACTCCATTATGTTTTTTGTATTTTTGACTTTTTTTTCTTCCCAAGACAATGGATTCAGCAGAAAACACAGAAGACCACTTGGTAAAAAGCAATGTGAAATATTTAACATTAACCAGAGCCATGTGAACTTGATGGAGACCTCTGAAAACAAAGTGATGAATAAAAGCACGAGGACTTAAATGAAAGCGATAACAAAATAGCAAAAAAAAAATCTATGAAAATTAACCAAACTATTCTCTGCCTGTGTTATGAAAAGGAGACTTGGTCTTGAGCTTGCATGAGGGCAGTGACCTCAGGGATGACTAACCAGCATGCAGGACACTGGGTAAAATTTGTTTTCACCTGTCCCCATGTCACAGGGCACTCCACACCAAGTCCCAGTGATGCACTCCAAAACGTGGCCAGTAAGAAACTAAGTGGTAATAAATTCTCCTAATCACATTTTGCTTCAAAGCTGATGCATCTTGTCAGATGGTCTTTGTATCATACAGTCAGATTTTGACTGAGTTCACTGCTGGTCATATTTTGCTGTATTACATTACTGCTGTTGATGTTTTACTGCATCATATTTGCGTCCATCCACCAAATATAATTTTTTTTATGATTCATGTTACTTTTTAAAAAAAAAAATGTGATAGCATTTCATAATTACATTCTGTCTGCATTTATGATAAAAGCAAGTTGCCATCTTCTCTCCCAAAGTTTGTAACACTGGAGACACATCATTCTCTAGCTGAGTCGATATTCAAACCACTGATGTTTCTCAGCTCACAGTCCTGAGCAGTTTAAGGAATTCCATGTGCTCATAAATTTGACATTCAGATAAAACCTGCTGTACAGATCACATGCCAGCCTGCATTTGTACTGATATCTTCATAGCTATCTCTTCCATACCTTAGCAGATACTTTTTCCTCCAATCCTCATAATAACCAAGCCTTTTGAGAGAAGATAAAGTCGTTACTGATTTATTCTGGATTAGGGATTATGCCTAAATTGCCATAATGCAGTTTTTTCTTAAGTGATTTCCCAGGGTGAAAAATTTTCAAAGGTTCCAGGTCACTTTTAATGTCTTATATAAAAAACCCTGAGGGCCACATTTGCCTATCCAGTAGCTGTGCTTCAGGCAGACGTGCACAGCAGACAGTCTGTGGGCATCACACCAGAGTCATGAGCATGCAGACAATGTCTAAGGTGGCTAAGTGGAGGCTGCCCGCAACCTCTCATGCAAAACTCATCTATCAGCCATTCTTAAAATACGTCTTGTAATGGAGTACCTTTCTTGCTAAATTCTTGGGGAAGTAAAAGTTATAGACAGCAAGTCTAAAATTATAAATAGGAATCTTTTTCTATTCTCTCTCACAGGCCAGATAATGTGACTTTAGCCATTAACCATCCCATATCTTGTGAATCAGCAAAGATGATGCAAGAGGTCCTCAGACACCGGGGAAACAGTCGTCTCTCAGACTAATGCAACTTTTGCAAAGAGAAAAAAAAATAGGGATGATGAAGTTTTAAGTAAAATCAAATTACTGTATTATACCATTTATATAGAGATTTAGTACAGTTATGCAGAATATGAAGCTACACAAGATGCATTTGTCCTGTCCAGTCCCTGTCTTTATTTTTTTCTTCCGCCATGGAAAGTGATTTTCAGTATATTTACTGCTGAAAATAGGGTTTCACCAGTATGTTAGCCTCTACTAGTTTAGTTATTGTGTTTCTAAGCACTTTTGGGGACAGGGAGTGGGGTTATTTATTGAATGACAACTGTCCTCAATAGACCCATAATAGCTACACCTTTAAAAAATCAAGCAGTCAAAAAAGGAGACAGTGCAAAGGAGCACCTGGCAGTGCTCATTTACATATTAAATGTTACGCGTTCCTAACACCTGTGTTTTGCCATCAGCTGAATACAAGAGCAATTCAGATTGGATCTGAGAGCTTCCCTGCACAACGCAGCAACACTGCTGGTCACAAAAATGAGTCGTTAAGGGAGGACATATGACCCCTTATGACAAGTATTGATCTAAGCAGGTTATTTTTGGGGAGGTTTGTCAAAGCCTCTGTGTGCTCAGACTGTTCTAGGTCTTGGGAGGATGCAAGAGGATTCCTTGTCCTGCCAAATGTTCTTCATTGCACTGAATAAATTTCTGGGAGAATTTGTCTTTTCCAAAGCAGATTAAAAATTTGTTTGCTTTCAAAAGGATTTTCAAAATAACTGATGTGGTGCTCCAGGTTTGTTCTTGATGCATTGGGAACTGGAATACCAGCCTGCATGAAAGCTACCATCTTCACACAGCAATGGTAGGCTTATTTACTCATTTCCCAAAGAAAATAACACACATTTATTTCTTATACTTAGCTTCTCAACCCTGGCACACATAGGAGGGATCTCAGGCCATTGATAACAGAGCTGTAAAGAAGTAGCTTGATGTCTAAATCTCATTAGAAGTTAATCAACACTTCACCCTCCTTAACCACCATTGCAGGAAAACATACAATTACAATTATGTGAATCAATACAGGTGTCTTTCAACTGGAAAATTAAAATGCATTTTTATGAAAATAATTTAATCACTGATTCAGGTCATAACTCAGCATCCAAAAAAAAAAAATCTATAAAAGTATTTCCCAAAAAGTATTTTTTTTTTCCCCAGGCCAAATCATTAAAGCCCTGACAGATTTCCTTTCTTCTAAGTGAAACATACCTTCATTTTGGCACCAGCTCTGGTTTCAGCTATCTAACACATCATAAATTTTAAGCATGAGCTCCATTTAGCTTTTCCTGTAATAACTATTTTCCTTTCTTCTGATCATGTGAACTTTGCAAGTGTATGTCACAGTTCTGGCCATGGCAGTCAGCCATTTCCCTCTCTAAGGAGCCAGCTCACAGCCGCACAGTCCTGGGGATTCACAAAAAGTGCCAACATAGCTGCTAAAACAACCTCCTAAAGCTGCCAATTGCCTTCCCTTTTTAAGGCAAAACTTAGACACAATCAGGCAAATGATAACACCCAAGTGTCAATGGCATTTATTTGAACCTATTCAAAACAAGGGGAAATACAGAGTGTTGGAAAGATCTACATATCTAAAAATCTGCTCTGGGACATGGATTATTTTACCCAGAACTTTAAAACCTTAGAACAAAAAAAACCCAAAAAACCCCAACCAAACAAAACAGCCCTTTACTGCTGAAGCTGATAGGAGTGGGTTGGCTTTTTTGTTTTTTTTTAATTCTTATAAACACAGTTACAATAGGTTAATTCTCATAGACACAGTAACACAATAAATTTTTATATATCATAGCCTAAAGACACAGCAAGTACTCCACAAATTCAGCTGTTTATTAAAAAAGCATAAACACTGACAAGACTGGTCCAGGGAAGCTGTAGATGTCCTATACCTGGAAGTGTTCAAGGCCAGGTTGGATGGGGCTCTGAGCAACCTGGGATAGTGGAAGGTGTCCCTGCCCATGGCAGGTGGTTGAAACAAGATGATCTTTAAGGTCTCTTCCAACTCAAACAGTTCTGTGATTCAAATTAAGTCCATTCATCAACAGTTTTCTGTTTAGCCATGAAGCCCAGAACAGAATTCCCAGCAGCTTTAAAGACAGACATACTATGGCAGCTAAGAAGTTGTTGTTAACTTGCTGTGGAATAGACACAATAGAAAAAATTGCAGTCTGAATGCCTTAAGTATGTGTGCCAGCCTAGGGGAGTGGAGAAATGTTTTACTCTCCTATCACAAAACAGCAGACATTTTCACAAATGCCCAGTTTTGTATCCATCAGGAGGTTCCCTCAACAGGTTTTCTCCTAGGCACAAATGTAAACACTTTTGATAGTTTCTGCTGATGGCTTATTCCTTATTTTTGCCTCTAGAAGGAAATAGTTCATAGCTCTTTGGTCATAGAATCAGAGTATCACTCAGTTGGAAGAGACCCCCAAGGATCATCAAGTCCAGCTCCTGGCCCTGAACAGGACCATCCCCAAGAACCCCAACAGTTTGTCCAAGAGTGTTGGCCAACTCTTCTTTAACTCCGTCAGGCTTGGTGTTGTGACCAATTCCCAGGGGAGCCTGTTCCTGTGCCCAAACACCCTCTGGGTGTGAAACTTTTCCCTGATATTCAACACCAATCTCCCCAGTTGACAGAACCACCCTATGTCAATTAATGAATAAAAAAAGGAGAAGAAAGAAAATATACTCTTTCTCAATTATTTTTCATAGTAAGCATCACCCATTCTCAGTAATTTTCAGTCAAATTTGAATGTCTTTTTTCCAAGTAGGTGTATTTTCATGAATCTGTTACCAAAGTATTTGCAATAGATTCAGGTAATATATATATGAGCGCAATTTATAGTAATTTTCTCAGTTTAAGAACTTCCTAGGGTATAACATCCTTTAAACATTTCAGTACAGGAATGTGGAGTGCTTTATTTTTGCGGCAGTTCCACAATCAAAGGAGAAAGCAACAAGCAAAGACTTGCACATTCACCTGCTCCTAAAAGAGTGGGAAAAGCCAGTCCACATGGAATCTTAAAATTGGTGACAGTTCACTTAAGGCAAAATTTGAGGGGAGGAGAAATCTGTTAGAATATTAAAAAGGATAATTTACACTAAGAAAATTCAGAGGTAAAGCATCACATCATGGTTGATTCACATAACATTTAGTCCTTGAGACAGAGTGGGATTCATCTCACCAAATTTTAGGTCTTCCCAATAACCTGCCCACATTTAAACTGGCTTACTGACCTCACTGTGTAGACATCTGAATGAAACAAACACAGATAGCAGTATCAGTTAGCGCAGACCTGCAGTATATTCAAAATCCAAATTTAAATTCAATTAATCCCACTCTTAAAATACCAACTTTTTCCTTCCCTTCTTATAAAGTGATCTTAGAGTCATTAGCTGGATACTGCAGCTATATTCAGATTTAATTAGACCCATGCCAACTTTTGAATTAGGACTCATTATTTCTTAAGATTTCTGGGAACTGAAGGTCCCACTGTTTGTCAGTGGTGGGAGTAGGGACTGCTTCAACAAGAGACTCAATTTCCAGCTAGTGAGTGACTGGTAAAAGTAGGGGATTAGAGTGTAACAATTGCTATCAAAGGATTGTTTAATCTTACCTATTGTATGTGCATGTACCACCTTTTCTGATCCATCAGAGATTTGCAAAGAGAAAGCCATTAAGGGAATTACTTTCAGAAAAATAATGCTGTATGGAACCCTTTATGAATCAAAGCATGTTCCCCTGCAAACATCTTATAATCAAGAAGTTTGATCTACATAGGATCAGACCTGAACCACACAGAGCTAAAATCAAGGCACAAAACATGAGTTCAACCAGGGAAGAGACCAGCCTTCTCTCTCTGGGAGCAAGAAAAGCCATGTGAAAGCAAGCAGATTGTCCATACCATTCCACATGGTTTTTACCATAGCTCCCTCCATGGTAGGTGTTTCCTCTTGGGCTCTTTAGCCAAGTGGAATACTGGGACTTGACAATCATGAGTTTGAGCTTTGCAATGCCTTTATATTTTCGAACAAAATGCTGAGAGCAAAAAGTTGTATTCCTGGGAAAGTAGCATGCTGGTCTGAGACACAGCACTAGGATTTTTTATGTCTCTTCCCTTATCCTGAACAGAACTGCAGCCTGGCCAACCTGCACAACTCCCACTCATGGGAAACGTAAGCTTTACAGAGCTGACAAAGGGGGATCACTTCTACTACAGAACTCTGACTCTTGAAACTGATTTAAGTTCTTGAGTATTTCTACCCGGACACAGAAGGACTCCTCCACCACCAAAGGTCTCATCAAAACTGGGTTCTCATTCCATAAGGTTTTGTGGAATTTCTTATTTTGCAGCAAGGTGTGTTTGGTAGAAACATTTATTATATCCAAAGTCATCCCTCATTTCACTTCAGGAGCCAAGCCCATTGACTTGCCCCCAAGAACACAGTGCTCAGTACAGCTGGGTAAGGAGAGGAAATAACATAGCAGTCCATGGGAATTCAGTGTCCAGCTTCTCCAGCACTTCTCCAAGTCTCAGCTTTAGTGATTACTGAGATCTTCAACTGAGCAAAAGGATCTTGTATTATCTGGGCATGTCTAACCAAGAAAAGATTTTCTAGTATGGAACAAAATGCTGGATATTTCCAACAAAATGTGTTCACCACACACCTGTTGCACATGTAGATGAGATGGCAGTGTTTTTACCAGGTTATATCTTTTCAAATTCTGACCTCAACTGTATCTTGAAATTTACAGCTCACACAGGAAAAAAAACCCCACAACTTTACAGTAGAGGGCTTCAGGCTTCATCTAGAGAAAATGTTTACACTTTGACAGAGAAAACTTGGTGCAAAAAGCAGGCCAAGAAAATGAAAATAAACTATGCATCTTTTGAGAAAGGGATTGTTATCTCTATTCAATCCAGTACCCATGAAGACACTGCTTTAATTCTCTTACTTTGTAGTACTTTATGTAGAACTCAAATCTGATCTTAAGCCATGTGAATGAACATATGCACTTCCTAAAAAACTTCTGAAGCAACAAAGTCTATAGTTTAGGGGCAGCTCCAGTCCCTAAAGTGACCCACCAAGTGTTTTTCTTCATTTAGTGTTTTATATATCCAAGTACTTTGCACCAAAATAGATACATACTGCTTTAAAATACTACATCACTAGTTAGTCTGCTATTGATGCACAGCAATAGCAAAGAGCAAAACTTCAAAAGCTGTAGAAATACAACTAGACAAACAGCAGTCATTAAGCTATAATATCTATGATTAATACATAGGTTGTTAAATGATTAGTAATAAGATTAGCTTGCATCTCTCCTGCCCAATAGATACTTAAAGTAATTGCATCTTTGCAAACTGCATTATCATCACTTCATGTTCTTTATGATGTCATGGGACAGCAAGGCAGACTCAGCACTTTCTCCTGAGCCTGCTTTGGGTTTTTTTCCTATAGGAATCAATTCTCTGGCAACACTAGATAGTTCGATATGGAGGCTATGAGCACTGCTCACAAAACATCTGTCTAGTTACATTAAAAATTAAAAAGCATTTTGCATCACTGTTCAAAACTTCTCAACTTAAAGATGACAAAGAAATGACACCAAAATGTGAATTGTTTGATGCCAAGAATAGTTTAAATTATATCCTAGGAAAGCTAACATACTTGGAAAAAGTAACAGAAACCCTTAACTTAAAAAAATGGCATTTCAGAAAGGCAGACCTCTCCATCTCTGTCCTTTTGACACTTGTGATCAAAATGGTAGCAAATTTGCAATTATTGCTAGGTCTGCTGCAAACTTATTGCAGTCAGTTGGACTCTTCCCAAAAGGTCCAACCAGCACTCAGTCTCACAAACAGCTTACTTAGGTGAGTGATAGGAACAATATATTTATTTGGAATGAGAGCAGTGAAATTTCCTACTATGCCAGACTATTCATCGTGATAGAAGCATAATTAAACAGGGGGGGTTTAGTAATAGGTCTGTTTAAGATATAGACTTGTGATTTCAAACATAAGCTTGCTCAAGTCCAAACTGCTGGTTCTTATCCAAGAGAGAGGTAAGCTAGATGGGAGTCAGGTGACAGCACACACTGCCCAATTATTCAGTGGTACTATTTCTTGCCTGAAATAATGTCAGCTACTGCTAGTACTACACCTATCCATGTGTGTGTGCCAGAATATGGGTGGGGTCCTTGAGCAAAAGACAGGGGGGATAAAAAAGTTCTTCCACTACATAAGAATATCTGCAATAAGCATAAACAAATAAAATTGGTTGTTATTTTGTAGGAAGCCTTTATCTAATGAATACAACTTCAACAAATAAACTAATAGTACGTAAATGGTTCTTTCTGTAAGTGGCTTCAAACCCTCTTGTGCATTCTACCAGACAAGTATTATCAGCATAACACAGTGACATGAAGCTCATCATATGATTTGAAATGCTTCAAAAAAATATGGGGCAGAGTCTGTGTCCTCTCAAAACCCCCAAAGCCTTAAATTAGAAGCAGTTTGACAAAGCAGTATACACATATCACACGTGGGTTTAAGAGCTGGATCTCAGTTTCCTACAACTCAGTTAAACACAGAAGCTGCAGCTAGAAGATTAAGGGGCTGGGTTTACTCAGCCACACATGGATTCCTGCGCTGAGACTGCCAATGCCAAGCACATCTCGCAGATAATTAATCTTCCCTATTCCTTAGAAATAACAGTGTTACATAGCAGGCATATAAATTGTAATACTTAGAGCTTTGATGGATCATATAAACCAGTACAATTCACAGTATAACAGAGGCAGCTGAAATATTTCAGGTTACTGTTGAGGCAAATAAGCTATTTCAAAGTGTTGGATGCAGTGCTACTTAGCTACTGTTTCCTGAAGATACTGTTTTACTAAAAGTCCAACAGCCCATCTCAGTTGTAGCATTAGAACAGGCTTCAAATAAAGCATGATGAAAATAGTCCAGTGACTGCCCTCCCTCAGCAACTAACCAAGTTATCTGAATTCAGCAATCAAATGCTTACAACAACAACAAAAAAATAACCTACAAAAAATGTTGTTGATATGCTACTATTACAGCCTCTGAAACAACAGTATACTAATAATTTGCATTGTTCTGGAGACAGTTTGTAAAAAGCCATGTTCTTACCCACATATACACACGCCTAACTTGTTAACAAGCAGAATGGAATGTGTCAATCTTTGTTTCCAGGCAAATGTATGGATGTATAGGCACATGCAACACACCTCCTAGGGCCTGTTAGCTTTAGTCTAGAGGGTCTAAACCAAAGTAAGTTTAAAAGGGGCCTTTTCATTAAATTTAGCAGCTTCTGAGCATATGCACCGCAAACACACAGTGGGAGTCCACAGCTTTTAAAGCTAAGCCTCAACGTTAGATACAGATTTCTAAAGTACTGTCTTCCTTTCGGGTTTTGAGAGTTGTGGATGCACCCACACACAACAAAACTATTTATGCCGCACGCTCTTAAAAGTTTTCCCTCTCCTCCTAACAATACCGCAGACAAAGAAATATCCCTGTCCAGCGGCCGGCAAAACTCAGCGCACAGGCGCTCCTCGGGCAGACGCGAGATCTTTTTAAGCGGCTCAAGCGCGGCGGGAGCGCAATCCGGCACAGCAGCCCAGGGCAGCCTTGAGCAGCCGGCACCGCGGGAGCGCAGTCCAGCACAGCAGCCCGGAGCGGCCGGGGCAGGCGGCACCGCGGGAGCG
>WBMY01001698.1:1025763-1048414 GCA_013397315.1 Donacobius atricapilla | reverse complement strand
GCCTTGTCACCAGTGAAGAGTACGAAGTCCTTTATTGTGAAGCTGTGCATCTTTAAAAGGTGAAACCCCATGTTTAAGTCCACAACCCTTATGCAGCCATAGGAAAGGCTGCATTTGGGAAGCTCATGGATGCAGTGTCGGGTGGGCTGCGTTTGTGGGAACTGGAAGCTACAAACAGACTGTGTCTCTTGTGGAAAGTTACCAGAAGAATCAGGAGGGACTTGTCTCTCTCAAAAGACTGAATGAAAGACTATTTTATTAAGTGCTACTGACTTAAGAGTTCTGATGCTTTGTCTCTTTACATTGTCTTGTGGAAAAGTAGATTGTTGCTAGGGAGGAGGCGGGTGTCTTTGAAAGGGTTTCGTGGTTGGTTTTTTTTGTTTACCCTTTAGTGTATGTTAATAAATCTAACTGTTTCTATTTTTTAAGTTGAGCATGCTTTGCCTTGCTTTTTTAAATTCTATTCCACTAAAAATGAAAGTTAGATCCCCACATTACATTTCACAAAACAAATTCGGCGAATGTGATAACCACTACAATTATATAGACATATATATATAGTGTTTTATATATATATATGTTGGTGCATATTCTACATGTGTATCCATATTAGAGTATAATATTCCCCACAACTGAAATAGTGATCATATCTATATGCTGTAAGCATGAGTTTATCTGTCACAAAGTTATGTAAAACCCTACTGATTCCTATGTTCTGTACAAGCTACTTCAGCCATAAAACTGAAAAACATTAGTCATGTCATTTGGTGCATGTATCCATCTCTCTGCTAGAATTTAAAGAGTTCTAGAGGCTTATCTGATACAATCAGGAATGTTAGATTGCCATGTCCTCCTAGCTTAACTTCAGCCAAGTGATCCAGTTTAGGTACTTGTGCCTTTTTTAAGTGTTTGGATTGTTTGGTTGGGTTGACTTGGGGTTTTTTGTTTGGGGTTTTTTTGTGGGGTTTTTTTTTGGTTGGTTGGTTTTTTTGTGGGTTTTTTGTTTGTGTGTTTGTGTTTGTACTTGTTTTTGGTTTTGTTTTTGCTTTTTTCTAGGGGGAAATAAAGCTAAACAAGTAATTAAAAGATTAAGAGTGTGCCTACTGGGGTCAGGGGCATGGCAGGAAAGTGTCTTTGCACCTGTAAACACACAACTGCTCTTTTCTTATTCTTCCATAGAATTATTTTCCAAAAAATATTAATATCAGGCTATTTTCCTCTTATTTCTTTGTCGATTCACCTTTCCTTTCTTCTTGGATTTTTGCATGAGACCAGTCTCCTGTCTTGCATTCAAATTGAGCATTCCAACTCCCAACAGAACTATACTGGTTTATCCTCTATTTTTCTTGCTTTCAGGCTTAAATATTTGTTATTCTTCAAGTTAGAAGTAAATTTCCCACCCATGGAGATAACTCCAGTACATCATGATCTCTCACTAGATGAATCTTTTCCTTTGGATGCTGCTTTACCTCCCTTTTATGCCTCTTTATTGCCCAAACTTCTACTCCACCAATGTTTGTTGCATGCAATTCCTCACTGTAGAGAGCAAGGAGCAAAATTGATTAAATAATTAAATGCAAGACATCTTAGTTTTTGTGGCTGTTCCAGCTGCCTAATATGCAAAACCTGAGAGTGTTTTTTTAGTAAGATGGAGTATAGAATTGCAGCTAAGCAGATGTATGAGAACTGTGATGGAATAGTGGTCTTAGTCAGCTATGGGTATGTTGTGGTGCTGAATTAACTCAGGAAATAATTGTCCTTGTCTAGTTATTAAAAGCATCAGGAAAAGGTATGAGATAAATTACATATGCTGTTAGGTACTTTATTTCCAACAGTCTCCTAAGCATGTTAAGGGAATTAATATAATTACAAGATACCACTGAGAACTTGCAACAGCTTTGCTGTAGGAATATCTCAGTGGAAATAATTTTTTACTTTAAATGCTGGTTTTCTTGTCTATCCTAAAGTGTTCTTCCTCAGTTTTCCATCTTGAAACACAGAGGCTAGTCATGAGAGGTTCTTCTGTCTCTTATAGGAGCTGCACTTCAGAAGTTTTGAGTATCTGAACACCTTAAATCCAGTTTTTTGATCTAGATGTTACTAACAAAATCTGAAAAGTCTCAAAGCATCTTATTCTCATCACATGTGTGTCACAGACCTTGCCCTTCTTGCCTTGAGGCCCATGAGGTGCTTGCTGACAACTTGAATGACCCAAGACTTTGGAATCCTCTTTCCACAAATAATACAAACTCAGTATCTCTTTGGGGCTTTATTGTTCTTGACTGACATGATGCCACAGAACAGTTCCCAAATATCTAACATATGCCATGACCTCATGGTGCTGTATCGGGATGGTTTTGAGCCACATGATGTGTTCTTCTGGAGAGGGGTGGATTCCTCTGTAGCCAATGTGAATAAGGTCATGGACAAAATTCTATTTAAAATATAATACTAATAGCTAAAAAGCATTGCTGATAAAAGCTGTGCAAAAATTGTTGCCCCACTACTGCTTCCTAGAGTGTTCCTACACTGCCATCCTGCAGGGGTATGAAAGGAAAAGAACTAAAACAGTGAAACATGAGCAATGAGCTCAAGGAGAATATCCTCTATTTTAAAAGACTCCAAGAGCTCCTCATTGACTTTTCAAACTAATTTGGAGACATCAGGAAATACAAGGATGCAAAATTCCCTTTTGCACCTTCTTGACCTATGAATAACCTGTACAGTAACATTTCTGATGATTCAGTACTCCTCTGTTTCATATTTTTGATATGGCCATGTAGAGCACAGAAAAATAGCCAAGAGGGTCTGCTTCCATCTTCAGGCCTTTACTAAACCAAATAATTTCAAAGTTCCAGTACAAGCTGGAAAAAGTTACTTAGGAAAAGTTCTTAGTTTTGGTTAAAATCTATTTGAGTTATGAGTTCAAGAGGTTTCCCTTCTGTGTTATGAAAAAGAAAATTGATTTTATAGGAATAAATCTTTGCTGGAAGCATTAATCTATGGAAGCATAATGGTTGAAATTCGTCACAAAGTAAATCCAGAGGAAACTATTATATAGAAAATATCTGGTAAAGTGAATTTTTTCCTCGTGATTCTAATTACAATGAATGTGGAAGCTGATTGTCAAATTCTCATTTTAAAAACAACAAAAACTTAGTTTTTCTTCATATTTCTTCATTCTGTGCTATTGATTGAAGTTGACCTTTTCACAATGCTACTTTCCTGTTAATACTTTCCACTTTATGACAAACCAGGTATTCCACATTAGAGCTTTCTGCAGCTAGAGTCAAAGCTTCTGAGAATCCCAGTGGGCATAAGGAGAAGCTTGATATATTGTATTAAAAATAAAAAGAAAGAAAAAAATGTATTGTGATAGTGTGTTAAAATAACCCTTTGCAGTTTAGCATACTTTCTTCAAGTGATAGACTTCTCACTCAGTTATGAGATCATCACACGTCGTCCATATTCCATAATTTATATTTCATCAAGTTTTCAGATTTCAGATCTACTTGCTCATCCATGAAAATCAATATAACTTCTGTATCCATTTATTAAGCTGTGGTGGAAAGGACATGAATCATCAGTGGCTAACTTTACTTTGTTCGATATGATGCAGCATTAACTTAATAGCCTCTGAAGACCACATTTAGCTCTACCCCAGCACTGTGGCAACCACTTTTCCTTTAACAATGATTTGTATGCCTTAGCCCATTCCAATGCTGTTAATGTGTTTCAGGCATTCAGAGCTATAGAGCTCTTCAGGTGTGCAGTATTTAAGTGTACTGCTGCAGATGCAAGCTGCAAAAAAGTGGCAAAGGACTATGAATGTTGGTTTACTTCAAGACTTTCTATTTTGACAAAGAATATCATTCTCTAAATGTCACTTTAATGCCAAAAACCCCATATTGAATCATAGAATGGTTGGAAGGGACGTTAAATAACATCTCATTCCAACTCCCCTGCCATGGGCAGGGACACCTTCCACTGGACCAAGTTGCTCAGAGCTCCATCCAGCCTGGCCTTGAACACTTCCAGGGGTGGGGCAGCCACAGCTTCTCTGGGCAACCTGTGCCAGTGCCTCACCTAGAAAAAAAGAAAACAAGTTCTTCCTAATATCTGATCTAAACCTACTCTCTGTCCATGGGAAGCCATTCCACTTGTCCTGTCACTCAGGCCCTTGTAAATAGTCTCTCTCCATCTCTTTTGCAGGCTCCCTTTAGGTACCAGAGGGCTGCAATCAGATCATCCCAAAACCTGCTCATTCCCACTCGGCTGCACCCACATGGCACTAAATTCTGCCCAATCTCTGCAACCAGGACACTGAGGAATCATCCATAGGAATGCCATGGACTTCAGAATCTTATAGTGTTCAGAATTTCATAGCGTTTAAGTACCTCAGATGGCCCTTTGATTTACTGATAAACTTGGGAAGCTCAGTGAGGCTGTCATGATAAAAAAGACTTGAATCATCACTGGCTGATTTTTAGGGCTTAGAGAGATAAGACTGAGAGAAAACCCTTCAGCACTGACCTCGGCAATAAATTTAAAGAAATTTTGGGAATACTAGTAAGTTCTTGATGAAAGCTCCTTGTGTTTGTGCACAAAGAAAATCTGAGGTTTTCCTCTTCTTTTGTAGTGGGACAGACCAAGTAAAAGTGCAGTATCAAAATAAGCTGTTCAAGATGGACATAAAGTCCAGTTTTTGCAGTCTGTAAATGCAACTTTCAAGTTACTTCTGTTGTGGATGCTAAGAAATGTTTACCAAAAAGGGAAATGAGCTGCTAAAGAGGTCTCCAGATACACTTTCATATCTTTCTATTAACTTTGGATTATTTGAGGCAAGAGAATTGGATCAAAACTGCCTCAAATTCTTTGCAAAGGACTGTGTTGAACACCAGACTGTGTTGGAACTGGACACTGAGCACACCTGGCATGTGATGTCCTGGAGCCAAGTTGATGCTGTTTCCCATTTCACTGGACCCAGACCCATTCTGTAGCTGCTAAACATCCTCTTCGCTCACTGACATAACACTAATACTGGCAGCCAGGGCAGGGGAAATCAGATCTGATGAAGGAGAAAAGCCTCACACAGGACTACACATTATGCCCTGGACACCTCCTCACCTGAGACCTATGCTATCCATTTGCAATATGCAAGTATCTGTCCCTATAACTGCTGGCAATTATACCATGTGGATGGCATCCTTGAAAATTAGATCATAATGAGTACTCTGCTTTTTAAAACATACTTCCTGAATAGTATTATGTGAACATTAATTAATTCTGGTAGGCTCAGAACAGGATTATGAAACTGCTGGCTAGTCTATCTAATCAATTTATTGCATCAAAACACCAAATAAAGAAACAGAAATAGGGAAAAAGTATTCTGGCCACAGACTAGGTTTTCTTGTACTGTGAATAAAAATATCAAGTCCCTAAGGAGGAAGAGAATAATGCTGTAAGTCTGTTGTAGCGTTCATGGTACCAGAACTAATATAATAATCATTACTCACATCATCTTTGTGAAAGAGGGGAAGAGAACAAAGGTGAACTAAATGGTCATAAGAAGTACTGGAGCTAGGGAAGGTGCTTTTCTGGAACACAGACTTCTCTGCATGCTGTGGATTTAATTTTGACCATTTAAATAGTCTTGATCAGAAAGCAGAATTTTCCCTCTGGAGGAATAGTCTAATTTTTTCTACCTGCAAGTCCTAAAATGAAACATAAATGAGAAGACTCAAGACCAATAATTACAGTAAGAGCAAGGCAAATGTATAAATAGAGAGGTTTGTTTGCATTTCAGATCTGATCAGTAATGCCTTACTTCTAGTTCATAATGAAAGCCAAGTATTTCACCTGAAACTGTATGCTGCAGTGGAGTCACCTACTAAGAAAATCAAAACAAGTGAAGTTTTTCCTCCCGGAATGACCATTTCTGAGCCTCTACTCTTGCCAGTGGTCAATTTCAGGTGACAACAGTATGACAAAGATTAACACAAAGACACCTGCAGGAAGGTAGGAAGGACAAATCCTGTATGAAACTAAAATTACACTGGGATTGATAAATGGCATATGTAGCCCTTTTCTGGAAGACTTTTAGCCTATGGGTTTTTTCTAAGGGAACACAACCAGGAACTTAAGGGTTGAAATGAGACTTAAGAATGTGTCTCTCTGCTTCTGAGACCTGTGCTGCA
The DNA here is from genome assembly GCA_013397315.1 of Donacobius atricapilla. Taxonomy (NCBI): domain Eukaryota; kingdom Metazoa; phylum Chordata; class Aves; order Passeriformes; family Mimidae; genus Donacobius; species Donacobius atricapilla. The sequence continues at coordinate 1,042,217 of WBMY01001698.1, read as the reverse complement.
GCTGTTGAGAAGCTTCCCAGCCACAGGGAAGAATGGCCCATTGCTGGTGCTGGGTCAGACTGTACTTAACGTACAGTGAAGTGTGCCCTGGAACTGCAGCACATGCTGAGGTCCCCAGGGTTTGTTGCACATCTTTGTTGTGCTCAGCAGAGAGATTTTGACCTTCTCTTCTCTTATTGTTTTACATTTGGTCAGAGGTACTGCCCAAAGCTCCTAATTCATTTCAACCCACCATAATTACTGATAATGGCCTGGGTTGGAAGGGACCTAAAAGATCATCTCATTCCAAACCCCCTGCTGTGGATGGAGACAGCTTTCACCAGACTAGATTGCTCAGAGCCCCATCTAACCTGGCCTTGAACTCTTCCAGGGATGGGGCAGCCACAGCTTCTCTGGGCAACCTGTGCCAGCACCTTGCCATTGTCACAGTAAAGATTTTTTTTACTTAATATTTAATCTAAACCTAATATCTTCAAGTTAGAAAACATTCCCCCTTGTCCTGTCCAATGATAAGAAAGGGTGGTTTTGTCACTGTGTCCAAGTTTTGAGATGGTCTCCATTTCTAGCTTTTTCAGCATCCTGAATGTATTTAGCAGTACTTCCAATCCCAATCAGCAAAGTAAGGTTGACAGTACTGCTCTTATACCAGTTATTAGTGTTTCCTTTTAAAAGAAGCACCTGATTTGAGGCAGGCAGGACTTCCTTCTGGATCATCCTAGCAAAGGTGGTAACAAAAATGATCAGAGCTTCCGGGCAGCTGAGCAGCACAAATAATGCTGAGCACAAATCATCCCAGAAAAGAGCTGATGAGTATCTGCTCACACAGAGGATCTTTTTGCTTCTATTTTATCAGGACTGTTTTATCTGTATTGTTTTTGCTAAGACATTGTGCTTCACTGCCATAGTCAAAGCAGAACATCAGAGCAGAATACACTCTCTTGATAAATTTCTTCTGCAAATTATCAGCCTCATTTCTCCTCAAAGAGAAAAATGTATCCTTTCTCCTGCCTTTTGGGTTGGCTGGTAATTAGACTTCTAGAGCTGTGTCACTGGACATCGTCAGGCACTTGAAAATCTTGACAACCTCTTCAGCTGGTAGATAAGGCAGTAAAAACAGTTCTGTTTTTCTATTGTCTTCAATATTACAAAATCTCAATATTTGATATTCATAAATTAGCTGCTAAATATTTACACATTTAGTCACTGCAGTATCTGAACTCTTACCATAATGCTAATCAGCGAAAAGAATTATTTTTTTAAATAATTATATAGTGTACTTACAGACTGTGTGCAGCATGCCATTTGCACAAATAAGCTTAATGTGAAAAAAAATGTCGGGTTCAGAAGAACTACAAATAATAATTGCAAAAAATACATCCAGTACTAAAAGAGGTGCAGTGTTAAACACTCTAGGAAAAAAACTGATGAATGTGCACAGATCACAGTCAAACTACACAAAATTGGTGTAATTCTGAAATTGTCAGAAAAATGATTAGGGAAAAAGACTTATGATTTTGCTTTATCTGAGTGTTCCTGCTGCATGTCCAAACAGGGCAAGTGGTTACTTCTTTCTTTCCTGCTGTTGTGCCAATCCAAAAAGAGAATGATTTACATCTGGTTGTCAGTTCTTTTGCCATAACATATTTGCCTTTATATGTGTAATCTCCTCATCTCTTACACATTCTGTAAAATTGCACAGATTGAAGCCCTTATTAAGGACAAGACTAGTGCCAGTTTGAGCAGGGGTGAAATTAGGCCACCAGAGACCTCATTTCTACTGGAAAATGCATGAGCTGGGAAGAAAAAGTAGCTTGGCTTTCAGATTTAAGCATGCTCTGACAGAACTGCTAGTAATAAAATCCAAACAAAACACTGTTTTGCATGTGAACTGAGCAAATGTAATCTGAAAGTTACCGATTCACAGCGTTCCCAGAGTCCTGAAATCAGTGTGGTGTGGCAGGGCCATATGGCCTGTCTGAGAGAAGCTATTTGCAATGCCCAGGTCTTGCATACCATTCTCTACCTTACAGAAAATGCTAAGAGTTTGTGCTGGTTTTGGCTGAGGTAGAGTTAGTTTTCTCCACAGAGGCTGGTGTGGGGCTGTGTTTTGTGTTTGTGCTGAACACAGAGCAAATAATATAGAGATGTTTTTGTTCTTGCAGGGGGAGAGCTGCACAGAGCCAAGGCTTTTTCTGCTTTTCACACTGCCATGAAGATTACTTCACAAATATACATGTTTGCCTGTTCATCTGCCTATTTTTCAGTGAGCTCGTAATGCCCACTACAGATGGTATTTTGTTCCCATGGATGGCTTGATGGTTCCATCAAAATTTTTGACAGAAGCCAGCCTGAAGGTTGTCTAGCCAACCACTCAGCCCACACACTGAGAGATAAGTCCACCAAATGGATCTCTTTGCTGTCTGGGTTTTTCAAATTCCCAGCAAAATATCTGAAAAAAAAAAAAAAAAAAAGAGTGAAACCTTCCTGCCAATTGTATTAGGTAGCCAAAGGATCATCCCATTAAGGTAAGGTTCTGGTCAGAACGTGGATCATTCTGCCTTATGCTGAGCCATCCAGAAGAACAGGAGAAGATACACAGCTTAAGTGGCTGTGGATATCTATTGTACTTCTATAGCTCCCCTCCGGGTCATTATTTTATGTAAACATATAGTTTTAGTGAGTCTAGAGCTATTAGGAGATAGAGGTTTTCATTACAGATTTTCTGTGGAAGCCCTACTAACAACACAGATTTTTTTTAATTATTTTTGAATGAAAAATTGATAAAATGTATTTTCTATTTAAATCAAAGGAGCAATTCTATAGTGACGAGGTTAAAACAGACTAAGGCATCCTAAGATATTTAAACTTGACATTTATTAGAGCATAAAAGCACGCTTTTATTGGTTCACTGCAGAATTTACAACTACAGTTAAGAATATTACCTTACAGTATATTTCAAAGAATTCTACTTTCTGTAACACACTAGCTACCTTAGCTGGTAAAAAGTTTTTCCAATATATGTGCATTACTTTATTGACTTGCACTTTGCTCCATGATAAATTTATTCCTTTAAGTGACACTGAAAGTAATAAATATAAGACTTCAGATGAAAACCACTTTTATTGGCACACCAGAGAAGGAAAGTAAAGCGGTGTATAAAATTTGGCACAAATAGTCTGCATTTGTGAAATAAGGCCAAATTAATGAGGAAAGCCAGTTAAAATGGAACTTCAGCATGCTGTTCATTTTCCAAGAGTTAAAAAAAAAAAAAGAGAAACACTGAAGGCCTGGTTGTTAATTTTTTGCTGAAGTGCATGCAGTAGTATATTTTATTGTCTTACAGAAAATTGAGGGGTTTTCCCAATTCAAAATATATCCCACTGCACTCCTTGCCACAGTTCCTTATTACTGTGGGTACTGCTCAGAAGTGGGCTATGGAGATGAAATTCACTGTCAGAGTTTATCATGCTGTGTAGGAGGGCTGGAAAAAAAATGCAACACATATCTGTAGCAGGTAGGTTAGTTCAGGTTACTAGCACAGAGGCAGAGGTCTGGTCTTAGGCGCACAGTGAGAAGCTCAAGAGCTGTTTTGCCCCGAGGAGGTGCCAGTTCTTTTCACATCCCATAAGAAATGCACTCACAATGCAGATAACTAGTAGCCCAAAAACGGTGATGGCAGTTATAAAATCTTATTTCTGATGCTGGGAACTCTGAGGTGATGGCATATGAGAAGGATCAATGGTCAGGGTCCAGCTCGCCAGTGCAGAACCCAACCACAGTGAGGTTCACCAGCTCAAAGATCCCTGAAATTCTGACACAGCCTTTGTCAAAAGACAGATTTCTCAGTCAGTGACAGCAGTGAGGACTGGAATATGCACTTAGGTTTGAAGAGTCCCTTGGACATGCACTTTAATATTCTCATTAATAAAGCTGCAGCTCCTGAACAAGTGCATACAATATTACAGTGGGACTAGACAATATACTGTATATTTACTCAAGATTGATGCACTTTGACTGCAGGTACATCTACAAACTGTAACTGACTGTACAGATTTTGACTGAATAGCAGTCACATGACATCCACAGAGGCATTCACCTAGATTAACCATTATGGGGATCAGAGTCCTGTGATATTCTTCCAGGCTAACCAGTGCAAGGGTTCTTTTAGCTTTCTTGCTGAGATCCGAAGTAAAGTCAAGCTACTGTGCATAGACATAAAGATTGGCAGGTTTTTGGAAAATTTAATTGCCAGTTAAATTTAATATTATAATAATAATTATGTTACAGTTTTCAATTTCTAGCCATTAGTAATTTAGAATAATGAACCTCAAATTCCATTTTATCTGGAAATATCTATGTCAATGATACCTATATTATTCATCAAATCCATGAAGTGTCTTGAATTTTCTGTTTTAAACTTGACTGCTCTCTCCATTCCTTACATACTGTGCTTATTTAACTCCTGCCTTCCCTCACTGTTTAAGAAGTCTGCTGCGCAAGCCCCCTGAAGCCAGAAGAGGAGGACCGTGGTAGAGATCCACCTGCAGCCTGGAGAGGTCCATGACAGAGGAGAGATCCAGCCCATGAGGACCCCTTGCTGGAGCAGGTGGATGCACAGAAGAGGCTGTGACTCCATGGGAAGCCCATGCTGGAGCAGGTTTGTTGGCAGGACTTGTTACCCACACTGGAGCCCTTCATGATGAACTGGAGCCCCTGGGAAGGACTTTAGCTGGAGAAGTTCATGGAAGACTGTCTTCCATGAGAGGGACTCAGCACTGGAGCAGGGAAAGAGTGTGAGGAATCCTGCCCCTGTGGAGGAAGCAGCAGCAGAGACAACCCATGATGAGATGACCACAGACCCCATTCCCCATCATCCCATGCCACTGTGAGGGAGCAGGTAGAGAAAACTGAGAGTGAAGCTGTGTCTGTGAAGAAGGCAGGGGGTGGGAGGAAGGTGCTTTTTTCAGATTTGCTTTTATTTCTAATTACCCTACTCTGAATTGATCGTTAATAAATTAAATTGATTTCCCCAAGCTGAGTCTGTTTTGACAATGACATTAATTAGTGAGTGCTCTCTCCCTGTCCTTTATCTAGACCTAGAAGTGTATTCTGTCCTTATTCTCTCTCCTGTGCAGTTGCTGAGGGGAGTAATAGAATGGCTTTTGTGGGTACCTGGCGGCCAGCCAAGGTCCAGCCACTACAGAATTGTCAGTGAAAGGTTTCAGATGGAAAAACAGATTTTGGCTAGCCAATATACCCTGGGCAAAATGGATAGACAAACAACTTCTAGAGGCCGTTGGAGACTCAACATTCCTGGTGTGCAGCTCTCTGCACTTCTGCTTCTGTTCTGCTGGTCATTCATCTTCCAGCAGCCAGGCATGTGACACAGGGGTGATGCTCAAGGAGGAAGTGTAGATCTCCTGTGACTATTAACTTTTGAAATCAAATGCAAATAGTCCTGGTGTTTAACAAAATAATAAAAAATAAGTATATTCAAAACCTATATCCTTTCTTTAGGGAGATCAAACCAGATAATTCAGTAACAGAACATTTTCCCTTTTAATATTTGTATTAATATTAATACTAACAAAGGTATGAATTCATGCAGTTCTTTATCCTGGCTTTAAGGCTGGGGGAGTCCTGTTAATCTGACACTTCTCTGACAACCCAGAAGTGTGTCATCTTGGATCATCTGAAATAAAGGTGTTTGCAGTGTTTTTCACTGCGAAACGTTGGCTGCATAAATTTATCAGTCATATTTTTGTTTCTACATGATTAATTAAACCATGCCAAATTTCCTGCTTTAGTGAAGTAGTTTCTAGGTTTCATGTCAGTGTATTTTCAAGCTCATTTAGGTATCTCTGCTACCTTAAAACTTATACTACGCACACATTGTTGAACAGATCTAACAGAACCTAAGAACCCAGATTAAATAAATAGTGGAAATTATTTCTACGCATTCCAGCAACAAACCAATTGGACTTATTTAATTGTTTTAGCATTTATAATGGCCTTCAAAACTGCAAAGATCTGGCAGCATTGAACTGGGAGCATCCTGTAGATGAGTCAATTTGATCTGGTGATAATCTCATGTAACTCTTCCCTTAGCCTTGCAAATCAGCCTGATCTGCTCATTCAAATTAGGCATTTGCAGTGATACAGCTAATGCTTTCTCTTTTTTGACTAAAAGCAGTGGAGTGATGACAATTATCAATTGTCATCTGTGATGACGACAATTTTCTATTAGTGGATGATGCTTATTTAAGTAAGAAACATTGAAACAGCAGACTTCTCTCTCACTGATTATTTCATTAGCTTTTAATCCTGAGTTAGACAGAATAGGGAAAAGAATGATATTTTTTTCTTGTGAATAAGATATTTTATGACAGTATGAATTGTGCTGTTCATCTATTTCTGATTAAAATCACTCAGATTTGAGAATCCGAGTTGTTTTGTGGCTGAGATGATACAACCAGATATCCTGGCACACAGAAACATTCTCCTGTTATTGAATCTTTTGTAAACTCCCTGTCTAGCCTAAACCACTCTTGATGCACCAATCAGCATCTGTGGGAGGGTAAGGTTCATTATTACTGAGGCAGGGTAGCACCCTAACTGTACCTCTCCTTTAGAAGATCCTGGCTCTTGGGAAGATCATAATCACAGAATGGCCTGGCTTGGAAGGAATATTAAAGATTATTTAGTTCAACCCCCTGCCATGGGCAGGGATGCCTTCCTAGACCGGCTTGCTCAGAGCACTTTCACACCTTGAACACTTCTAGGGATGGGTCATCCTTCACAGCAAAAAAAAAAAAATTCTCATGTCCAGTTCCTGTAGCCTTAAGTAAATAACATTTTCAGGTGGAAATACATTGATTAGGGAACCTTTTCAGTTTTAAAACCTCCAAGCACACCTGTATTTCCATTCTTCTTAACTGATTTTCCTCCCACTAATATGTCATTACCTGTGGTCTATCCGAATATAAGTTCATAATTCTGATGGACATGTAATGCTGACTGCTATATATAGTTATGGGAATAGGACATGCTGGAGAGTCATAGCCAGAGTCAGCAGTTAACATATCTGCAATGAGGAAGGCAGGAATTTATGTTTATGGAATCGGAATTAAGCCGTGCAGGTGCCAACCCATAGAAGTTCACTGAAACTTCATGGCCAACAGCCACTGAAATTAAGTATCTGCTGAATAGGGTGTTAAATTAGCAGGGCTTCTGAAGCAGGCTTGCTGATACAACGTTGTCATATTTTAGTGTCAGAACTGTTTTGTGCGTGTTTCTGAGGAAAAAAAAAAGATTAATTTCACATGACAGATCTCTTGTTCAGAGAGAGCAGGGCGATTAAGCTGTTAATACAGTTTTCTATTATTCATATACAAGTATTCAAAAAGTATGTCTTTAAATACTGCTCGACGTTGTGTGGCAAAGGTTGAGGCACCTGTGCAGCAGTGAATGAAGGCTATCTAAATATGAATGACTAATTATCAGGGAACAGGAAAACACTAGTTTTCTTTCATGACTGCGATAGCTTCATTCTATTCAGAATAATCTGTTGGGAAAATAATTAGCATAAAGAAGATGGAGTTTTGATAAATAACTTTGATGTTCATAATTATAGTAATTTTTTGTATAATCTCTTTCCTTTATGCTCATGTTTTATTTCATGTTTTTCTTTCAGTCATAAAAGCTGATATTAAATTTTAAAGCAAACCTATCTCACTGTAGACATACTCCTTAGGAAGGACTCTTATCTTTATATGATAACAGTGGACTTGGCATGAATTTGCTGTTGGGATTTCTTTCTGTTTCTTTGAGTTTGTCTTCCCTACTGTAATAAATCACACAGATTAATGTGTCAGGAAAGATGTAGAATTATTAAATTTAACAAGATGTTAAAGGAAACCTTTTACACTTTGTATAATATTTGATATTTTTAATTTTACTCTAGACAAAAATTCAACCCTTGAAGTGTTGAGCAGAATGGAAATACTTGGACCGTTGTGCCATTTGAACAATTTCCTAACTTAGCTCCAGATTCTGAAGGAGTACTGACTGTCAGAGGGCTCTGAAGGTTGCCAGCTTGAATGGTGCTTGTTGTGCTTAGTGGTGTAAAAAGATTCTTATTCTGTCCTAGCTTTCTTTAAGGTTCTATAAAACATCTCAATGTGTTGAGAAATATAATTTCTTACACAACATTTCTTTACACAGAAATAAAAAAAATCACTTTAGACATTAGTAATGCTTTTCAGATCTATTTAAAGATGACTCTACAGAAAAATTGCTACATCTTCCCTCTTATTCGCTCTCTAAGGAATTAACTACTGGGTACTCCAAGTAGCTAATTTGGTGTTAAATTGCTCATATTGTTCTTCCTATCATAGAATAGTACTGAACAGTTATTTATCTCCTTTTTCATTTATTCCAGTGTTTGTGTGTATGTATTTTTTAGTAGGAATGCTTGAAATTTGGGGTGCTTGGTCTCTGGAACCCTGCTTGAAAACACCATGTTTTTTTGAAGGATATTTTAATGGGTTTTTTTCTACACAAACTCTATTATTTTAAAAAGTCTATTGGCTTTCTCATACCTTGTGTAGTTAAATTCTCTCCCTGTCTACTCACAGCTGAGAGATTAGGGGGATACCTGTTTATGGCCACCTATGCATCAAGAAGTTGCATGAAATACAGGAGTGTTAAAGAATGCATTGTTGCATGTGTCCCATTGAAATCCAGATAGGCTTTAGTGCAATAAAATGGTTGTTGTCCAGCTCTGAAACAGCAGTGGGTGAAGATGAAGTCAGTGATAACTTGACCAGCACAAGTCCATGGAATCATCCAAAGGTGATGACAGAACTGGTCAACAAGCCACTGTCATATTTGAAAGGGCATGGAAATCACAGGAACACCTCTGATGAATGAGGGGAGGTAAATGTCATATTCATTACAAAAAATGGCCAAGTAATCCACCCAGGGAACTGCAAGCCGGTCAGCTGCCCTTCAGCCCCATGAAGAAATCTACTTTGGAATGTATTTTTCCATATATAGAGCAGAAAGTGGTGGTGGGGAACAATCATGGATTTATGAAGGGTAAGTCATGCCTAACCAGCATGATTACCTTATAAGGCAAAAAGCCTTGGTCTGTGAGTTAAGAAAGAGTAGCAGATATAGAATCATAGAACAGCCTGAGTTGGAACGGACCTTAAAGATCACTTAGTTCCAGCCCCCTGCCACGGGCAGGGACACCTTCCTCTTGGCCAGGTTGCTCAGATCGCCATCCAACCTGGCCTTGAACACTTCCAGGGATGGGGCATCCACAACTACTCTGGGCAACTGAGTGCCTCACCACCCTCGCAGGGAAGAATTGCTTCCTAAAATCTAATCTAAACCTACTCTCTGTCAATTTGAAGCCATTGCCCTTGTCTTGTTGCTCCAGGCACTCAAAAATAATTTCTCTCCATCATCCTGGTCAGTTCCCTTCAGGTGCTGGAAGGCCACAATTAGGTCACCCCCAAGCCTTCTCTTTTCTGGGCTTAAAAATCCCAATTCTTTCAGCCATTCCTCATGGAAGAGGTGCTCAATAAAATACCATTTACCTTGACTTTATCAAAGCTTTTGGCACTTTTTAACACAATATTTTTGTGTTCAAATCACAATTTTATGGCCCAGATGGTCATCCAAAACTGACTTGAAGGTTCAGCTGAGAGAGTGATGCTGTTGTTCCTATCCTAACCATAGGCCATTAACAAGGGGAATATTGATGAGGGTTATCCTGGGATCTGTCCTGTTTGATCTGTACTTGACACCTGAGGACAGGTAGACAATGGAGCAGCTTGTCCAGAGAGACTTCACAGACCCCATCCCTGAGGTTCTCAAGACCACCCTGGACAAAGCTCTGAGACACCTGCATGACCTTGTAGCTGACACTGCTTTGAGTAGAAGGATGAATAACAGACCTCCAGAGGTCCTTTCCAAACTGTGAACTTAAATATGAGGTTTGAGATGCTAAGTTACAGGAAATCACTGGCTGAATGATCTGTAAATAGATGAATTCCTCTGAATTCTCCTTTTCTGTGATCATGATTTGATTTTACTAATTACAAATTGCATATTTCTCTGGAATAACAGAAATAACAGAAAGGATAGAAAGACGTGGCAAATGCACTGATACAGTCTCAAAAAGTTGATTTTATTCCAGTTCTTTTTTTTTTTTCTGATTATTTAGTGCTTTGGACATCACAGATTAAGGGAAAAAAACATGTATTTGGCTCCTTGAATCCAGTTTCCTTAACCCCATACACTTTGTCTTCTAGAAACACATGCACATTTTTCTGCACATCAGGGTAAAAGAAATTGCTGCTGATCGCCATCACCAGAAGCCTACGGTAAAAATCAATATCATTCAAATAAAATTGACATCCTTAATAATAGAACATGTTCCTTTTTTATTTATTTACTTCTTTGTTTTCATTTCATTTAAGTCCAGTTGCTACTAGTAGTATGCAGTGCTTTCTTAGGGACTTGCTGCTGTCCACTCTCTCTTCCCACTTTGCTGACTTCTCAGTAATTTTTGGGGTCCCTTAAAAAAGGAATACTCCTCCATTTCTATAAAAAATGCAGTTTTAACTGTTGTTTGAGGTGTACTTGCTCAGAATAAATTTCCTGAACACTGAGTTCCAGTTTGGTATTTTTGATGTGTTTGAAACCTCTGTTCAGGAATGCTTTGATAGCACAGCTGTTTCCTAGTAGTTCCAGATTCTGGACCATGGGGATAAAGTGAAAAGTCTGGAGAATATCATCAGGGAAGTGGCTTTTATTTCAGGGTCTGTTTAGCAAGAATTAATGGGAGGGGTCCGCACATGTTTTCCTGAAAATTATTTCCCAGTTTTATTTGTTTGCAAGAGGGTGAAATAGCAAAATAAAGCAGATTTTGTCTGACTACAGTTTGATCAATTGCAACTGACAATTCAATATTTTTTGTTAAGAAAATGAGTAAGAAATCATGAGCCACACTCTTGTGTGATTCAAAATGATGAAGTTACTTATTTGACACCAGTGCAAAAGAAATGCCATGAAAGGAGTGAAGATTAAAAATTCTGCTTGTTTTCATCCGTCGTGATGAAGAATATAAATGTATGATAAAATGACCTTAGGGCACAGTAAAGGCGTATTCAAAGCATCCAATTAGTGAGTCTGGCAATAATACTAAAGAAATAATGATGAGACAAAATGTTTGAAATGTTGGCTAGTGATAGCATTGAGACAATTGAAAACTGATGTGGCGAAACGATTCAAGCCTTCGCCAAAAGCTGTTTTACCAATGATGAGAATCTGTTTTACTGCTGTCCTCAAGCTAACGTAATCCATTGCCTTTAACAACAGCATTAACAATTGTCACACAGCTGGGACCAGTGTGCAGGCACACAGTGCTGTGCTTCTCAGAAAATCCACAGGCAGAAAAGGGACCTGCCATGTCTCTGTTCATTCCATTTGTCAGATTCTTTACCCTTTTTCAGTACCCTAGCACTTCATTCTCCTACATAATTCCTACTTCTTCCCTTGTATTATCTCTGTATCTATGTGTCCATTGTCCATCTTTTTTCCCTCTCTCTTCATATAAATCTCCAATTCACCTAAGACAGTTACACAAACACTGCTTGAACACCTCATTTATCCATTGTCCATTGAATCTTGTATTTTAGAATTTCTCCATCAAAATTACCTGTCATTCAATTCCTTCTCTTCATCTGCATCCTGCCATGATACTTGCTTTTACCAGTAACAGCTCAACACTTAAAATAAAAGCATTATAGTCCTTTTACCCACATTGTTCAATTTTATTAGTGTTTGGATTTTTGAGCATGTTTTTTATGCATGCTTTTTTAATGTTATTGTGTATGTCATTTCTCTTAAATTACTTTGATACCCCAAGATGCCCATAGTCTTCTACCTGAAAGAAAAATGAAGAAATTAGAAGGTTGAATAATGTAACTAGTTGTGGGGATTTGACCCTGGATGGACATCAGGCGCCCACTAAAGCCAGTCTGTCACTCCCCTTTTCAGCTGGACAGAGGAGTGAAAATACAGCAAAAGGCTTGTGGGTCAAACTAAGGACAGGGAGTGTCACTCACCAGTTACCAGCAGGGGCAAAACAGATTTAGATTGGGGAAAATAGTTTCATTTTTTATCAATCAAATCATAGTAGGACAATAAGGAGTAAACTCAACTCTTAAAAACTCCTTCCAAGCAGTCCTCCACCCTTCCCAGGCGTAACTTTTTCCTGATTCTCCACTTTTTACCCCTGCACCACCCAGGGGGACAGGGAATGAGGGCTGTGGTCAGTTCATCACACGTTATCTCTGGTGTTCCTTCAAATATTTTAAAGCTAGGTAGGAAAAAATTATATGCAAATTGCACAATAAAAAGAAAATTTAAAAAAAACAACAAAACAAAACCACAAAAAAACAAAAACCTATGCAGTAAAGCAGAGACTGTAGTATTTCAGGTCTAGATTTATCCCTCAGGTGTTATCTGCTGGTACAAAACTCCAGCATATGATTCTGGAACAGCTGTTTCTGGAATAAAGAGAGTGAGTTTAAAGCAAAGCACCAGTGGAGACATAAACACACACAGGGAGGAGAGACACTGTCCTTGATGAGGAGGTTCTGAGGGGATTAAAAATCACGAATATTCTGCAATTATTCATGATGAATTTTTGATGTATTAAACCTCTACACAATGTAACCAATGCTTTGGTCTTACAGTGAGCCATTATTTGTTCAGATAGAAAAAGATAAGAGATTATTCTGCCATGAGTATGAATGAAGATAATTTGTCATGCTAAAACATCATTGATACTGGATCCTTAATATATCTGCTCTGAAAAAAAAATGGTTTTGAATTATCAAAAAAACCCGCTGTATCAGATCATTATGATAAAACTGAGAGAACTCTTCTCTTAAAAGCAGCAATATTTTTCAGTCTAAGCAGTCTCTAAAAAGCCACTCCATTTTGCTGTGTTTATCTTAGATGACTGTCGTAGCCTGAATGCCATACCTGCTTGGTTATTTGTGCTGGTGGATATCTTTTTCCTTCATGAGTGTCTTTTCCCTGCAAGAACCTCAGAACACTTATATTTGAAACTTAGGGAGGATCATTTAGGTAAATCCCTTTTCTATTATTGTATATGTGTATTCTATTTGTTTCAAACCAGAGTAAGATAGCCTATTCAAGTTGTACCATGAGTCAAATTCACATTGCTCTAAATTGAATCCACAACTTAGGACCCTGAACATTAGCCAGGCAAAACTGGAGGTGTGACCCCCAAACTTGTATTATACACTTTGCCTCTTCAACAGAAAATCTGTTGAGACACTATTGCAGTGACTTGTTCCCAAACAGAAACAACAAAGGCACTCAGAGGTGCATTTCAGATTAGAATTTTACTCTACAGAGAATCATAACTATCATTCAAGAAAATCCTGAATACCATGTTGTCACACTAAATGATCAACTCAAAACTCATGATTTATTATTTGTCTCTCTTCCCTGATACAAAACAAGGAATCTATTGATTTTTTTGAAGCCAACTTTTATTGTGGTGCGAGGCATCACAATTGCTGTTAACTATAATATTGTATGGGCAGTGAAATAGTCAGTGCTATTAGTTATTGTGCAAGCAAATATCGACCAGCAATTTTGAACAATAAATATAATGTTATGAGACATGAGTGTTTGTTCAGCATTTATTCTGACAATCCAACAGCTGAAGAAAATCGCAGAGTTGGAATCCAGCTACCATTAAAAATTACACAGTGGTTTCTATCCATCCAGGTTTGGGAAAACTGGCTGTGATCCAAAGGTCTGATGACTTTAGCTTTAGAAGAAAATCAATGGTATGTAAATCGCTATTGAATTGTCCTAGACTGAGCAAAGCAGCTCAAAGATTTAAACAAAAGGAGGGGGGTTAATTCAAAGAACAAAGAATAGTTTGCTAATATTTGTAGTTTGTTTGTATCAGTGGGGATTTTTTTGTTTTGTTAGGAAAATGTAGTGGAATGCTGACTGGCAGACACAGGTAACAATATAGCTACCAGGAACCCTCTGATTGGAGGAGGAATATTTTATTTTTTTGCATGTGAGAACACTTCTACAACAATCTCTCTACCATGCCTCAGTACAGCACTGTGGCACAGAGTCTCCTGGTGCTCCTTGGCTTCCATAGAGCTGTATTCCCTTTTCTTGGGAAGGCTGAACCTCACAGCTGCACCCCACTGATATCCCAAAAATGAATTCAGTTTTTTATCCAAAAAATATGGGTTTGTACCTGCTACTGGAAAGCCACAGGCTGAGCTCACTTTAACAGATGTCTCGTGGTCAAGTCAATGGGAATGGCTCGCTTGGAAAAAATAGGGTTTAAATTGTAAATTTAAGAAAAGAAATTAATATTTCTCAGACCAAATTATCATATAGCTGGTGAATCTTTAATACTGGAGAAGTTGTTTATTTGGTTAGTTCTTTTCAAGCATAAATAATGCCCCTTTTCAGATTTGAATATTGGAATTAGAGAGATTGCTGCTGGAGACTTGCAGAGAAGTGAGAAATATTTGCCATCTATTTTGTATAGGGCAGGATGTGGTGAAATGAAACAGAAGAGTAGCTGACCTCTTTATTGAAAACCAAATGATTTTTCTGTTAATATAAGCCTATGCCACTAAAAGATGAAAGATTTATTATCAAATTACTAGGAAACACAAAGAATACAATTAAGATCTGAATCTGTGGCTGCATGTTTTTAATTCTTCATCATAGGCAGGTCTTTCATAAATCACTCATCTTTTATGAAATACATTATGAGAATATGCGTAATGTTCATTTTCTCAAAAAAGGAATTAGAAGGAAGTCAATTATTTCAACAGACTATATTATTTTATAAAACTGTTTTCCATCAGTTTTGTCAGTTTGTCAGAATAGTCATACTCAGTGTAGCTGCCCTTCATTTTTTTTGAAGTAAGATTACATTGTCACCCAGGAAGTGTCTTACACTTGTCACTGCTGGGAGATGTCCCAGGGGTGGGTCCCAGGGATGTCTGCACTGCCCTGAGCCTGGGAGGGGCTGAACTGGGTTCCCCTGCCCAGCTCCTGCTGCAGAATGCTGCTAGGGAAGGGGTTGGCAGCCGCAGGCAGTCCCTGTGCAGCGCTGGGGGCCTGTGGAGCAGCTTTCACTCCTTCCCTGGGAGCAAGGGGCAGGGAGAAAGCTGAGGGAAGAAGCTGTGGAATGAAGTGGAATGAGATGCAAGATTTAGGACATCACCACAGGCAAGGGGTCAATGATAAGGAAGATGGTTTTGTACATGTAATGACTTTGACTGTATTATTAGTAAGGCTTGTTTTTGCATTAAATAACTTGGATTATTTGGCCATGAAAATGCTAATTGGACAAGCAATAAATTGCATACTGCCTTTTCCCATAACAATATTTGGAGTGTAAGAGTATTTACCACAGTGTCTCAGTTTAGAGACATTTAGAAGACACTCTGGAATGAGTCGTCGCCTCTAAAAGGGTTCCCACAACCTCTTTCTACCAACACAAAATGAATACTAGTGCAAGAAAGTAAAAAAACCCCACCCAACAGTTTATTAACAAACAGAAGGCCCACAAGGCATGGCAAAAAAGTAAATGAATGCAAGGAGTTCAACTGTCAGATCTTGCCCCCACACACAAAGTGGAACAAAAATTCAAAATCACAGGGAAAAAATTCCTGCTCACACAATGCCATGGAAGATGGTGGGGACTTCTCTCTCAGGAAAACAAACAAACAGGACCTTCACACAGCAGTTTGGGCAAACAGATGAAAACTTCTGGCATTGAGCTCCTCTCCACCAGCAGATGAAGCAGGTGGGCTTGGTATGCTTTCTGTCCCAGGCTCAGCTTTCTGAGTTTGGGGTCAAGATGGAGCATCCCCTCTGTCCTGCTGGTCCTGACCAACTCCTCTCCCTCAGCTCCCATTTTCTCTCTCTGGTCTCAGACTAAACAAGTGGTCCAGTTCACCTTGAAAAAGTGCCCAAGGATTGCTGCTGCAGCTTCTCCAAGGCCAGGGCAAGGAAAACCTTCTCACCTGGGCTAACAAAACCAAGCCAGCCAAGCAAAACCCAGACTACACCATACCCTGGACACCTGGGAGCGAGGCTTAGGAAAAAAACACCGAGGAGTCCAGGGCTCCCTCCTCACGTGGACCCACCTCAAAGATACAGCAATCATTTTGGGGCATAAAGCAGAGGATCAGGAAATACAGTATCATCATAAATCACCCAAAGACATATAGACAATACATCTAATTTATGTTAGATCCTAATTATTATATCATTAATAAGTATAGTTATTAATGATATAATAACTATATTTTTATATTTATATAATAATATATTAGATATTAGATATTATA
>WBMY01001698.1:1013528-1025639 GCA_013397315.1 Donacobius atricapilla | reverse complement strand
ATATATATAATATAGGTTGGTTAATAATTGTATTATAATTATTAATAATAGTTAATGTAATAATTACTTTTCTTGTAACTAATAATTAATTTGTTTTTTAAAATTGCACCAGTAATTAACCTTCCCCCTTATATGATGAATAGTTAAAGCAACCTTGTCCCTCAGTAAATTTGTGCATTAAGGATTCTTCAGACATAATTTGCTGCCTGTTCTCATTTCATGTGAACTGCAGCAAGTCATGTTTTTGTTCAGCATCTCAAATACCTGACTTTCTCGCTGACTCCAGGGCAATATCTTTGTTAAATACTTGGGGGAAACAGGAAAACTTCTGCATAACTTAGCACCCAAGGCACAGAAACAGTGACTTAACAGTAGTTTTTGGAGTGAGGAATTAAGCCTTGACACTGCAAGGCTCAGGGTTCAGGTACCTACTGCACTAACAGCTCATCCGTAATGTTACTCATTCCTCAAAATATGAGTGACCATAACACTGATTAGAGAGCTGTGAGACAGCTAAAGGATCTTGCTTTCGGATTGCTCATTGCTCAGGGGAACTCATGGTTTGGAATTGTATCTGGTCATTTACAAACTCAAGATCTGTCTTCAGGACCTCAGATGGGATGGTTCATGTCCAAAGATTCATCTGCCTCTGGGCCAGCAGTGTTTTGTGCACTGAGCAGGAGCAGGTTTTGTAATTATTGATCTACAGAGCTGTAAAAAACATCTTGAATGCACAGAAGTGTTAAATAATTGTTGATAAGAAATCACAGTATCCTCACTCGGACAAGATCCATGGTGGTTGTGCAAGACTTCACAGCTGACAGAGTCCAACTCCACAGCTCCCATGGCCACTTGTCGTGGTGCCTTCAGAGAGTGTCTCTCTGCTCACCCGGGCTAGCCCTGGCACCAGTGCAGCAAGTCAGGCACAGCTCCAGCTACAGATAACTAGAGCCGATCCTGTGGGTTCTGAGAACCATCAACCCACTCTTCCTTGTGGCACAGGTTGTATTTGTGCGACGCCAGTAAGGAGGAAAGGAGTCTGGGTTGGGGGAGCCAACAAGTTTATTGTTAGGCCGTACATGGGACCTCCTCACCTGACGCTACAACCCAGCCCAGTGCCGAATTCGGCTTGAACACTGACTCTTGAACTGGGGAGGGGAAAGGGGAGTGAACGAGGGAAAATCCAATAGGGACACACCAAGGGGTGGCTCAGGGCATGAGGGACACCCTCGGGAGCCAACTCCTTTGGGAAGGAGGAGAATTCCTCTGGCTGCAGCCTATCACTGGAGGTCTTCCCAGAGCTTTCCAGAAGCTGGGTCAGGTTCCTGAGTGACAGGCAGCTCACCAGAGGGAGGAGCAGGGAAAAGATACATTCAGTTTCTATGGAAACCGGGGAAGGATACATTGAGTGACAGGAGAGAGGGCAGGGAACAACCACACACAGGAAACCAAGGGGTGTGACTAGAACAAACCACTTTAACATATCAAATAAACATAAAAAATCCACCCCGCTACAGCCACTCTTCTTCTGGTTTTCACCATATCTCTCTCCTAATGGCACAGAAAGGAGTGGATACTTCTCTTCCCCCTCACAGTGAGAGGTGCTGTCAGGGAAGAGAGCAGAGTCCACAGGAACCACTGTCTCTTTAGCACCAAAGACTCTAGAGTAACATCTGCAAGATAGAGGGTATCAAAGGTAATTTTTTTACAGAGCTCACAAGCAGAGGTGAAGATGGTACACTAGCAGAAAGTATTTGCTAATAAAATACTACTTCTCTTTCGTCTTGAAAGCTTTCAAGTGGAACAGATGGCAGCACTATCAACATAATGTGAGATAAGGGACATCAGCTCATACTGGAATACTACTGACCTGCTTGATAATATTTATGCACTTGGAGACTCTTCTCTTTTTTTTCATTTTTATTAACTTGATTCCCTTTATCAGGCAAGAGTCACTTCCAAAGAGGCACTGTTGTTGTCTGGAAGTCATCTGGAAACTATTCAAATATCATAGAGGTCAAATTAAATGACTGGCATTATTTCCAGAGCGATATACTTCAAACCATAAGATCCCTTCACAGTTGAAGAAATTATGAACCTTTTCTTACAGAGAGAGTGGATTTTTGATAAAGAATTATTGGGATAGTTTTCTAAAATCAGGTGAAAGCAGGCTGACAGAGTTGGGAAAATCCAGCCATTGCAGACATGGATTCACTTACTTTGCCTTCTTGGTTTCAGTACTCATCACTCAAGCAGCCACAAATAAAAGCCAGTCATCCAAATTTTGGAGGATTTCAGTGTTCACTGGATCTGAAATCCACCATTTAAAAAAAAACATAATTACTACTGTGTATCTGAAACAATGGAGCACAAGGACTAGTACTAACTAGATGTAAAATATTAGACTGAAGGCATAGTCCTACTTGACCTCTAGTTAAGACACATTGCCAAAATATTATCTGATCTGTAATTGTTAAATTTGGGGTTTCTAATTAACCTATCTTGTTTATAGTGATTGATGGAGAACCGTAAGAACTTTAAATTTTGACAAGTAAATCAAATATCTTTGCTACAGAATTCAATCCAGAATCTAAACCTATTAGCTTTTTAGGATATCTCGCCAGTAGGAAATTATTTAATCTATTTATTTTAATTCTTCTGCCTGTAGGACATCTCTCTATGTCTTGGAAATAACATTTGACAAGGACTTCAAGATTATATTGTTAAGATTATAATAATAATTAGATCCATTCGCAACATTTCCTAGTCATATTATAATATAACAGTACTGTGGAAGAACTATTCAGAGTTTAGAAGAAAGAAACTGATTGTTGTCTTGTGGACAGTGCAGATTCTCAGGTAGTGTAAATCAACATTGCTTCCAAGAGCTAAATATCTTGGCTTCTATGCTTTAAACATACTTTGTTCACAAGGTTGTTTCAGAAGCATTGTGATGGTAATTTTTTCCCTGGCAATTATAAGTTTTTCCATTTGCAGGTTTTCTTTTCTCAATCCCGTTTTTACTGAAATTGAAATGAAGGAGTGTTTTTTTTCACCTTGGCACTAGTTTGGTGATTTGATAAATGATGCTTAGTTAGCATAAATTTTACTGACAAGAGGAGAGACCTTTTTAATTCTATGTTGTCCCAGGATAAATTGTATAGATCTTTCACAAGTAGTGGTTATTTTTAATTTCTTAGGTAAAGTAATAGCTGTCAGACATTATTTCCAGTTATTTCCATATATATTGATGTGGGCGCTGTGTTAAAATATCCTGTCTGAGACCTGACTGTCAGGTTTTGCTTTGTATTTATACACTCAAAGTGAAATCTTCCACAAGAAGTAGTAATTCCTGTTCAGTAAATCACTGGACTTCGGTTTCCTGTGTCCCAACTAAACTCACTGTCAAACTTGTCTCCCTCTAAACCTTTTATGTTCATAACTTTTTGTTTGACAGATTTGTTATTAGCTTTTAGTCTCCTGTGCAAATATCATGTTTCTTGTCTCACAGTTCATGGGCCTTTGAAGCTTTTACTCTACTTACAATTGCACTTAGGTATTTGGTGTTGCAGGTACACCTGTTCCCTATATTCCTTCCTCCCTGAAGATCATTTAGGTCTTTTTTCATTCTTTCTAAAGAGCCACCTGTTCTCCAAGGTGACAGGGTGGCTGTTTTGCTCCATTCCTCCATTCTGCACTGATTTGCTCATTTGCTTCACAGTACCTGAATTTCTCTGGCACATTCATTCACTCCTCAGTCACCCTGATCTGCTCTTTGCTCAGTCAGGTGAGTCTTTTCTCCTTTATGCAGGAAAAATCTTTAGTGATGAGCAATATTTGAATGAACATCAGAGGTCTTAAAGACTAATTTCTTTTTTTTCCCCACAGGTGGTTTTAAATTAATCCTAATCCCACAGTAGGTTTTTACAGTATCAGGCTTTCAAAACTGTGAACTGAGCCTACCTAACAAACAAGTCGTGATAGTGACTGAAAAAGCAGCATGTGACATCACAGCCACAACAGTGTATCAATACTGATGAATTTCTAGACTGCAGAAAATACAATTTCTTAAATGCAGGAGGTAAGATCTGCTTCTGCATATTTGCCATGGATGGGATCATTTACACAGGTTTTGCTCTAGCCAAGGTCTGAGCCTGGGAAGATATGCTGAAGCCACACAACAGGACTGTACCTGCTCAGTGGGATGCAGTATGGGCATAAGTCTGTCTTGTACAGTATAAGTCCTGTTTGGGAAAGGGTGATTTTGACTCTGAAATGGATTTCCACATGAACAGCAGAATGTTTCAAACAGGGTTGCTGGTTTTTTTACATACTAAAACTCTGCACTAAACTATAGCGGGTGATGTCACTGTCAGGAGCAGGTTGCAAGAATATATTATAAATGAAAGTGTTAGCTGGGTTTGGCATAGTAGCCTTTATTCTCTCCAATGGAATAGTAATTACTGCATCCAGAACTGTGTAAGATATCAGTGCTTGAAGACTGAGTAGATGTTTGCTGCTCTTTTTGGCAGAGTTTGGTGTAGAAATGAGGCCCTTTCTGGAGCACTATCATATGCAGCACCATCAGCCTCCCTGTGGATCAGACAAGAACCAAGATGTTAAGGATGCTAAGGCACACTTTCAAGCTGCTGGAATATTCTGGATAGCTTAACATGCCAAAGTAAACAACATCTGAAACAAAAATATAATGAACTCTAACTGGACCCAAAGGACTTTTAAGTGCTTTTAATTTTCAGGCAGTTTCTTTCGACTGTTGGCCTCTGAAACACAGTTTGCTGCTCCAAATAAGGGATGGCCATAGTTAATGACAAATGCTTTTCATTAACTAAGTTGTCTTCCGATAATCATCCTGGTTCTTTGACCTCTTAAGTGAAAGATGATTTCTGACACTATACCAAATCCATTTATCACTTTGTGCTTGCAAAATTTTAGTAATAGGACAACGTCTGTAAATTTAGACAAGCTGTAGGTCAAATCTGAGTTCCTCATCCTCAGCTGATGGAAAAACTGATGCATTGTTAGTCTCTTTTCCTGTTTTTACCTTTTTGGTTTTTGTTGGGCTTGGTTTGGTTTGGGTTGGGTTTTTTGCCTGTGTGATTTATAAGCCTTAAAAATTATCCCATTTCAATGTACACACTTGCCTTGCAATTTTGTTACTCAGTCACTTCAGAAGCTGACTGTCAATGCTTTTTGGTCCCTGGTCTTTATGAAGTAGAAGCCAGATCACTTTGCTAATTATTAGGGATAAACAAGCCAAGCCAGACAGACAATATGCAATACAGTATTAATAATAAAGTTTATCAAATAATCATAATAAATGATGTAAAATTGAAGAAGTTTTCTAGTATTAAACAGTCTTTCTAATGAGTTTATTGCAGTAACCCATAGTGTAAGACCAGAACTGTTTCCTGGTCATGTTTTTCTCTCATTTCCCTGGCAGTCCATGGGAAAGGTGCTGCCTGGAGTGACTACTAACCTGACTCATTTTCATACACATTTCTCAGCTTGCAGCTTGCCTGTAATATCCCTAAGACTTCTAATATGTCTTTTGTCTTCTTTCTTCAGGGAAAAATGATGGAAATGTCATTCATCTACCCTTACAGATGCAAGAGTAAGGTCATTGTATTCACAGAACAAGATGATGATGTGTGTTTTGAGTCTCTTGAGATACTTGTCATGTTGAAATACACTTAACAAAATACCTCACACCGGACAAGAGAAAAACTAGTTGCTGTCTTTGTAGACTAGATGTGATTTGGATGACGAACCTTGGCACTGTGTTCTCTGTCTCCCTTTTTCCCCTTATGTTGGCTGGGTTAGTGGGTGGGCAGCTAAGAGCAGGCCAAAACAGTCACTGCGATGCCATTTTCCCCATTTCTAGCTTTCCCTAATAGTTTCCTAGAATTGCCTAAGCAGAGATCAATAAAGCTTCTTTAAGAATAAGCTCAGGCTTTTATTGGCATTTCTGTCTAAGAAATTGTAGAGAAAGAAATTGTAGAGAAGCTTCAACAAACAAAAAGTATTGGAAACAAACAAGTGACAGCATAGCTTAGTTTGTTGTGTTTTTTCTTCCCAGTTAATGAAAGGAAGAGGGGAACTGTGCATTGGAAGACATCCAGAAAAAGGATGATTGATATCTTCTCTAGGGCAGGTGTGTGATGGAGCCAGACACCCTGGTTCCTGGATCATGCAGCCTGGGAACACTATGCTTGTCCTTCCTGTGACTATCCACCTAGCATTCCCTTTTAATGAAAACCTGAGTAGTGAAGTCTCCTTGCACTATAAATGACATTGCAGCTTTGCAAACACTTTTCCAGTTACAGAGATCCAGGCAGTATCTGCATAATTACAGGCAGTGGCCCTGTTCCTCCACTGTTTTTTAACCTATGAATGCACTGTAAGAAGTTTTCACAAGTGTTTGGGTCAAAAAACATAGTCAAGGCAGTTGTGTCTCATGTGGCATAAAAGATCAAGGTTCACTTCCTAGCAACATGAAATACTTTCACTGAATGCAATTCCTATTACTGCATTCACAAAATCTTTGATGATGGCAGATATCTTAGATATTGCCACTCTATAATTATATGTAAGTATGCAATAAGGTTTTGGTCTTTTGTGATACCCACCATGCTTGTAGATGGGCAAGAGATTATAGGAGTGGGATAAATGGCATCTGTGTCTCTATCTGCACTTACCGTCCCTTCTTTCCTACAGATGTAAGGAGCTCAGCTTGGGTGCCCAAGCCACTCTTCAGTGTGACAAATTGCAAAGTGAACGAACACGTTAACTAAAGCCTTGGGCATCTCTATCTCAAAGAAAGGTGTTGAAGTTTGTAATTTAAAATCTATCTCCTGCCTTCACACAATGTGGTTGAATACAGTGAGACAAGAGACAGAAAGGAGATTTTGTCTGTGCTTGACTTTGGGAGGGCTTTTCCACGGCAGAGTTTTATTACATTGGTTTTTTTTTTAATTATGGCTCAAAGCCTGGTTAACCTGCTGACTACAATTTTTAGTGAACCTGGGTAGCAACATCATTGACATCACCTGGTAACAACATTGCTATTGTAAGAATGATATTTATAAGAGAGGAAGCTGTTCTGGAGGGGAATGGGGAAAGAAGCAAAAGATTCATATAAAGGAAGTCAGAACTCTCCACCAGAGACTGGGTGATCTCATGACAAAAAATGTCTATCTGAGAATTTGGGAGGGAGTATAATTACTGTACCTTTTATTGTACAGTATTGAGGAATCTGTCAGATGTCACAGGACTGGTATCTCCTGTAAGAGGGATAGAGGAGATTGTATCTTCCATTAATTGTGTCTAGTAAGGAAGCAATCAGTATCAGTAAAGCTACCAATAAAATAGAACATTTCTGTTTCCTAAGCAAGCATATTCTAAGGCACACTCTAATGAAACACCCTGCCTGTCCTTAGTTATGCATTGCAGATGGGCTAGTGCTGTGGGAAAGAGCAGCATAAAGCAGAATATGATACTATGAACAAATGATGGGAAAAATAGTAATGGGAAATTGAACTTTTCATTCACCTTATGAGTAAAAGCATTTTTACACAATGAGACCCCTGTTATTCTGCCAGAGTGAATTAGCAAATCAGTATTGGTGGAACCTGAGACAAAGAATAGGAAACTGCATGTTTTATTTGCATTCTGCCAAAGGTGATTAGAATAGCAGGTCCTATGCTAATGACTTAAGCAGAGACAGAATATACTTTTTAAAGAGTGAATTCTTGACTTCCTAACTGAATAGGTTCTATAAGCTCTAGCATAAATATGATAAATACTCATATTGCTTACTTTTACACAATTTATTTAGTATTTTCTGGGAATCTTCTCATGTGTCAATTATAAGAATTTCTGTATCCTGCTTTTCATAAATGTTTCTGCTGATTCCCACAAGTCCTAGTTTCACTGTCTTTCAGTGGAGATGGGGAAAACCATTCCGTTCCTCTTCCTTGAAGAAGAGGCTGGCAATTTGACAGAAACTAAAATGACAGGAGGTGGGATAATTTCCATCCTCCAGCAGAGCCAGAAACAATATAGCTGGATCAGTAGAGCAGTGAGCCATAGGTGCTCAGTCCTTCCAAGACCACAGCAATATGGCAGGATGCTTAGGGAAGCATGTGTCCCTGGGTAGCATCAGTCTTCAATAGATTATTATCCTGTCCCATTTGGTATTACTTAGTAGGTTTTGTGAACTCTTCTTTGCTCAGTATAGATGCCCTGTAATTCTTTGGAAACACAAAGTCCACCGCCGTCTTTTTCAGCCCTTCAGCTTAGTAAAGCTGAATTTTAATTATACATTTAAACACATCTTTAGAAACCTTATGGTGTTCATATATGATGAGTTCACTTGGCTTTATGCTTGACAACAGACAATAACTGAGTTTGGAAACCAAGAACTAGATTTTTAGTCTCAGTGTACTATTATAGAATCTTTGCTTTTTAGCTGAGGAAGCCACAGGTGAAAATAGCATAGCTATGGGATGAACTAAACAAACACTGGCCAAGCTTAACACTTTAAAATAATAGTATGAATATTAGAACGAATTCAAGTAACACATTGGCCAAAGATGCATTTAAACATGGCAGGTTCATTTAGATTTCATGGATTCTTGTGATCAACTCATTCCAAGGTATTTATTTGTATTAATTTTCAGTCTTTTTCTATTTTGATACATCAATTTTATTTACAATTGAAGTGGATATTTTTTACATAGAAGCCATGAGTTAATCAGAATATATTTTTGCAGTAATCTAAGGTAACATTATTATTTTTCCAGATGTGTTTCTTGCTATGTTTCTGTTTGAAAGCAGAATGCAAGATAGTCATCCATTTTACTCTGGCAAAGAAAATTGAAGGAACCCTGCTCATTTAATTCTTCTCTGAGTGGCCAACAGAAATTACCTTCTCTGCATAAATGATTCCACAGCACAAGAAAAAGAGGCTTCAAGTGCAACTTTTCATAAGAGTTCCCTGTGGATTATTTTGCTGATAATTAATTGATTTGAAAAGCATCTATGTAAGGTAAAGATGAGCTAGTACTCCTACAACTATAATTTCTTCTTTTTGCCTGGCAGATATTTCTACTCATCTAGACTTTTTATCAACCACTTAAAACCATCTAAACCACATGCTAATCTATTGCCTCTTCCCCCAAGCAAGATCCTGCCTTTCTTCTTCTTTTAATCACACCTTCCTCATCCACAAGGCCATAACATCCAATTCTCATCACATCCATTCAGCTACATCATGTAGCTCAGAGTGGCTTTCTACATAATGAGAGTGGAATTCTTCTTAAAATTTCAGTAATCCTACTCAAATAATCCATAAGATTTAAATTATGTCCCTGCATTTATCTTCAGTTTCATTTGTAATTTTGGAACACTAATGACTTAGTTTTTGCTGATTAAGAATAAATTCATTTTCAAATGATAGTATTTTTATGTGGTAGCAACTCTTGTTTTAATATACAAGAAGCATAATTCTGGATTATTAACAAAAGTGGCAACATTACTTTTAGGTCTTATTTCATTGAAATCTCTAAAAATCCACTGAGGAACCCAGGTATCATTCATAATCCTGTTCTTTATGAAGGAATAAAAAGTTGCCCTACTTTTACAATAAATTAGTTGTACTTCTGTGATAAAATAGATTAAAAGACATCATGCAGAAATGAAGGTCAAAATTCAAGGTGCATACATGTAGAATATTCATAAATCCATAAAAGAAGGTGATCTTTCAAAAATTGAGATGGTGGAGAGAGAAGCAGAGTTACAGAAAGATGAAAGAGTAGCCCGCAATTGCCTTCACAGAGCAAAAGGAAAGCAGAGCATCAAGCGCAAAATTAGGCAATATCCTGGTATCTATTGAGTAGCTACTCCACTCATCTCTGCACTACTGAGCAGAGTTTTGAAAGAACTAAAGAATGTGTAAATGAAACATTTGGTCAAAATAATCCTGAATTTAATTCCACTGTTTTTACCTTGTCAAAATTACTCTACAATTTAGATTTCTCTAAATCTATGCATTGCTAGTGAATCCGCTTGCTCCTGCTAGACATCTTTTTTCAAAGAACAAAGTCAGCTTTAGTCCTTAAACCTACTGGGAGAGTTGCTTGTTTTCCTCTAGGACAATAACATGTATATACTTATTAGAAAAGTCAGAAAAGTCAAGTATGTGTAAGCTGAAAACTTAAGATTGATTCCTGTGTCAGGAGCTGTCTTAAAGTTACCTGTGACCAGCAGCTGAATGATTTGTGATCAGCTGCATTACTAAAGAAGCTTTATGAATACTAAAGCTGTATCAAATTATTTTTTCAAAATCATATTTACCATCATTTTAGGTAAAGAACTAGAGTGTATAAGCAATGAAGAAACGTGTGATGTCAAGGTAATGTTAATAGGACTTAAACAAAACATTTTTCAGATAAAATGAAGTTCCATAAGATTGATCATAAACACAAGAAAGAGGAAGATTATAACATTATTTCAGAACAGTGATGTTCAGGTCTACTCTGTGTTTCCTCCAATTTGACCATCCCATTTCAGGCGCTTGCTCCACAGAGGGATAAATTAAGGAGGATGCACAGAATGTGCTGCAAAGTTAATTGCTTAGGAAAGCTTTGGTTTATTTACAAGTTGCAAGATAGAATAGCAAGAGAAGATGTCACAGTTCAGACAATTCTCGAAGGGTACACAAGAAAACTACTTTCCACATCATTTGTCTCTTACTGATGGGGCTGAAAGAATGTTCTCATTTACTGCCCATATGGGATAAGGACTTGAACAAATGTACAGCATTTTACCATTGCTTTAGAGGCAGTTTTAGAAGCATTTAGGAAAACTTCTGTCTTCAGATCAGTGTGTGACTTTGTCAAGAGCCAGGCTGTCCAGAGAGCTGAAGTGCCACACAAAGTGTATGTAGCTGAAAGAGATCCAAGAGGATTTGTTTTCCCATATATCCTTGCTTCCCAGTCTCCATGCTCACTTGAACAGAGGCAGTACACTTCAGAATAGTTTCCTTTCAGAACCTAAAAGGAAAAGCTGGTACATTCCGGACAAGGTCATTTATGTGAGTTCATATGAAATGTGTGAACATTAACTCTTTCTCTACAGTCTTTCACTACATGCTCTACTTGTCTTATTTAAACTCTCAGAAAAAAAAAAATAAAGCAACTGAAAACCCCTTTCATGTGCTATTGACAAAAGCACGTAGTGACAGAACAAGGGGGAATAGCTTCAAACTGAAAGAGTGTAGGTTTAGATTGAATATTAGGAAGAAAATCTTTACTGAGAGGTTGTTGAGACACTGGGACAGGTTTCCCAGAGAAGCTGTCTATCCCTGGAATTATTCACAACCTCTGACACAGGGCTTGTAGCAACCAGCTAACAGTTATAGCTCAAACATTTACCTGCTTAGGGAATGTATTTTAAAGCCATGGGAGGAACGAAGTCAAGAAAAATCAGCTCAGGAGGGTTTGGCTGCTACAGGAAAGGTAAACTGAGTACCTACTAGAGAATTACTAAGCCTTCACATTATCCCTGGTGGTTCCTATCACCCCAACTGAGCCTTAATGGGATAATCTGCCCATAAAGCCAAAACCAGGAAGGTTGAAGAATTGAAACAGAGTTCTCCTAGAGCTGCTGGACATGTGCATTATGACCGTGGCAGGTCATTGCTCGATGTGCTGCCCAAGTGTCTTTTGGGGCAAAGGAACAAATCCACGCCTTGGGCTGTGTGTCCCAGCTGCCCTACAGCAGAGGTTGTCCCACTGTAGATTTTAATGTTCTGTATTGGTTTAGCATAAATGGTAGGAAAAAAAACAATTGTTAATCCATTTTGGAACTAACAGCTAAGCTGGCCAATCAGGTAAAAGGTGTACACCCCCTGGGACACCGCTTAAAAAACAGGAATCTTGGGAGACCTGCCCTCTTTCTACGGACCCCTTCCATGAGGTAATATTGCGGCCGGGCCGGGAGGGCCCCAGGGCCCCGGGAGGCCCCGGGAGTCCCTGGGAGGCCCCGGGAGTCCCCGGGAGCCGTGGCCGGGCCGAGGGGCCGAGATCAGGG
>WBMY01001698.1:992078-1013412 GCA_013397315.1 Donacobius atricapilla | reverse complement strand
CACAAGCCCTTATGTAGTCATATAAAAAGCTACATTTTGGGAAGCTCACAGATACAGTGTCGGGCGGGCTGTGTTTATAAGAGCTGGAAGCCACAAACAGACTGTGTCTCTTGTGGAAAGTTACCAGAAGAATCAGGAGGGACTTGTCTCTCTCAAAAGACTGAATGAAAGACTATTTTATTAAGTGCTGCTGACTTAAGAGTTCTGATGTTTTGTCCCTTTGCATTGTTTTTCGTGGAAAAGTAGATTGTTGCTAGGGAGGAAGAGGGGTTGTTTTTGAGAGGGTTTCGTAGTTGGTTTTTGTTTGTTTACCTTTACTGTATGTTAATAAATCTAACTGTTTCTATTTTTGAACTGAACCGGTTTTGCGTCTTTCTTTTAATCCTATTCCACTAAAATGAAAATTAGGCGAATGTGATAACCACTACATATTTTTGGTGTTTCTGCCCGGTTGTTGAATTTTAACCCATTACACGTTCACAGAGTGAACTGACTCAAATTTCTGTGAAATATTACTGACTTAGCAGTAAGGTAACTTTTGATTCAGTGCTCAGGTGAGTTCACCAGCTGCATTTATATGATGGCCGCTCTGGGCAGTTGTCTGGGTGCACAATCAGGGAAAGCAGAGGAAAACAAGGCAAAAAACCCACAAAATAGAGGCTCCTTAAGATGATTTCACAGCTGAAGACAAGGTATTGTGAAACCACAAAGTTGAGCCATGGTTAACAGGCAATACCTGAGGGCTTTGAATCAAAATCATAACATCATTTAGATTGGAAAAGGACTCTAAAATTATCAAGTCAAATCATTAACCCAGCACTGCCAAGTCTACCACTAAGCCATGTGCCTCAGGGCCATATCTACTCATCTAAATACATCCATGGTTGGTGACTCCACAGATTCCCTGGGCAGTTCAAATGCTTGATACCCCTTTCAACGAAGAAATTTTTTGCCAGTATTCAATCTCAACTTTCTCTGGTGCAGCTTCAGGCTGTTTCCTCTTGTGCTGGCTCTAGCATCCTGTGTGGTGTTGTAGAGAGTGATAAGCTCTTCCCTGAGCCTCCTTTTCTCCAGCTAAACACCTCCAACTCCCACAGCTGCTCCTCACCAGACCTGGGCTCCAGACACTTTACCAGATAATTATATTACCTTCATTATATTACCTATATTATATTACCTTTACCTACTAATCATAGTAGACCAAATGCCAGTTTCCTTCAAGCGAATGTTAAGCCAACTGAAAGCTCCAGGTTTTGTGTGATCAGGAGGACTTCACATTTGGCCTCATGTGGCCAAATTTTTCCAGGTGCCAGTACTCACAAACAATTTTTTATGATGGTATAGCTGTGCCTTTATCCTTGTGTACCCTACAGAAAATAGGACTGGACTTGTCTAATGGTAAGGACCATGACTAATGAAAGAGCATATTTATATATACCAATGAAACTTTGCACCATGTTAATTTGCATTTGTAAATTTGTAGCTCTTGTAAAGGGTTTTGGGGCTGGTTTTTTTTTTTTAATGTAATTCACTGTTCTGAAAACTTCTAAGATGAACGGGATATCATACTTTACATCAAATGTCCCCCACAAAGAGACCTGAAATTGGAGAAATAAAGTTTGAAAGTAAATTTTAACTCATGAAAAGATTTATGACAGAATTCCACATGAAGCATTTTTGATTAAACTCCTTGAAAGCCTTTTTTGGTATAAAACAGGCAAGTTATTGGATCCAGGAAAATATTTGCTTAATAGCTACACAATCATTTGTCTGGCAAGTCCTTAGATGTAGGTGTTTAAGTGTACATTGCCTTTCCAATTCTTTTCACACTGTTTTCAGTAAACAGGCAGAACTGAAATGAGGATACCGGGTATTTCTCTAAATTACTCCACTTTCACAAATGGATTCATATTGATTTTGTGAATACATCTTCCAAACAAATAATCTGTTTCTGCCAGCTAGATGTGCCAGGCTCTACTTCAACTTAATTACCACACAAACATGCAAGAGACTGAAATAAAACCTTGCTAGCTGAAAATGAAGAAAAGAAATTTTATCACATCTCGGTACCCTAATTTCTTCCAGCAGATCCCAGAATAACTGTCTGATTTATACGTTTCCCACCTCTCCCCGTGAAACCACCCCTCCCCAGTCAAGATGTGAATACTGTGGTCCCTGCTACCCAGCTTTTACAGCAGTACACAATTGGCTGTGTGTGCTGCAGCTATTGCTGCTTCCTAATAGATTTATGTGTTATCTATGCAAATCCCTTGTGCCATGAACACAAATCACTCTTCTCATGAGCTTAGAAATCCCTTAAGATAATGCTGCCTAAATTACAGCCTTGCTGAAAATACCTTTTAGTTTTTGAACAGCTGTGTGTTTGAGCTCACTGCTAACTTAAGGCAATTGGATCATCTGGCTAAACTTTATTTCAAGGTTTGCTTTGGCAGTAGCCTGGCTGTTAAATATTGATGAATCTGTATTTGAAAGAAAAACTGTTTATGCAGAGGTCTCAGCAGAGAGGGCAGGCAAGGAATATCACTTGGAACTGCAGAGCCATACATCTGTGTTGGATAGAGCCCGTGTTGTTGCTCTGCTTGCTGTGCCTTATATGAAGGGGAGTGTTTGGGAACAGGGGGAACTCTGCTTCTTCCCCTAGTCCCTTCCTTGTGCACTGGCTGAGATGGTTCCTCTCAGCAGGAGCTGATTGTTCCTTCCCTGGCAGGAGCCGGTGATGATTCAGGGATAGAAACTGCCACAGTGCAGAGTGAGGCAGGGAAAGAAACCAAAGGGGAAATACAGAAAAGGAGAGAGTACAAGGAAAAAACTGCAGAATGCCTGAGAACATGAATATATATCTTATGCATTTCTGCAGTGATTGCTATCAGGAAGTGACCAAAGCTCTGGCTTGGAGTCCTATTCCCATCACTTTGTTTTAGGAACACAGGACTTCCAACACTCATTTCATTCCAGGTCTCACACAACACAGTTCTGAGCACCAGATTCCCAGAAGTTTCCTGCAACAAGTTAATATAGAATGATCTTTTCACAAAGCATCATCTAATATCTGGGTCAGTAGTGAGGTTAAAATAGGTATAAATGAAAATCCGTCTTTTCAGAGAGAAAGTGATATTATCCAAGGAAGATCCCATCTGAAGTCAGAAAATTGCTTTTTAAATTAACTTAAGGAACTTAAGGAACAAAGATATATGCTGCAGTTCCTAGGCTCAAAAAAATGCAGTATACTGTGCTAGAGGAAATAGGCACAAAAATATCCTTTTTTTTCCCCTGAAACTCAGATAACAACACTGGGAAAATGTCTCATCACTGGCAGTTGGCAGTGCTATGCCTATTAGCTTCAAATGACCACTTTTAGTTACATTGCACACACTAAGTAAATGGAAGTAAGCAGGTGAGGTTTAGTGGAAAACTGGAGAGGCCCAACTTCTTTGTTTTCTTTTAGTTTAAATCTCAGGGGGAGAGAGAGAGAGAGAGAGAGAGACTCGTAGCTCTTTTAAACCCAGAATGCAGGATCCAAGAAGACAGGGATATGTCATCCTAAAAGTTATTCAGCTGACTCTAGAAACTGTAATAAGATATCAGGGTTACGTTGTGCATACATCTATTTAAAAGTCATCACTGCCTCAAGCAAGAGGTTTATTGATCAATGACTACAGAACTGGAAATTCAAACACTGTGGGGTTTTAAGTTCAGAGTACTATGGGCAATTGTTTCAGGTACCAAAACAAACTTTGCACCATATTAAAAATGTAAATGAAAAGAAGACGTGGTTTAATACAACTTTATGGATTTGAAAATATTTGAACATCTGTTATCAAATTAGAATCTGAACACATTCCCACATAATTTTGCTTTTACTAAAATTTTTGGGGTTTTGCAGTTTTTTGGAATAATGTAGTAAAAGTAAAACAAACCAAATAGCAGAAAGGACTAGATTCAGGGTTGCACTTTGAATTATGGGATCTCCTATGTGAGAGTAAAATATTAGCTTTTGTATTTGTAGCATTTAAAAAGCATTTTGCAGCATTGTTAGTAAGTATACCTAGTGCAGCATCGTGGTGAATGAGCATTGAAATTTTCCAGCAGAAAACAAATAGAGTCAAATTCCAACGTATGTAAAACTGATGCAAATCAATTTCCTGTCTGGGCTGAAAATCAAAGCTGGTTTTGATCCAAGTACTGTGCATAAATCAGGTATTCATGATATGTAAATTGGTACTGTTTCACTCCTTCCCTTTCAGTCATACTATTCCAAAGGATAATTTTTCTCCTTTATACATATGTATCCCACAGGCTGATCAGTTTAAAGCTCAGCCAACTGTATATTCAAATCATTCATGCCTTTACAAAAGGCAGTGAGTCA
Source organism: Donacobius atricapilla (assembly GCA_013397315.1). Taxonomy (NCBI): domain Eukaryota; kingdom Metazoa; phylum Chordata; class Aves; order Passeriformes; family Mimidae; genus Donacobius; species Donacobius atricapilla. The sequence continues at coordinate 1,009,025 of WBMY01001698.1, read as the reverse complement.
CATAGGTGACTGAAGTATCATTCCTGTGGCTGCAATGACATTAATGACGTTGTGTTTCACTCTCTCCTCAGGTGTTTCCATCCAATCATAGTCCTCTAAGAAATACAGGAATTGAACCTCTAAAAAGAAAAGATCCCCCAAGGAAGTAACTTTAAAACTATATTATAAATAAACCTGTGATACTGACAGTTATTACAAAGAAGAAAAAGAAATTTATATTTTAAATGGAGTCAGAAAGCTTCATCAGGTATAGGAGCACTGCTATGAAGCCCATTTTTTATCTCAGTGTGTTCAGAATGAAAGGAGGTAATCTTTGTTCAGTGTTTGGTATGCTTGTGGATGGCTTTGACTCTGAAGAACTTATTTCTTAAAATTGTAGATGAGTTCAAGATGAAAATGGCCAAAACACAGAAAAAAATCCATTAAAAACATATAGAAACTACAAAACGTACATAGAAATACTGGGGTTTCCTGAATTAGTTTAGTTCAGATTTCGGATTCGAGCTGCCATTTCCACTGGTGCCAAAGTTTGGGTCTTACTATGGATAACAAACATGGGAAATGCTGGAATTGATACAAGCCAGGCACTTCACTTCAAACAAATGAATATTAGATCCAGAATATGATAGACCACGTTTTGGCTTCATTCTCTGAGGAGGGAAGAGATAATTCTGTATGCAGTGTGGTGGGCTGGTGATTCATGGAAACTGAAAAAAAAAACCAGCAATGTGTTTATGGTTTTCATATAACAAAGATGCTGTGTTTTTATTATGGAAAAGCTTAAAATAGCCTTCAGCGTGAAGCATGACCTCCCCTAGTGACATAGACCATGCCATGTGACCAGGTGGACATTGTTATCTAAGTTGCTATGTGTCAATTTGTTCACTAATTTGGAACATCCTATCTGAAGGCTGCTGAATTTATCAAAAGGGTTTTTTTCCCTACTGTTTGAATAGCTCACATTTATCTTCTATGCAAGCCCACAAAGACCTAACTTCTTGCACAGGCTAGAAATAAAGTTGTAGTTGCTTTCTACGAGAATGGTGCCCACCACAGAGTCATGCTGAGGGTGAGACATCATTGGACTGAAATGTATTTAAGGCTGTTGGCTGCTCTTCATCTAATATTAGATGAGGTAATCCTGCAGGTACAGTGAAATACTTAGTGAGTGACTTCTCAGAAACTATTGGACTGACCAAAACTTCATATACCACCAGAGATTTCCAATCCTGAAGGAAGGAGTTGATAACTGGTTGGAAAATATTGCCTACAGGTGAAGTTAAGACACTTGAGGATATTCTGCCTCCTGAAAGATATTCACCTGTGCCTGTGACTAAGGTTTCCCAAGTGAGAAAAAAATTGAATGCAGTGAAAGTAGATTCTAAGGCATTGCACTCTTCTTGGTAGTTCCCCTGAGCCCACCAGGGAAAGCACAGGACTTGCTGCACCTCTCAGAGGCAGGAAGAAAGAACGAAACACTTCCCCATGTGCACTTCTGCAGGATGTTGGTTCCCCTTCCAGTCTACAAATTCTCACCAGCGAAGCAGTGCCAATCTACATCCTTTTGGAGAATTCATATCTTGATTTCTCTGGGAATTCCCTGGCATACCTGTTACTGAGGAGCATTGAGGGCAGCTGATGCCCCTTTTTTAGAGCATTAAGGCAACCCTCCATAATTCTAGCTGACTTTGCTCAGCAGTGATGTTTACACTCCTTATAAATAGTCTTTAAGAAGCTCTTTCTTCTGGAAGACCATTTCAGGGATTTAGTGGTCAGTTAAATTTGATTTCTCCGTTGAGTCCCAATGACAAGAAAAAGCAAGTAAGGACCAGGTATGGACTAGGTTAGAAACAGGAATTTCAGGAAAAGAGGAGCAGGATTTGCCCATTGTTTAAAGTGAAGCGTGGAAACAAGTCAACCCTTTTATGTGTATTTTAATACTTTGTGCTTCATCTGAAAGGAAAAGCACTTGAAAATGTGACCTAAAAATTCTAGTGGCAGCTTCATCAGGGATAAGCATCACTTGTTAAGCTGATAATGTTCTTCTTCCCCCCAGGAGCTTTGTGGTCACAGACTCCTGAGAACAAAGAAGCACCATATTTAGTGTATTATTCACCTGGAACCTTGCCAGGCACACCAGACAAAGAGGTTTATCATAACCCCTGTGCTTTCAATTGACATGTTGCCTGTTGATATAGATGATGGTGTTTCTGAAAAAAAGATAGTGTGGGGCCCATACAGAAATTCTAAATATAGTCCAATCCATTGAAGCCAGTGGGAGGCATGGTATTGATTAGAGATGGACAAGTCTCTTCACCTTTTCTGAATAACACAGAATGGTGTAATGAGTGTGTAGGAAAGATGACCACTTTCTTCTCACAAGACATTACCTTAACATATCGTTGGCCTATTCTCAGGTTTCCCTCCAAATCCTGTTTCCCCTCAGGGCTGGAGAAGTCCCACACTAATTGTAGTCTCATTTCTAGTGAGTTGGATGTTAGCAGAAGCTCTGTTTCATTATTACCCCCTCTTATGCCAGGAAAATATTGATCAAAGTGTGGCATGATGATGAGGTGTTCACATGGCAGTGGGTGTATCAGGTGCCCCAGTTGTGCTTCCACCTCTACCATCAGCTGGAATCCTTTCAGACTTTTACAGCTACACTGATACAAGTGCAATGTAGAAGCTTTGTTTCTATAGGAGGTCTAATTCCTATCCACTGCGTGATGGTGAACTTTTTTCAGAGACCTTACACATATTTCTCACTTTCCTGGAAGGTGTAGGGGAAAGCAGGAGGACAAGACAGCAGTACATCCTTTCCAGTGTCTTACTAAGCACATATTTCAGCTACAAGAGGAAAGGGAGATAAAGCAGTGCCTGATGTGATGCCCTGGGCAGGCTACAAGAGCTCTGCAGAAAGCAGTGTAGGGTGAGAGATCTGGAGCAGCCTTGGCAGTGCACTGGATACCTTAAAGCCTTGGGGACTTTTTGGAGAGCCAGCTAAACCTCAGCAGCGCACAGGTACCTGGGATCTTTGCTGAGGGCAGCCACGTGTTCCTCACCTGTTGTGGCAGGTATTGCATGGTTGGAAGTAAATTTGGCATGTGACCAAAGTTCAGGTTTGTGCCAGCTGTCCTGGGATCCCGTACAAGGCTACGCACCCCAGCAGGGGATGTGGGCACAGGTTTTGACCCGAGTACAAGGTGGTGAGTGAGGCTTGGCCGTTGCCACAAGGAGCAGGTGAGCACTCACGGGATGCGCTGTGGCGCACTCCAGCCTGTCCTGGTGCAGTGATTATCGTGTGCACTGGAGATTGGATCATATCACACGATTGCTTTCACAGGCCTCTGCAGGCCTTTGACTTGATGCTTGTATGTCTCCTTACTGAGAAAGCTGATTACAAACCTTTTGCCATAGGTTGGATTCATATTGTGAAGATAGAACTGGTTTCGTTCATAAATTTTATTTTTTTATCCTCTTAAAAGCTACCAATGTGAAGTAATTTTGCCTTCTTTTCTAAAAAAAAGAAAAAACAAAAGAAAAAGCAACCAAAAATCTTAGAAACTTCTGGGTTTTTTTTTTCTAGAAAACTCAGGAAATGTCCTTTGTTCCCAAAATTGCATTTCGTAAAATCAAGACCATGAGCTAAAGATAAAACTTTTGTTTACCATTCAAACAAATTGATCTCCCTATCCACAAAAATTGTGCTTTGTTGTTCCAACATAATTATATAGTTCAGCTTTTATATTTAATTGAGGGGTTTCTGGCACATGTCAGTAGAATGCAGAGAGAAAGCTATTAGCTCAGTCAGTCTAGATTTTCATTGTCTGAATTACTTTAAGAAGTAGTCACAGAGTAGAGAAGAAAAACAAAATGTTGGGACCATTGCTGGATGAGCTGTTGAAGGAACAAGGGGAATACAGAATTTACATTTTACTGTGGTCCAGTTGACATCCCTGGGCAATATTAAAAAAAAATCTGATTTCTGTTTCTGTAAAAACAGTGATGGCCAGTTGCCTGCCACCTCTTAGGAGCTGTTTCTACCATGGATCTGCAGTTATGATTAGTTTGGGTTTTTGGGGTTTTTTTCCTTGTTTTCAGAAAATTTATCAGCTTTTGGACTATGTGGAAAAAAAAAAAAGTCAATTGACAAAACAGACAGCAGATCAATAAACAGCAACAACTGACAGAGAGAGTCCCCACAGAGCTACTCTTTTGGTATCGTCCAGATTACTCTCTTGAAATCTGTAGGTTTAAGTTACCTCTGGCAAAGGAACAAATGTGCCAATGACTAAGATATTTCGTAAAAAATAGTCACTGTAAGTGCTGTCACCAGCTGCAGATGTATTTATGACCCAGGAGCTCCAAGTCACATGCTACTCAAATGGAATTGGAGTTCAGATACTCCTTCCAAGCATTATTGTTTAATTTAATTAGATGTCTCCTTACTCAGTCATCCTGTTGCTGTGGATTTCAGTCCCAAATGTCTGAATAAGTGTCTGCCCAGGAGACCCATTTGCCGGCATAAGATAGCCAGACTCTACTTGTGGACAAGTGAGGAAAAGTTAGATACTCTCAGGCCAGAATTCCCCAGTGGTTCTAAATTCTGGTGAAACAACAAGAAAAGGGAATAAAGAAATTCAGAACTGTCCATCTATCAACACTCAAGCACAGAAAAAGGACTGGCTCCTTGCTGGTCTGACTGACAGACTGAACACAAAACGAAAGACTGGAAAACCAAACTCTCTAGAGAAGTGGGGATTATAACTGATTTGGAGCAGCACATCAGGACCATGCAGAAGTTGAGAGACTTCTGTGATGCTCTGATGTGTCTCCAGGCTGAGGTATAGCAACTGACCTGGCACATTGCTGCATGGTCAGGAGTTTGCTTCCATCTGCCTGGGTAACTCCAAGTCTTTGTGGAGAGAAGTTGGGAAAGAACTCCACTTGATTTCTGAGTTCAATGTCAGCTAGTGAGTTTACTGGAAAACACTTTTTAAGGCTTTACTTGGGCTGCTGATAAATAAAAAAGGTGTATGGGGAAAAAAATAGAAGCAAGATTCCTTGCCAAAGTAATCTTCTCAGATGGGTATGTATATGAAAGTTTTAAAAAGTGGTCATATCACAGAGAGACATATCTCCTTTGTGACCTACAGTTATAATATTACCAGAGAGATCCACCATCCTCTGGCAAACCAGCAAAATCTGTTACTAAGAAAGCTTTTTGCAGAGTTGAGGATGTTGAACACGCAATGCAATGTGTCCTTTGGGTTTTGCATCCAGCTTGTATCACTTCCTTATTCTCTCTGAACCTGAGCAAGCTAATCCTCCATCAAACCCCTGTCAGGTAGACGCTACAATTTTGGAGTACGTGCTTTAGCCCAAGAAAGACTGGGATTATGCTCTGGCTTATAGCAGAGTCTCATTACCCAGTGTCTTGGGTTATGATTTTTGCCACACTCACTTTTCTGCCTGGACCATCATGCAATTGCAAACTTGACTTTTAACATAATTAGTGGCAGAGCTCTGCTTTTTAATGTCAAAAGATTTGTTGGCTGCTTTTCCCAACCTGCTGCTCCCAGCACTTGGAACCTGCATTGAGCCTGAAAGCCCATTACTGGCTGTCATCAGTGAAATAAGATATAGAAAAAAAAATGCTGATGCATCATTTACTGCAACTGGAAACCACTTAATTAATATACTAGTTTTATGTGTTTAGTAATTAAAATTTAATTAATTTGTTTTCCTTATAAGTGTACAGAAGGAGTAACTACTCCTCTAACAAGTGCTTTATTTATTGTTTTAAAGGCATTTGGATTTCATCTTATGAGAACTAAAACATTCTCTTCATATGCTTCCCCTTTTTCCTTCCAACTAACTCATGAACTAAGAACTGAATCAGTAGAAATTATGCTCAGAGCTGATGGCTCATCTATTTCCTTTCTTTGGCTGCCTTTACAAGTAGGCAAAGAAGGTGCTGACTTGGCAGGCTTCAGAGCCAAGACTTTTTAAGACCAAGTAGTGATTTGGAGTTCTTATATTTTATATGCCTGGCTTGAAGCACTGTAGAGCCAATTGATTTTCAGAGGAATAGCACTCAGCACTTTGTAGAAATCCAGGCCCTTTCTAGCACTTTTAGAGTTATTGAATACCTCTGGAAATCTGGGCCCAGGTCTTTGAGATCTGACAGTGAAAATCTGGGTGCAGTTTTGCCCCACTAGCTCCGAGGTCTTGGGCTGCCAAAGCCCTTTGGGGGAGAGAGGTTCTCTTCAGATATCTTTCCACCTTCTCATGCTCTTTTTGTTTCCTGCTCTGTTTAGGAGCTGGTAGGAATTGGCACAGCTTTTAGAAGAAATAAAATGCATGATATATGCTCCTTTGGACCCCTGGAAGAACGCTGAAGTTCAGCTTGAGATCATAGGTATTTGTGTGGAAAGCGGAATGACAGAGTTTTTGACTTTCTTATTTTGGACAGCATTACAGGTAGATCCATAGAAGAGCAGGAGGACTTCTGTTTTCTAGCCAATGCCTGCTTCAAGTCACAAGTCACAGAACAGGAAGAACTGCAAGCAAGGCCACAAAACCAACAGGGTTATATATGTGCACAGTGTCTCCTGGGATACAGCAATCCATTGAAGAGTGCAGGCAGGGAAAAGTGTGTGCTTTCTGCCTCACTTCTGTTGTTGTTGCACACATAAACACACTGGTGAGAAGGCATGAACTGTTTATTACAAAATCTGACTCCACTTTTATAGTATTTCTACAGAGGCCAGGGACTGGGGGAGAAGGTTGACACCTCTCCCCATCCCATTGGTCAAGTCAACTGTCCATCAGCTGTCCATATCTCTAAGAACAAGTTAGTTTACATTCTTGAACTGACAAAAACATTGCTTCTATTTATAACACCCATGTGTGAGAAACTGAGAACTATGAAACCTGTGAGATGCACAAGAAGGCTGAAAAATCAGGGCGACACACTTCCTGGATTGTCAGGAATCACACCGATTGACTGTCGTTGTAGGACATGAAAAAATGGATGAGACTAAATATTTCAGAAGGCAAAGAGCATAGAGAAGGCTCTACTGACTAATTCTTACTACATTTTATAAGGTGTTCCGATACAGACTTAACATGATTGGTGAATAGGAATGACACCTCTCTAATCCCATTGGTTAAACTAGAGAAACAGAACTAGAAAGGCAAAACACCACCTGGAGAAAGATTGTTTTGAGAAGAGGCTTTCTTGAGATATTTTTCCCTTGGGAAAAGTTAGCAGCTGCTAGCAGGCTAAAATCTGTCCGACTCAGAAATATCAGGCCCACAGTTGACTTCTCTGGCTTCCAACAGGATGACACTACAAATGTTTTCAGGGCAGAGTGTGGGAATAACCAGAGAGAAATAAAGTTTAAAAAAATAAACCTGTCCGCATTTCAGCACTTTCTAACCAAGTGAAGCACTGAGAGAAGAGCAGTACCTACAAAGAAGTGATGAGTCTAGGTCTTTTGCCAAATACATAACAAACAAACAAATCTCCTTTCACCGATAAAACTGCCACAATTTTTATCAGTAGGGACTACTCCATAGTCACTGAGCAGGGCTTAGGCTGGCCTATGTCAAGTAAAAAGGCTGAGACTGAACAATACAAATGGAGTGAAATACCAAAAATTTTGAAGGGGAAGGGTTTCTGAAGGTTAAGAAACAGTTGAACTTTAAATCAGCAAATTAATCAATCTTAGACTGACAGCTGTGCTAACCAAGGTTCAATCATGGGATCCAGAGACTCTTCAGAGTGGGTTAACTCAGCACCTCAAAACAATCTAAATACCAATTTTATAGTTCTTCTAAGCAAACTTTTGGTGCAAAATGTGAGAGAAGATGAGGGAAATAAATCAAGAGCAGTACATTAATAATACACCTATAAAATTAGGTAAATGCACCAATAATTTTTTGGAAGAAAGGTTATAGAGGAAGTGAATAAGTATTGGGGTTTCTCTAAATTTCAAGGGGAAAAAAAAGGTTATTCTGATTTGTTATTCTCACTGAACTACTTTCCTTTTTAGCTATAATTATTTCACCCACATGTGCAAATTTGGACAGAATTTAAAAGAAAAAGAATCACGTGCAAGACATTCTGTAGAAATTGGTGTGACATTTAACTCTAAATATTCTTCCAGACAACCATTTCAGAGTGACTTAGTCATAATACAAAGATGAGGACAAGGAACATCTAAACATCCAAGAAGTTTACTTTAAGTCATTATAAGCAATAGCTTTCTTTCCTTCTCTCTGCCCCACTCCCATCACAAGAACCAGATTTCAGTATTTTAATATTAGATAGTTCTCCCCATGCATGAACTATATTCATTAAGATATAAATCTGAATAGTATTTATTCCACTAATATGAAATAATCTCCTTAAAAATGCAGCACTGTGAAACTTTAAGTAGATAGAGAAAGCTTAAGTGTTTTCTTAGGAATTCTTCTGCTAATCCTCTATCATGCAAGCTGAAATAATGTAAGAGAGTAGAAAATGAAAAAAAAAACCCAAAAAAACCCCAGCAAATCCTTAAATACCCTGTTAACTATAGTGAGCTTTTGCTAATTTATTACTGGAGCAGTTTTACTTTTGGACAAGAATAAAAATAGTATATGAAATTCATGATTGTCCTCCAATATTTTTATAGTTATAGAAAATATATTATTACATATAGCATGCTGTCCAGTTGCACTTCCAGTATTTCACTTGGACTTTTTGTTAGACACCTGCTATCTTGGCTATAAGTCCATAAGACAAAAGATCAAGCATTTTTCGAAATTTTTCTTTTCCTTTCTCAAGAGAACTTAAGTACAAAACCCCATGATATTGCTCACTCTGAAGAAACATGACACTATAAAGGAAACCAAATTTAATGACTTTTTAATGCCACCCTCCATAAGAATGTCTTTGTTCAGACATATCTGATGCCTTTCAAAGTATCAAATATGGTTTGAAAAAACTAAACAAACCACCAGACCTTCAAAAAAGTTGACTTATAACTCAGTGAAATTAAAATAGATGAAATGGCAACCTAGACACAAAGGTCTCTCCTACTTAAATCTGAAGATTTTGCTTCACCAGTCAAATGGCAAAAAGTACAACAATCCTTGTTTGACTTGTCCCAGACAAAGTATTCTAAGTGTATTTTCATATTAAGGAAGTATTTTTGCCAAACTGATCAACGGAATTTCTGAGAAATGTTTATTTGACAGGTCTTTCAGAACCAATGTTAGCCTTTCATAAATTCTAAGGGAACATACTCATCTCAACCTCCCTAATTTCTAATTCAATGCTTCCCACACTATTACTCTAACATGTAGCTCATATATGTTGAGGCTGAGAATATTTCTTGAGAAAGACTTGCAAAAATGGATTGCTAAGGTCATGTGACCAAGATGAGGAAGAGGAAGAAGGAAAGGAAAACACCTTCAGGTGTTTAAAAAGATAAAGTAAAATCTGGATTTAAAATATTTCTTGCCAAATTCACACCTTCAAAAATCTTCATTATGCTCAGTAGAATTGTGGCAGATGCACTTTAAAAAGCCATATGAAAGAGATTATTAGCACCTCAGAATACTAATGAATTATCTCTTAATTCTATGGAATTTGTTTGACATTAGATAGCAACAGTTCTGCATATTGCTCATGCAGAATTTGAAAAGTCAAACACACATGAATATAATTGGGACAAACAAGTACATTTTAGGATTATCTTCTCTTCAAAGGCATTCATCCTCTTGATCTGATGAAATCAAGACAAAATAGGCCTGTACATAATTCCAGCAACTTGAAAATGTTAAAAAATAATAGTCAATAAAGCATCACTGATATATGAGAAATCTTTTACCTTGTTTTATAGACAAAAATGTTAGAAAAATAGATTATCAAATTTTTTCTTCTCTGTCATGTTTCAGAAAAGATAAACCTGTGAAATAACTATTAAGTAATTAAACCATATGTCATAAATATTATATTAAACTTATTAGCCACCAAGATGAACAAGGGATTTGAGTACCTCTCCTGTGAGGAAAGGCTAAGAGAATTAGGATTGTTCAGCCTGGAAAAGAGATTGCTTCATGGTGTTCTGATTGTGGCCTTCTAGTTCCTGAAGGGAGCCTGCAGGAAAGATGGAGAGAGACTATTTACAAGGGCCTGGAGTGGCAGGACACTAGAAAATGGCATTAAACTGACAGAGAGTAGGTTTAGATCAGATATTACAAAGACATTCTGTGCTGGGAGGATAATGAGGCCCTGGCACAGGTTGCCCAGAGAAGCTGGGGATGCCCCATCCCTGGCAATGTTCAAGGCCAGGCTGGATGGGGCTCTGAGCAACCTGGCAGAGTGGAAGGTGTCCCTGCCCATGGCAGGAGGACAGAACCAGATGACCTGTAAGGTCCCTTTCAACCCAGGCCAGGCTAGGATTCCATTCTCTAAGAGATCTGCAGCAGATACGCTCTTCTTGATGTGGCCCAGCAAACTGGGCATGACAACAGTAAGAGCTACACTCTCCCTGGGGAGGGGGCAGAAAAAGCCCCTGGCCCCTTTTGCCTACCTGTGTTATTTCCAGTCTGGTCCTAAGGCTTTACAGCAGGGGTTTGCAATGTCTTCAGTGTAAGAGTATTTTTGGAAGAACCATGAAGGTGCCAAGGCCCTTCCCTGCTGAGAGGACTGGAGGACTTCCTGCCCAGGGAAAGGGGGCATAGACAGAGTGGTCTTTTCTCTTTTCTATTTCACCAGCAACACAGTGATCTTTAGAATCCATTCCAAAGCAGGCCCTCTCTATGCTTCTATGATTCCATGTCCATAACTGTGTTTATGCAGTTGCCAGGTGCCAACACAAACTGAAGCAGCAGGCAGGTAGGATGAGAGATTCTGTACTACTCTAAGAAGGTTGTGGGTGTGACTTAAATGCCCCAGCAATAAGCACCTGAAGATTGTTCCTGTGAATGAAAAAACACACAGGTGTGTCAGCACAACATTTCTCTCTCAGCCTCTATTTCAGGTAATTTATACATATCCAAGCAGACATAGATCTTTTTTGTTCTCAGGTCTGACTTGTAATCAATAAGCACTATTAAAATTAAATCACCTCATTGGCCAAATGCCAATCTCAGGATTGTGAAAGCAAAATATGCAACTAATGTCACTCTCAGGGCTGCTGAAAAATAGAAAGTAATAATTGACCGTTTAGGAAATGTTAAAATGTAAATGCTGAATTTATTTTGGAAAATTCTACTTCAACTGTTCCTGTTTGTTTTCCTAACATTGTCATTTTCTTTTTTTTTTTTTGTGCTGGTCTCCCTGTCTATCACTTATTTCCTATTAAATATTGGAGTCTTACTATTTGCTGCGCTGATGTTCAAGTCCTGTTCACAGTGTATGAAAACAGATATTGTTTGAGGTGATCACTTCATAGAACAGGAATCAGAATGAACCAAAATTTCTATGAAGCATCAGAGTTTTCCTTCTGAATTAGAATTTTTAGCACTGGGGGATTTATTTTCCTTTTTCTTTTTTTAATGAAGAAAAAAAAATCTGTCTTGCATTTTTAATTTCATTGAAAAACCTGAGAATATCAGAAACTTCTGAAAATACCCAATTGCCAAATGTTTTGCTGTGATCAAGTTTTAAAAATATTTAGCAGCCCTCAAGATAAGTAATTCAATTGTAAAATCTCATTTTTTATATTTTTGGTTAGAAAGTTATCAAAGTCTGTTAGCCAAGCATCCAAAATGTTACAGTGCAATTTTAACAATCAGTCACAAGATAATTACACAAAGTCATTATAAAGGTCATGGATATTAACATTCATTGAACGAACAAAAGATGCAATTGGTTTGTGTGAACCAGTCTGGTCGGACATTCTGGTAAACAACAAAAAAGGGACATAAGCTTCTTAGCAGGTATTTCACAAGAATAATTCAGCCAGTTTTTGCACAGAATATAGGTAAGGCTGGAGAAAATGAGAAAGAACAATTAAGCAAATGAATCCCCACCTCTGCAGTGCTGGCTGACCTATGGCAATGGCTAAACCAGGGCACCAATTCCCGTGAGCGCCACTTTCGGAAGAGGGGTACATGCAGCAGCTCTCACTGCTTGTATTTCATCAAGTAAATACTGCAGGGGGTATAATCAGCAGCATTAATTCAGTTAGACTGTGCCAGAGCCTGCCAAAAGCCTGTGCTTGATGGTTCACTTCTTCATGAGCATTTCCAGCAAGTGTGCCACTAGTGCTAAGTGGCTCAGGTGCTGCTGCTGCTGCATGAGAAGCCACAGGAATATGCTGAGCTTTGTATATGCATCCATTTTACACAGTCCATGAAATTCATGGTAATTGATCTGAAAGAAAAAGCAGCTCCCATTCCATTACCATGTCTTCCAAGTGCCTTTTAGGAACCAGGAAAATCAATATGTTTCTGTAAATAAAATGTGAAGTATATCTGTGTGGTTATAAATTTGATAAAAAGTGGTCAAATTTAAACTATTAACACCTTAATAAAATACGTATCTCTATATTGGCAGTTATGTCTCCATGGCCACATTTAACTAGGAAGAAAATAAAAAACCTATGAAAACAAATATTTTGTCATGGGTTGGAGGTAGATGAGCTTTAAATTCCAAACCAATCTATGATCATTTACTACTAAGAGAGGGTTTTGCTTTTATGTTTGGCTGTTTTCTAAACACATTTTAGTGTTGCTATTTTAGTTACCTTTTAGCCCTGTTGAAAAAAGGCCAAGGAACCTATGCATGAGCAAGGTCACAGGCAGTCACCTGTGGCTGCAGCTGTGAGCAGATATGTGTGGGTTTTTGCTGTCCCAGGTTGTCCCATGCTATAGGAGTGTGGATCACTCTGAGCTCAGCTCTGCATCCTAAGCCCAAGGCTCAGCCAAAGAGCTGCAGCTTTACTGGCCCACATTTTCCATAGGAGAAACTTAGTCCTTGCAGACTGGAGACTTGTCCCATTTTTCCAATCCCAAAGTTAGTCATGCGTCAATGGAACACCTTTCTATGTAATGCTATCAAAAAGCTGCCTGTGCTGGTCAGGCAGTTTATGGGGTGTGTGCTGGCTGCCCCCGGCAGTGCCCAGAACTCTGACCAGACCATTGGCTATGGTAAACAGTTAATTTCCTCTGGCTGTCCCACTTCTCGTGGCCACTTTGATTCTATGCTGCTTTTGACTCTTCCTTCTTAACTTCACAAGAAATGCTACCAGCTCCTCTCTAGTGTGTCCAGCCAAAAGATTAACGCCTTGCAACCATGAAGCAACCTATTAGAACAGATCTGTTCCTTTGCTGCCCATCATGAAGTACTGTTCGCCCTTAGAAATGAAAAATCCTGTCAGACACTTTTATTTTAGTTTCCCTTATCTATTTTTCACTCTGAAAGTCCCCAGTGACTCTTCCAGTTTAACATTCAATTTACATCCATTTGTAGCCAAAGGAAAAATTATGTCTGTATTTTCAGTAGATGATAAGTCTGCCAGGTGCCCGTAGACCAGGGCACTAATCAGTTTATAGGAAGTTTCAGCAAAGGCTGGCCAGTCACAGATAAAGTTATACAGTTTTTATATAAATAGATGAAGGCCAAACCACCTCCTTTCCTTGGGGGAGTGGCATTTTGGTTTTACTCACACCCAGTGAAATACAAGCCACCGATCCTTGTTGTTAACCAAATTTTGTTAAAGCATTGACTCCAAACTGCTCTCTGAATTGTTTTCAGCCAGTTTAATTCTGTGCTTTCTGCTACAGAACTTCAGCAGAGTTAAAGCCCCAAGCTGTCTATTAAGACTGAAAACCCCTGAACACAGAACAATTTTACACATCAATGCTTTTAAGGTACTATGGCTAGCTACATCACAGAGAAATAACTTGCTGGCTTCATTTCTCTCTTGTGGCATCTAATTTCCACTACACAGTATTTAAATCTATTTATTCAGTTATGGGTCTGATAGTTTTAGAACTGGCACCTCAGTATCACTCACATTTTCTGAGCTACCAGTTGCTATGTTTTCAGTACATTTTCCAGACAGGAAAGCAGATGTTTTCTGTATTCACCATGTTCAATCCATGCTATCAAGTTGTTAAGTTTCTCAGTGAAATAAAAAAGCCCAAATGGTACTTCCTTGGGAAGGTGCTTTCCAAAGAGATTGAAAAAATATAACTCAACCCGTGCTCTGATTTCAGAGTTCTGGCAATAATTCAAGCAGCAAAAATGGAAAAAGCTAACTCCCTAGTAATTTTTCCCCTGTAAGGAATGTAGAAATACAGGATAAATTAAGTTGTAGGGTTGCTTGGGTTTGGAGCTTATATGGCCCAATCCCAGCATTAGGAACTATCCTCTTTTGATGTCATCTTTCTTAGAAAAAGTAAAAGTAAGTAGAAGAAGGTTTACAAAGGCATGAGTCCTGAACTTATAGTAGGATTATAGTTTCTCTAGTATTAGTCCTTTGAAAATTCACCTGTGTCCTGAAAAGTATAAACTGCCCTTCCAGAAGTGCACCTTCTCATCCTAAAGAGCAGACAGATGCACTTGAACCTGGTAATGTTCAGCTTCTCCCACTATGGCTCTTATTTAATGCCCCTCCAGGAGTTTTGTCCCATTGCCTATATTTCAGAGAAACAAGACAATGTTTGTTTTATCTTGTGACCCTGCAATAAAAATAATTTGTAAGCATCACTTTTGGCACCAGATGCCTTTTTCTGGGCTCAGCATAAATCAGTGAATGTTTCATTTTTCTTTTTTATTTTAATATTAATATGATCACAAAGTCATATAATTACTTAGTTGGAGAAGGCTCCAAGATCATCAAGTCCCAAATTTGACCAATCACCGCCTTGTCAATTAGGCCATAGCACTAAGCGCCAAGCCAGTCTTGAACACCTCCAGGGGTGATAACTACCCTACTTCCCTGGCAGTTCCAAAGTTTAACCACCTTTTCCATGAAGAAAGTCCTCCCAATGTTCAGCTTGAACCTCTTCTGGTGCAACTTGAGGCCGTTTCCTCTTTTCCTGTCACTTGTTGCCTGGGAGAAGAGCCCAACCTCCGCCTGGCTACACCCTCTTTTCAGGGATTTGTAGAGAGTGATGAAGTCTCCCTTGAGCCTCCTTTTCTCCAGGCTAAACTGCTCCACAAAACACTTTCATTGCTCCTGCAAAGAATCCCTCCATTGTTGTCTGTGTATCCTACCCTGTGTTTGCAAACATCCACAAAGCAATGAGCTATAGTTCTTGTTTTGGCATCTTTATTCATATGATGCACACAGGCCTGACATTTGCTGTTTGCTGGGTTTTCTACAATCCTCTGTAGGACTCATTTTCATCCTTGCTGCCACACGCTGACGCAGTACGTCACACGCACACAAACACACACACTTTGATCAGAAGGCATGAACTAAAAACTCCACTTTATTTAAAAGTCTGACTCCATTATATAGTATTTCTACAAAGGCCAGGGATTGGGGGAGAAGGTTGATACCTCTCCCCATCCCGTTGATCAAGACAACTGTCCATCAGATGTCCATATCTCTAATACAAAGAATGAAAACTACGTTGAAACTACAATAACATTGGCTGTGTTTACAGACCAGAGCGTGAGAAAGAACCCAGAACATGAAACTGTGAAACAGAAGAGAAAGCTGAAAAAATCAGGGCAACAACACACCTTGCCTTTATTTATAGTTGTCTTGTGTCCTGTTTATTGTGGTTTTCCAAAGCCTCATGAGCCAGACCAAAGCCTGGCCAGACCAGGTGGGCTCAGAATTTCCTCAGTGAGTAAGTACAAATAGTGACAGAACAAGAGGGAATGGATTCAAACTGACCAAGAGTAGGTTAGATCAGATGTTAGGAAAAAAACCCTTTTCTGTGAGAGTGGTGAGGCACTGCAACAGGTTGCTTGGAGAAGCTGTGGATGCCTCATCCCTGTAAGTGTTCAGCATGAGGTTGGATGGGGCTCTGAGCAGCCTGGTCTAGAGGAAGTTATCCCTGTACACAGCACAAGGGTTGGAACCAGAAAATACTTGAGGTTCCTTCCAACCCAGGCCATTCCATGATTCTATGATTCTATGAGGTTGGAGCTCAGAAATCAGGGCCAGTGTCAGAGAGTGGTGACCTGGTAAAGGAGCTCTGCCTCACAAGCAGATATCACAGATGGGACAATCCTATTGCCTGATGAATTAGAGAATTAATCGCCCGCCATTAGCATCAGGTTGCCTTCCTTTTCTTGCCAAAGTCTAATGACCTCCTAAGTGATTATTCCTGAACTCTTCCAACAATTTCTTTAGGGGGGACTTATCTGGTCAAATGAGAACACTGCAGCAAAGATATCTACAACAGTGTTAGTGATTTAGACTGAGCAATTACAGAAAATACACACTTCTAGGGTGTACTTCAGCTTACACTAAGATGGATTCCTTAAATAGATTATTCAGATTCCAGAAAATCCTTCTCTCCAATGGCTCTACAAACTATTCAGGGAAACAGTAACAACCTAGGTATCCGAAACCGAATGAGGATTATTAGTATTTCCAGATTTCTGTGATGAACTCATAGCAAAATATGCCATATAGGCTGGTATCAATAGTGAGCTTTTTGCGTTTTCACTTCTCTCAAGTCTTGTATGTTTCAATTTTTTGACATAGAATGCAATATCCACTGTGTTTGTATAACAAGGAGCTTTCCTACCCAATTTAACTGAACACAGTTGAACATATGAGTGTCAGGACCGGATATTTAGACAAATAAAATTATTTTCTGCCTATCTTCTGTTTTGATGATTGTGTTGGTTTGGCATGAATGGTAGAAAAACCAATCAGTGATCTGTTTTGGAACTGACAGCCAAGTTGGCCAATCAGGTAAAAAGTGTACACCCCTGGGGACACACCGCTTAAATACAGGAATCTTGGGAGATTC
>WBMY01001698.1:861009-991749 GCA_013397315.1 Donacobius atricapilla | reverse complement strand
GGGCTGCGTTTGTGGGAACTGGAAGCCACAAACAGACTGTGTCTCTTGTGGAAAGTTACCAGAAGAATCAGGAGGGACTTGTCTCTCTCAAAAGACTGAATGAAAGACTATTTTATTAAGTGCTACTGACTTAAGAGTTCTGATGTTTTGTCTCTTTACATTGTTTCGTGGAAAAGTAGATTGTTGCTAGGGGGGAGGGGGGTTGTCTTTAAATAGGTTTTGTGGTTGGTTTGGTTTTTTTTTGTTTGCCCTTTAGTATGTTAATAAATCTAACTGTTTCTATTTTTAGGTTGAAACTGTTTTGCCTTTTCTTTTAACCCTGTTCCACTAAAATGAAAGTTTGGCGAATGTGATAACCACTACATTTTTGGTGTTTCCGCCCGGTTAGTGAATTTTGACCCATTACAATGACGCCTATGGCTTGAAGGAGCAGCAGATACCACTATTTAAAATCTCTCCAGCTGTACCTCACACTTGACAGAGTATTTTGTTGTATCCCAGCTATGTTCAGTGTTCAGTGATCATCCTGGAAAAGAAAAAGGTTTGTGGTAACCTAATTGTGGCCTTCTAGCTACTGAAGGGAGCCCACAGGAAAGATGGAGAGAGACTATTTACAAGGGCCTGGAGTGGCAGGACACTAGAAAATGGCATTAAACTGACAGAGAGTGGGTTTAGATCAGATATTATAAAGACATTCTTAGCTGGGAGGGTGGTGAGGCCCTGGCACAGGTTGCCCAGAGAAGCTGGGGATGCCCCATCCCCGGCAATGTTCAAGGCCAGGCTGGATGGGGCTCTGAGCAACCTGGCAGAGTGGAAGGTGTCCCTGCCCATGGCAGGAGGACAGAACCAGATGACCTGTAAGGTCCCTTTCAACCCAGGCCAGGCTAGGATTCCATTCTCTAAGAGATCTGCAGCAGATACGCTCTTCTTGATGTGGCCCAGCAAACTGGGCATGACAACAGTAAGAGCTACACTCTCCCTGGGGAGGGGGCAGAAAAAGCCCCTGGCCACTTTTGCCTACCTGTGTTGTTTCCAGTCTGGTCCTAAGGCTTTACAGCAGGGGTTTGCAATGTCTTCAGTGTAAGAGTATTTTTGGAAGAGAATGAAGGTTCACCAAGGCCTTTCCCTGCTGAGAGGACTGGAGGACTTCCTGCCCAGGGAAAGGGGGCATAGACAGAGTGGCGTTTTTTCTGCTTCACCAGCAACAGAACAGCAGCCTGGTATCTACAGCCCGAGCAGTCCAACTAACTGCTCACTCTGCTGGAAGCATGACAAGAAAAGGGGAAGAATGTTCTAGAATACAAAATGAGACAGATGGTCTGTTAAAAAATTAGCAGCAGCAAATCCCTCTAAAAGGCATTTGGGGTCTACCCAGAAAGAAACTGAAAGAGCCAGAGGAAGCCAAATTACTGCTGCTGTTCCAATTTTTTGGATGCACAGTTGGGTAAGCTTTCATAATAGAGGGCCAGAGTCTTCCCTGCGTGCGTTTAGGTAGAGATGCCAGTAGTGAATTTAGCAGTCAATCAGCAGTCAAGGCAAGGCACTCTAAATGTAATGTTTGTATTGAATTTTCTGGGCAGGGGTAAGATGAGGCTGAAGGTTCCCTCTCTCTCTGCTTTTCTTGTGTCGCCAATTTAACTATTGGAAGATTCTCAATGTGATACATCTGTGAATAAGGTAGGTGTGATGCTGAAAAGTAGAAATGTATTAAAGCTATTGGACTGTGCAGGTAACTGTTTAGGAATCCCATCCATATACTGTACTTCCCTTTGGCATGTGCTAAATACTGACAGGGAGAATTTCCCCATTTCTGAAGGACTATCAAGGCCCTGTTTCTGCTTCTAGTGTGTTAATTCCAGTAGTTAAAAGCATGTTAACAAGAACAGCAGTCTCTCAAAGGGAAAAAAATTGTTGAATTCTGTGACAATGACATTTGCTTCATTGCAATGAGGTGCACCATGCCAGTATGTATAAAACAAAATGTAAGTGGCAAAGCTGTCATCCATGCTTTCACAAAGGCCAACTTCTAAACCAGCAGCAAACAATCAAAATGAGAGCCTTGTGTCTCAGATCAGAGAAACTGGCACTGGTTGCTAGGTTAGCATGGACAGTATTGAAGGATTGTGGAGGAATAGAATCCATTCAGGAATTTGGTTACTAGTGTACGGAGAAGAAATTGGGGAAACCTTGTGGAAGGTCACTGAGCCATCACATGTGTCATGGGAGCTTTTAGAGGACAGAACCAAGCCCTTTATTTTTTTCAAGTGTGGGATAGATTTGAAAAGGTAGAGCCTGTGCACAAACCAAAGATGCCCACAGCCACCTGCTATGATGATCACAGAATCCCACAGTGGGTCACGTTGGAAAGGACCACAGTGGGTCATCTGGTCCCATCCCCCTGCTCAAGCAGGGTCATCCTACAGCACACAGCACACAATTGCACCCAGGCTCTCTCCAGTGAGGGAGACTCCACACCCTCTCTGGGTGATCTGTTCCAGTGTTTGGTCACTGCGCAGTGAAGAAATTCTTCCTCACGTTCAGGTGAAACTTCCTGCCCATCAATTCCTGCCCATCGCCTCTTGTCCCGTTGCTGGGCACCACTGAGCAGAGCCTGGCCCATGCTCTGACCCCTCCCTGCAGGCACTGACAGACACTGATGAGGTCCCCTCTCAGTCACTGAGTGGCTCAGCAGAAGTCAGTATCCCCAGACATTGGGTCTGCCTAGGCAAGATGCACAGGACTGCTTTGTCAAGAATTATCTTGTCAAGAATTCCCCATTTGGATCCAGTGACCTGTGTTAGTTCTGTGTGTGGCATCTTGGTTAAAAAGCCTCTTTTTTTTTTGCCTTTCTGGAGAAGTCTAATCCATCTCACAAAGAAAGGCTCTTTTTGGAGAGATGCAATCAGGGGGAAGAAAGGTCCTGCAATTCCCTTTCAACTTCACCAGTTAAAAAGAAATTACTCTTTCACATTGCAATACTTCATCAGACCAACCAATCCTCAAAAACAGAGCACCATGTGTGGGATACCTGCTTACCTCAACTGAGAAACTTCAGTTGGAGAGGAAGAATTGGAGATGTGGAAGATGAATCTCATAGCAGCAAGGGCCAGGGAAGTAATACTTGGGAAGCTCAGAAGGTGGAAAGTGAAACAAGTTGTGGAGGTGCAGTGAAACTGGTGTTGCTCTAGTTATATTTGCCGACAGACCACTAAATCAATTTGCAGAGAATTTGCACTCCCAGCTCATGCATGAGGCAAAGAACCAGCTTCTCACCACCTGAAACCTAATATGGAAAACTGTTCCTTAGAAAGTGTCCTGTCTCTCTTGGGATTTTAATATTCACATGTATTCTTGGCACCAGCATGCTTGCCAAAGAAACTGCATTTTCTTGGACAAGCATTGTTTTATAGTCATCAATACAAATATAGGGGTCAGGTCACTTTGTGTCTGTTCTTTATTCTTTACCCTGCTGTACTGTGCACAAAGACAGAAGCAATAACTCTTTGAAGTTATTAAGCAGCATTTTCTCTGGAAATGTTGACTTAGATTTACAGAGATAGGGCAGGGAACCAACAAAAGCTGCCACAGAGCAGAGTGAGCAGGAGGGCTCAGTACAGTAGGAATGGATGGCGATAGAAGACTGATGCAAAACACTCTTTTTCCCTATCCTTCAAGTCTGGCAGGGGAAAAAAGAGGAAAAGACAATCTCTCATCTGTCAAGTGCCCTGGGAGACAGTGAGACAAGTCTGGAATTCCTACCTATCAGCCAGGTTGTGATCAGCTCTGCCACTCAGCCAGGTTCTGACACTTTCCAAGTAAGTGAAAGTCAGATCAGAATTGGCTTTATGAGACAAAATCTTATTTGTGTGGTCTGACACTAGGGCCCCATCTCTATTCTATTTTTGCTCATGTGAAAAAGAAACCAGACTTGATCAGCACAAGGATGTGTGTATTAATGGCTACATTCTCCTTTGCTTCTCCCTACAAAACTTGTTACAGAAGGTGTTTCATCCTGCCATGTAAATATTGCTGCCTTTGTACATCCTTACATTAAATTTTGATTCAGAACAATTTTACTGTAACCAAGCTGCCTTATTTCTCTTACAAGTTTTTATCTCTCCAGTTTCATTATAATAAGACTAAACGTACATGTCTAAATGTGAAATTTCTAAAGCACTAGAGCAGACTGAAACACCTTTTGAGACAGAAAGCAGACAGAAAATGCTGATCTACATTTCTGGCTAAGAAGGAGCGATATACCAAGTCTGTGCTTTCCCAACATCAGTTCACTCCAGCACCAGTTCACATTGCAGGGCTGATTAGATTTTCACTGATTGCCAGCAGCCTCAAGGGGCCAGCTGCTTTTTCAGCTGGAGACCAGCCAGTAGTAAAGTGGCCCTGGCCACCAGCCCCTGTGCTGATGGCAGGGGAAGGAGGTGCACAAACTACTGCAGCAACTGCTCAAAGATTGCTGAAATGGGGCAGAAAACCAGCAGCTGCCAACCACTCTAGTTTTTAGGTCAGCTTTGACCCAGCAAGCTGGCGCAAAACCATCCTCCTTCTTTGGTGGATCTTGCTGCATGTGTGTGAGCTTCCTCACATTTCTTTTTCCCTTATCTTGTTGTATTGGGAGCAAAAAATGATTGGCTGTAAGGAGAAAAAAAAAGCTTCCAATATATTTGCTTACTTTCTAAAATCAAATCAACTTAAAATGTTGGCGTTTTTTCTACATGTGTACTTAATTTCCTCTTCTTAATCCAGGGAATAAAGCTAGTAGAAGAGTAACTTGTAACACTTCCGTAACAATATATGGGGTTATTTTAAGGGTCAAGGTGTTTTTCCTTTTGAATGCCACACTTTGGAGTAAAAATAAAAATACTTTTCTAGTATTATAAGCACACTTCAATTTTGTTTTCCATGAACTGTCAGTTATTAGTAAAAGCGGCATTCTCTTGCTAAAAGATGTTACAAAGCAGCTATAGGTCAACACAACAATTAACAGCCGACTTACATCAAAAGCAAACATAAACAGGCAATTGTGTGTACTTCAGCAGATTCTTAGTAATTCACCTGATAAATGACGCTATTGTAGCTCAGGTGGGTGAAATTGTTTCAAAGCATGCTTGTCCAAATTTCATCTTTTTGCCATAAACCTGCAGGCCTCCAGTAAAAACACCTGTTTTGTCTTTTGTCTTTTTGTTTTTTTTTCTCAAACTTGTATATTAAACATGTTGCTAGTGCTCTGGAAAAAAAAAAAAAAGGAAGCAAGTAAATGTTTTTTAAAATGCTGTTTTATAATTTTAGCTATACTGTAACCACTCTTTATTTCAAATTCTCATTTTTAGTAGAAATATAATAGCCAACAGTACAGAACTGTTCTACGGTGTCAACAGTGCTTAAAACTATTCAGTTATCTGCCTTCATATGTCTCTAGATAAATACTCTTGAAATAAAATTTTACCATTAATTGTAATAGGCAAGGGAATTTGCTTGTACCTGAATTTATTTTTTGTGATAGTTATTTGACCTAAGTGAAAAAAGCCCCTCTATAAATACAAGAAATGGGTCTTATCAGTAGTTTGAAGATCTTTTCATCCTTTCCAGTGTGATTATTATACATAAATATTTTACAAAATCACTTACTCCATTGAAAATTTTAGTTCAACATGTGCGCTTTGATAAATACTATAAACATTCTAAAAGTTTATTCAAAAGAAGACAATGAAATGACAGATTTTGCACATTTTCAAAATTTGAATGTTAAAAGATGTGCTTTATTAACAACAACTGATTTATGCTGATTCAGGAGTTGGTCCTTACAGATTTTTTCCAAGTGTGTTCCCATAAGTTCAAAGATATTGTTAACAAATTCTCATTTAGAAAAATATCACAGTATAAATGATTGGTGTCTTCTTTCCCTCACCTATGAGCACACAGAAACAAGGTAAATATGGAAAATGTGTTTTGCTAAATACATAAACACAGCTGTAAGATCTAGGTGCTTTGTGCACCTTGACAGATGAAATCCTGAGCACCTTTGGGATCCTAACCTTTCTAAATACCTTTGTCATCAGAGGAAACCTACACTTTCTAGCAACCCTTCACATCAGCCTGTGTGCACTTCAAAGGTTTCTGTCTACCTTTTGAAGTGCACTATCCACATCCAACACTAAAGCTTTTCTAAGTGGAGACTGGCAGCTGCAAAAATAGACTGTAAATCTGGTTTCAGCCAGACTGTAAGTAGATTTAAAGACATATTTTAAAAAGTCCTGAGAGCCTGTCTTGATTACGGTGCCAAGAATTTCTACCTTGACATTTTCACTCAGTAACTCCTTTCCCTAGTGGCCCATCAGAAACCTCTCTGCTCCTCATCACCTCCCCTTAATGCTTCTTAAGACAAAACAGGGCTGGAGATGAAGTCCCTGATGTATGGTGCCTCCAATAAAAGGCTGGAGCAAATGGTCAAGGCATTATCTGTAGATAGAAACACAAGTATTCTTTCCACATGCTGCTGTGTGGATGGCAATAGGAACAAGATAAATTCTCTGTGCTTGTGTCTATAATTCTGTTATAGAAAGCAACTGCTGTGGACTGCGTTCTTCCATTCTTACCCAGAACCTTCCTCTGCTGCTTCTGTGCTCCACACTGGAGTCTTCAGTCCGCAGCATTTTGAAGGTACAGAACCAGCTCAGGGAACATGGGAACCTAAGTCACTTCTTTCTGTATCATTAAATGTCAAAATGCTTTACAAAGACAGCAGTCATAGTTACTCCACAATACAGCTGCAAAAGTAAAGGTATGTCATAAACACTCAAAATTTCTTTGAGGTTGAAGTGATCTCTTTAGGGCCACCAAGCACACCAGTGTGAGAGCAAGGAACAGGACCTTGAAGTGCCAAAAAAATTGTTTCATCAATGAATCAACAATATTTTTTAGTCTATTGCATCGGGAATTCACAAAGAACACAGGTATTGGTTACAGCTTGAAGTTTCTCATTTGAACCTCTAAAATCTTGGTCTTCTGAATCCAAACATCACACAGGGACTGTCAGCCTTTTCCATGAGTCTCTACTACTACATAAACCGTCTTGAGAGGGTGTTTTCCTCTGTAGAAGCAGATGGGATTTTTGCAAAGCACCTAACAGTGACCATCAACAGGAAAAAAAAGTCTCATTTATTGAGACTGAAAGAACAAAAGAACTTCTGGATCCATCCTTCTGGGAATTTGTTTTAAGGCTGTATTTAAGTGTGTTATGGTTCTCTATTTGATTGTGATGTCTGACACAGTTAGAATCAGCATATTCTGAAAATGTATAATTATTTTGAGCTAGATCACCTTAACAGACCTTTGAAGGAATGATGTCAGATAACTCTGTAATATATGGGGCCCACTTACATTGAGCTTGTCAAAATTTTAAATAGATGAGTGTCAGTGCTGGCAGGAGACTTGCCTTCTTCCTGGAAGACTATTTTATTTAAGTTTATATAAAAAAAGAGACGGAAAAGCATGAGAGGAGCAGTTAAGACATTCTGGGTAAATCCAAAATATTTTGAAAATAACCAGGAAGGTTGACGAAATGTTTAAGTGTTGTTGTTTTCTAAGATGAGAGTAAGAAACCATAACTTTTGATACCTCTGCCAGTGGCTTGAAGCTCTTGCTCCTCATTCCTGCCTGATCAGTGTTTTAGAGAAACTGTTCCAGTTCATTCCTGTGTTCTTACTGATGCCCTTTTTAGTAGTGCTCTATAGCAGGTCAGGATTTATCCCAAATTAAAGCACTTGCAAATAGAGTGTATTAAAGTCACAGAAGCTTTGGCTTGCTTTTTAAGATTTACTGAGGGATTTTAATATAACTATGGAAAAACAAGTCTGTCGAATTTTTGTCTTTTATATTTAGCATTACAAAATACATACAGTATTTAGTGCTGCAGTGTTTTCATAGAAAAAGGTCTTAATATTTTAACTGTACAGAACAATTTACCAGTATTAATATTTGCATTTTTAATAAGTAATGTCCATGATGCCCAAGAGTTGCTGCTGATAATTAATTTTCAATGAAGAAATTATTTACAGTAAGAATACACTGGAGGAACAGTAACATCTGGCTTAATTCTTTGATTGTCATTCTGATAAGGCTGTAAAATCTAATAAGATTAATTTGTAACAAAAAAAACCAAGCATCATAGCACGTTTGGAGAGGTAGAGCCTCTATACTATAACTGCCTTGTCTAAAGCTGCTTTCCAGTGTATTTATTGAATTAAAATGTAACAGTTGACAGTAATGGAGAGGTGGTGTTGCTTTTTCCTTTAAAATTAAATAAGGTCCTTTCCAATCCAAGTCATTCTGTTATTCTACTATTTTCGAGCTCATATCTGAAAATGCACATGCTTATATATGTGCACACAAGTGCAGCATGCCCCGTGTAATTCAGGCGGGTTCCTCTCTCTCAGCTTGACGTCATCTCTGTGCAGAGCTCAGCAGGCAGAGGGGGGAGAGTGGGAGGATGGGAGAAGGAAGATATGGAAAATAACATCAACCATGCCCGGGGGATGGTCTGTAATTAGCATTTTACTGAACTCCAGCTGATTTTACCAAACTCAAGTGAGTTGTGTCCAGCGCAGGTTCAGTGCCCCTGTCCTGTAGAACGAGCGATATGATGAGCTGGGATGTGAACCCCAAGGCCCACATGGCTTTGCCAGGGGGCTTTGCTAGAAGTAGTAGAATACCACAGTCCTACACCTACTCCAACAAACCAAGGCATATCCATTCTCTTCCATGAGCTCCAGTTGAGGCTGCAGACACCATTGACCCTAAGCACATGTCAAAGCCTTGCTCTCTCTTTAGCATGCAGTTGATACACATATTTTCAATAAAAATGATGCATTAAAAAGAAAGAAGATCTAAGCTGTTTTGTTGAATAACCAGCTTGAAATAATTTCCTGTGTTAAGGAGAGAGGTTAAGACTGAAGTACACCCTTGGAGAGAAAGTAAATGCCTAGAACTTAAGCAGTGATTCACCACTAAGACAGGGAGGCCAGCCTGATGATTTGCACCGAGAAATGTTACTGGTACAGCCTGTAATGGACAGACTCCTCAGGGACTGGAGTCAAGGTCCATGATCTCCATATTCCCCAAAGAATGTCTCACAGAAACTTTGTAAAGTTTTTAAATATCGTTTTCCAGGCTTTGTGCCTGCTGGAAAGCTTTGCTTATTCAGCATCTGGAGGTGTCAGCTTCAAAAACGATGGCTTAGCCCAGGGGCTTAGCAATTAGACCCTGATCCATTAAGATACTCAATTTAAGAGCTTTCTGAACCCACTCCTTGCCCCCTCCCCAGTGCAGTAGAAGGAAAGTAACAGGGTTTTCTCTAAGTAGTGTGCGTTTCACCTCAGTGGTGTTTCAAATGAAACACGCGGTTAAGCAGATTTCATATTTGCAGGATTCCTTCACATTTCAACTGGTTTTACAATTTCCTTCCTTTCTTCAAGTCTTTAATTATTCCTATTTTTTTCTATTTTTTCCTATATTTTATAGCTAATGCTTTAGTACTACTGTCAGAATTGTTTTGATATTTTCCAATCCTGGCAGGTATTTTTGCATTGCACAGCAAAACATGAACATGAACCATTTCCACACGAGGAAATTGCTATCGTAATTCATGATAATTCTGGTATAGCAGGAGAAATCAGCAGACTAGTCCTAGTCAATACCTCAGAGAGAAATTGATTACAAATATGTGTCATTAATTTATGCTAGTAGTGGGTTTGTTTGTTCTGAAAATTGGGATCTCAGACTGGGCTGTTTTAATAAACACATGCAAAATGCTCTGCTTTTAAAAAAATACTCCCACAAGTTCCAGACATGCTGTGATTCTTGGAGTTGTCCTGTGCAGGGTCAAGAGTTGGACTTCAAAGATCTTTGTGAGTCCCTTTCAACCCAGGATATTTTGTGACTCTCCGGTTCCATGGTGAGGTTTTACAGCTCATGAAGAGAACTCATGACCCTGGGCATGGCCTACAGTGCTGGTGCCCCAAGTGTGCTTATCATCAGGGATATCTCAAAATCCTCCCTTGAATCCATATGGAGAAATTGTGGCAATGTTAAAATTTCACCAAAAAAAAAAAAAAAAAAAAAAACCAACCAAAAAAAAAGTGAACAAACAACAAAAAAGGCCCCCTCATAAATTCACAAATATATGCCATAACATGGAAGGGTAAAATACAAAAGTTTTATTTTAATGACTGCATTTTTGTTGGTGCCTAATGACAATATGCTGGGTGTGGTAGGCATAGATTTTCTGTGGTTACAGTCAGTGTGACAACACGTAGTGTGCCTGGACACATTACTGTTTCCCAAAGCCCCCCAGCTGGAAAGATGGCTCAGCCTTCTCTGGCTTGAATGTCATCCTTTTCCCATTCCCTGCTCTTCAGGAGAAACAAGAATGTGTAAACCCAGGAAGTGTCTAGAGCAAAATTGAAACAGTTGCCTCTCTGTCAAGCCCTCAGTGGGTCACAGAGAAGCAAACACAAAACTGCTTTAATCTCATTTGCATTTTATGTCATCAAAATGGCTCTAAGGGTGAACACATTGCACTATAACTAATCCTAAAAGTTGAAAAGAAAAAAAGTAGGGCAAGCCCTGAAAAAATAATCATATTAGAACTGAACTGATGAGATATCTGCTTTTAAGGAGGATCATTTTGACATTCTGAGCTTTTATTCTGCATTCCTTTCATGCTTATAGCCAAGAGGGTTACAATCTTTTTTTCTTCCTTTCTTGCTGTTATTTTATGCAGTATTTGACCCCATAACCTGAACTTAAAGAAAAATGCTCTGTATCACAGGGCACATAATAAAATTGAGGGAATGATTTTTTTTTTTTTAAATAAAAACTTCATATAAATTAATATTTTTTGAATGCTGCAAAAAATAGCACACATTTGTATGTGGATAGGAACATGTATACATACATAGATGAATGACTAATGACTTTGTGTGTTCACTGGACATTGTGAATACACACTTGTTTTCTTGAAGTAACCAAAATTCTCTCATTCTTACCCTAAAGACTTTATTTACAACTTTTGTTCCTGGAGTGCAAAGTGGTTTTGACAGATTAATATTTTTTTCAGAATTTTATTTCATTGAATAGTCTAATACCGAGTACATCCATGAAAGGTTTCTTGCATGTTTTCCTAGTTTGCTTTAGGAGTGTGACATATAGGTTGAGTTGTCATTGTTCTATCAGTTTCTAGACTCCGTAATCTTTTAATAGTCTCTTCAGCTCTTATCTATTCTGTTCCTAATTCCTGATTTTACTGCCTTGGTAATCTGATTCTAGTGCAGAGAAATCTCCACCTTCCTCTCTTTTTAAAGTTAATGCAACAGTCTTTTGTTATAGTTCATCATTTCCTTTTAGCTAGATTTTTTTTACTGAACTTTCTTCTGTCCTCAGTCAGAAAAAAAACATTACAGCAGAAATAGCACAGTCTGCTGCTAGCCTCTAACCCCACCAAAACCTAATACCAAGTGCAGAGTAGGGAAAATTTAGGCTGACCTCTGTCCTCTCAAAGTGCCACAAGTAGCGATTCTCCTGAGTCAGTTCCAGTGCCTCTTTCTAGAGGCCACTGAGATGAAAATAAACCTTTTGACTGAATCACCTTTAATCACTAATTGCCCTGTTTGTAAAAGACCCCATTGCATCAAAACATGTTTGCTCAGAATCTCTTTCCTGGTTGTAATCCCAATCCCTTTTCCTAATACAATGTTAGAAAAAAGCTGCAATACAGTTCTTCTTCCTAAGACTTCTACCAGTTCTAGTAACACATAAATCAGCCACATTTCAGTGGTGCTCTCTGCTCTGATGCAGCTGCTGTCCTCCACTTCTCCTGGCCTTTCCAAGGCTGCAGTGAAAGTCCCTCACAGATCTTGACAGGTGGCAATTCCTTGCACTCCTTCAGAAACCAGCCTCAAATACAGTCAGTGCCAGTGACAGGGAAGAGAAAAACAAGCCCAAGAAAATTTCTCCTCAAGTTATTGGCCGCTGGGACTCAACCCAGTGGGAATTCAATGGGAATTGCTCCACTGACAGCAAGAGGTAATAAATCCAAGGGTGTGTGAGTTCTGGAGAGCTCAAATCTGTGGAGCACCAGAAGTGTCTATGCTTCTTTTCTTGACACAGAGAGAGCAGGGGCCAGAAATCACCTGCCAATCATCTGCTTCAGAAAAGAAATGCTGAAGTTCCCCAGAAACCTGTGACATCTTGGCCCTATTGCAATTTTGTCTAATGTCTGCTGGTATTGTGTTGGTTACTGCTAGAGATGTGCACAGTACAGACAAACAGTTTTGCAACCCAGTAAACAAGTCATTTCTGGATTTTGGAAATAGCTGATGAAGACCAGGAAAACATCTGGAAATTCTCAGGCCATGATACTTCTCTGTATGCAAGATTTGTAACATTTTCACAGGGTGAGATCAGCAGTGATTTAGGAATAAAAACAATCCTCTTCAGGTTTTGAGGGATTTTTTACACACTAGCATGAAAGCTTCTGAACATTTCTAATGAGCCTGGATTCTCTTTTACCGATCACAGCTTGTTGTTATTATAGCTGTCTTTAACAACAGAAGATAAAAGCCTAAAAATAAAACCAAAAATCTGCATTTAAAGATTTTGTTTAGTGGTTTGTCAATCCTTCAATGTTTCTTTCCAGGATGAACACCTCTTCCTTCCTGTACTGAAATTAGCAGCAGTTTTCTTGAACACATCTCTGTCAGATTAACTGAAGCTGCAGAATCTGACCAAAATGAAACAACAGCATGTCTTATGTCTATTTTAAAAAGTTACCATTGCACTCCAGTTAAAAATTAGATTCCTTTCAAACAATTTACCAATGCCTGCTTATTTTCAATCCAAAGAACTCCAAGTATTATTCACTCTTCCGTCTGATTAAATTCATCTGCAAATATTGCTCTTCTCTCTGTCAGGTGAGTTTCTGTGATAAATGTCTTTTATCTCTGCTGAAACT
Source organism: Donacobius atricapilla (assembly GCA_013397315.1). Taxonomy (NCBI): domain Eukaryota; kingdom Metazoa; phylum Chordata; class Aves; order Passeriformes; family Mimidae; genus Donacobius; species Donacobius atricapilla. The sequence goes on along the minus strand of WBMY01001698.1, from coordinate 978,725 downwards.
TTGGTATCCATCTTTATCCTTCTAACAAGCTGCATATATTTTAAGAGGGACATGTCTTTTCACAAAATGAAATCTGAGGCTGAGATCTATATCAATTCATTGTATGGGGCATATTCTATTATTCTTCACAAAATCACAAGTCTATGTGTGTACGTTTTGTCATGTCCTAGGTTTTGTTGTCATAGTTGTTATTGTTGTCCTCTGAATTTGCTGGTCAGTGTGATAGATTCTTGGGCCTGTGAGAGGGTGGGAGGAAAAAGCTTCTTAACTATAAGCTAGTTTGTGCCTTACCCTGGATTCTGGGAAAACAATTTCACAAGTGTGGCATCGTAACCATTATCCAGGTTTCCCCAGATCTGATTGCATCCAGGACTATCAGGAACATGATGTCTTTAAACAAGATGTTTCAAACCAATCAAGGGGAATGTCTGGTAAGAAGCAAATCCTACAGAGGTGGGGTAATGCTTTTTTGAGGCCCACTTCCCCCTTTCTCCATAAGACACAGATGCAAAGAAGCAGGGTCCAATGGCAGTCATGTCTCTAGAGGGGACTGTGGGCCACCAAGGACCCCCAAACACCCCCCTACTCTTTTGGGAACTCTCCACCAGATGACTGCACGTGTCCCATACAAGACCCAAAGAATCTCCTTCCTCAGGAGGGAGGAACATTTAGATGTTCCCACAATAATTTTTATATATATAACCTGATGAACTTTATTTTTTGTGGGCCTCCACCCCCAACAAATCAAGACTGTGACCATTAGTCTGACCACAGACATCAAATTACAATGATCAAGTCCTGACTCTTTACCCATGGTTGATAAAATCCTTCCCCTCTGTTATCTTTCTATCTATCTATCTCTGTCCTTTCATTCTTCTTTCTTCAACTTGTATATCTTCTTCATGGTATTCTCATGCTTTCCTAGAAAAGAACCAAAACAGCTGCTACCTCCTTTCCATTGCAATCAAATTGTTTTAAAACAATGCCTCACTGACACCAGTCAATCTGTGTTATTTCACTCTATTTCACCTCAAGGGCTTTATTAACAGGAAGCTCAGCTGCCCTGCCTCAGAGGCAGGTCATAACACATAAGAAAATCTTTTTCATTTTAAAGGCCACTGCTATTTGCTGTCCTCAAAAGGGCAGGACTTCCCACATCAGCAAATATTCCACATAGTATGTAAACAAATTGACTGGGCACCAACCTGTTCCTAGTTAGTTGACATTTGGGATATGTGAGTATTAAAAGAAGATGGAAATGACAACTATGACAGCCAAGGTGCTCCCATCCATGATCCAACACCAGGCAGAGTCCACACCAGCACACCATTTCCCTGATGTGGCACTGGGGGGGCTGTTGGTGTGATCGAGGCCACTTGCTGCTGATCATATGTAAGTTTATAGGAAGGCATGGTTGGGTGTCAGCAGAATCCTGCCTTACTAAGCACCCCAAGGGAAAGAAGGGATTAAAGGAAGAACAAAAAAACCCCACGAAATTGTCTCAGCCAAGGTTTGAAAGCAGCTGGAGAATCAAGGATGCAAGTGAGAGAATGCTACAATAAAGTTTGTCCATGCAACCTTTATCCACACATTGTCCATATGTTTCAATAGCTCAGAAAGATCTTTTTTCCATAGGTAGTTTCCCCTTTAAATTGTGCAGAATAGATCTCCTGAGTAATGAAGTGATATGCAGTTATGTCTACAAAATACTGGACAATCTTTCTGCATCTGTTGAAAGGAGCATAATAAACAGAGCAGACTACAGGAAGGGAATGAACAATATCCGTCCTAAGTGATTCTGCATGATGTTCACTGCATTACTCCAAGGAGTATTTTTACAAGCCTTGACCAGTTGAGACCTTCTCATTTTCCAGCTGGTCAGCTTGCAGTGTGGATATAAGCTTTGCAAAGTGCTGATCACTCACTTTTGCAACTGGAGTTGGTGGGATAAATAATTTTAATATCAGTGTACAGAGAAATTAGTGGAATACAGATATTGAATGTTAATGGACCATGTCATGTTGACAGCAGTGTGCAACTACATTTCTAAGACTGGGCCTACCTCAGGATGTTATATGGACCTATACACAAAGGGCTTAACAATGCCAAGTTTCCTGCAAAATTCAGATTATGTATCTCATACTGAAAACTAAAATTAACAATTAATTTCCTCCTCAGTCTCAATTGTCTTGTCTAAAAAAAATGAGACTAATAGGAATGCCTTTGCTCATATGAGTAGAATTAAAGTTTATTAGTGGTTGTGAAACACTCAACAAAATAAAAAAAAATTATATAAATGGCGACACTCAGAAATGAAGATAAAATTAGTGATGAGAAAGATTGCTTTAGTTTCAGTGCTCCTGTCTGACTCACCTTTAGGATCCGATGGAGAACAAGTTGTACACTGATTAAAAGGAGACAATAGTGTTTTGTGAGAGTGGGTGTTGGGATGGCTTTGCTGACCTGTTCCTAACTTGAGGCTTTTTTTTCTCATAAGGTTTTGACAGGTGCAGACCCACTTTTGGGGAAGAAAAGCGTGGAGCAAATTCTGGACATCTGCCCCTCCTTAGATGTCATCAGCATGAACCTCTCTGGTACCCTGGGAATGTAGGATGCTTCTTCCCCTTCTTCTGAAGATGCCCTTCTGTCTGCTTTTCATATGCAATTATGAAAATTAAATGATTTTGTTTTTTCATAGCAGAGACATAGGAGAATCTCAACTGAAAGCAACTCTTCCTTTGCCATTTGTCTTGATCCTTTCTACTAAGCTATCCTCTTCTGGGGACTTTTTTCCTGGTATGCCATTTCTGGCATGGACAGTTCCAGGTAGAAGGGAGCTGTTTTATAATTGTCAGCTTAAGTTACTTTTCCATCATTTTTACTATATCTTCTTTTTTTTTTCCACAAATGATACATCTCTCCTTATAGGAGAGTTGGCACATCTTTACAGTAGTTCTTGAGGTTTTTTTGTGATTTCTGCCAAGCCAAATTTCACAGTATATAGGAGCAATAAATTCTGTCCCCTAATAGATGGTTGGGATTAGAATAGATGTTTCAATTTTAACCTCTACCCCCATCAGCATTAAGAAGTGACTGCTTGCCAATATAAACCCCACTGTTACCACAGCTGTTTTCCTACTCAAATGTTGACTAAAGACGAGCTTCTCAGACAACATCAAAAGGACAAATGATAGCCTCTTACAGAAATTACTGCATTCTGCTGCAGCAATGTTCCCTTCTGAGTGACTGGTCCCTAAAGCTGGAGCAATAATTAAATCACTGTAAGATCTATGTATAAGATAGTTCTCAAAAATAACCTGGTATTTGCCTGTATGATCGATTTAGCTTTGTCACTGTCATCTCCATGGGCCTGCATTCAGCCACATCCTACTGCTGTGTTCAGCTGAGCAGAGATGGAAGCTGAGGAGCATTAGGTGTACCTGGTCCCCCTCCCTCTTCACCCCAGTTGTGCTATCCCTATTCTCTCTTAGCCTCTTGAGGGGCATTTCTGGAAGGAGACAGTGCCTAGTACAGGGACAGGGAAACACCCAATGTGTACAACCACTAAAGTTGGAAAGATATGTCTATGTGCTCAGTGCCCTAAAAATTGATCCTTTTTTATCTATGGTCTGTATTGGCTTCTTGTTCACTTCCTTTGTCCTAATACACAGTTGTACACACACACACACACACACACACACACATGCATCTAGATGCTTCCCAGCGTCGGATCCTAATCCTGCTCTGCAGAGAGGACACCTCCTGTGAATATTCTCCTGGCTGATTTTGCTCCAGGATGTAAGCTTCCCACTTATTCACAGCCTCCTCTGCCTACAGTAGCTTTTCACCCTCAAGTCACAATCCTGTGCTGTTCTTAGTGCCAGCTTTTGTGTGACTCAGGGTGGTGTTTTGTGCTTTTCTGACCTTTTCCAGGCAGCTTTGGCTGGTCTATTGCTGAAACATCCAACTGGGTTACTACCTACCTCTTTTCTGGTAATTCTGGACAGCAAGAGCTTACCCTGTTACCATTTATTACAGAACCAAGCATTTCTCCAATAAAATCAATAAAAATATGGGGCTATGGATTAAGAGGTCAGGCAATGGAGATGGGAAAGAATATCAGCTGTGTTTATTCATACATTCCAGATACTCTTGGCTCAGATATTATTCTTAATTGTGTATCTTCTTCTGAGTGATCTCTTTGCTTTATCATAGTGGGTATTGACTCGAGTTTTATCCATCCCCCATAAATTTGCTGAAAAACACTAAAATAACTAAAGAGTAACTCCAATGTGATTACACTTTGATTTAACCCTGTTCCAAACATGGAGATGCTAAATTCTGAAAAGGAGCTTTCAGCTGCAATCTGTAGGATTTATCTCCAAGTATGCTGGGGATGCAATTAGGTGAGCAATGTTCATCTCCTCCACTGTGCCATTTAATTCCCAGAGAGTCCTTTTACTTCAGGCACAGCTCTCTGCATAGCTGTCACAGCACTATGTAAAAGAGCTGTTCAGTCTCTGCCTTCACTTATTTCGTGTGGGTTTACTGAGAATCAGATTTAGCTGTGCACGCATAAGCTCCCAATCTCTTGGCATGGTCATCCTGTTGCAGCTTCCTCAGTTTTTCAGCCAGCAAGGACTAGAAATACCAGGAGGAAGGGAATGTTTGACATAGCATTGCAGCCATCTGTCCAGCTGAGTTAGCACTGGAAGGCTCCTCAGAGAGCAAACCTCACCTGCCAGAAGATCAGGATGGAAAAGGCAGAGGTAGGAGCAGAGAGGTACTTTTCTCCTTTGCTCCACAGAGGGATGTTTCCAGAAATTACTTTCTTTGATTTATTGAAACAGAATGATAAAGCATTTTGCAGGTTGTAAGTTCCTCAATAATGAAATATCAATAACCCCACCAGCTGATAAAACCCATCTTGTAAACAGACTTTACATTAATTTAGGTGATGTAAAATTTACACTTTAAAGGAAAAAAAAAGATAAAAAGAATTTAAACAAAATGAAAATTAAATTGCATAGCCTATTTTAAACTGCAGCACAAAAGATTAATTACATATTGCTCCTATTTCTCCGTTCTCTGAGAACAATGGCAGTATACAATTGAATACATCTTTATGTTTTGCTCAATAAATGGAATTGCTGCCAGTGCTTAAGGTTTTGATATGCTCATAAAACATTCAATCTATTGCACCATGACTTTTTCAATGAAAAAAAAAAAAAACAAACTCTAAAATTCAGAGGCTAAGCAACAAAAAACCCAACCAAACACCCTGCAGACATCCATACTTTCAAACACATTTATTTCCTCTATTTTAAAGAAATAATATCTCATCCTAACTCATTATCACTCCAAGAATTTAGACAGATTCCAAAAACTTAAATCAAGTGTCTGAACATGAAAATACAAAGTCATCAAGAACTTGTTACAAATCTTGTCAGATTTACACAGGCAAAATCAGACCCTACGAATTTTTCTGGGTTCAAAGCAAAGAGATTGGAAACTAAGGGAGGTTTTAGCTCATTAATTATTGCGGTGCTACCCAGAATTATACTGAAAAGCTCTCTGGGACTCTCAATTCTTGTATAGAGAGATCTGGTATTTCAGATATGATTCACATTCACATCAGTGATAAGCATTTACACAGGTAGTAGTGGGCTTCCCACGGCACACTCAGAGTAGACAGAGTCCATAAATGGCTTCTTCATCTTAGTGGCTTGCGCAAATTTCCAAATATGTGACCCTGGAGCTGATGCATCCAAGGAGTCTTCCATTTTCAATGAAAGAGGTTGAAACTTATCTTGTCCTTATTGTAGATTGACCTATTTATCAGACAATTTACTATTTAAAAGTATTATTTAAATATGTAGCATTTAGCTGGTTCTGGAGACTATCTCCCAATATTTTAGTGAGAGGCTTAAAAATACATTCAAACAGGTGTGGTGTATGCAGAGGAAATTTGAAATCATGACGGATACACTACAAGTAAAATTTAATTTTGCCAATAGACTACATTAAATTTTCAGGCTTTATTGACGGTTGATATAATACTGAAGGTTAATTTGTTTTTCAGGTTTTCCTGTTTTTATGTAATTCATGTTCCAATTGTGCAGGGATTTTGTAATAAAAGAAATGTTTGTCAGAAATGGCTAATAACAATAGGTGCATCACAGCAGTTTTTCCCAGTAAGACACCCTGGCTGTGTTGATTTCTGTGAGTATAAAATTCAAACCTCAATGAACTTCAGAGTACAATGAATTTCAGCAGGTGCAGACCCTCACCTTGTCCAGGGAAGAGAGGAGAAGCAAAAGGGAGTGAGGGAGGGAAGAAAAGTGTTAAGCAAAAATATCTGTCATCTCTACTTATCTCTTATCTCCAGAGGGTCAGCAAGTGATAAAGCAGAAGTACAGAGCACCAGGAACAAAGAGAAAGAGCGTGAAAAAGAATTTCTTTGGAAGGGCTAGAAAAATCTCATAGAGGGAAGCTACAGATCTGCATATTTAAAGCCTGCATAAAGCAGCAGTTGCACAGGGAAAATGAGCAGCTTTGTGGATCTGCTTGGGAAAAGCGGCAATCTGGAGGCACCTGAGAGCCCTGCTCCTGAGCCAAGCAGGAGAAAAGCAGCACGGTGGCTGAGTGCCCATCCATGCACATCCAGAGGTGACGGATAGACCCATTAGATTTTAGCTTTGTTGTGGAGAAGTCAGAGTGCTGGGCTGTCTCATCATGTGACGCTGCTCCACCAGGATCTCTGCTGTCTCAGTGAGCTAATTTGATGTTCACTCTCTAACATTTCCCTGATATTGCTTAAAAGTCAGCATTTTCTGATATCAAACCCTCTATCAGTTTAAAATGTTGGGGTTAGAATTAATAAGCCGCCCTCACTTCTATGTCCAGAATTTTTTCTGCTCCCAGAAGTCCATGAATAATTGTATTTAGGCAATTTCATAGCACTGTTGTGAGCAGAAAGGGTCATTTGCACTGAAAAACCTCTTTTCCTCTATAAAATCAGTTTTACTACCAAAAATTGAACAATGGCCATTTAGTCTTGCTAAAGGTAGACATGCACTTTAAAACATGATATTAATTTTTAAATAATGAAATTACTTTCATATGTCATGGAAATACAAGGGATTCTGCCATCTTCACTACTATAAATATATATATATATAAACTAATTAAACTTTCTTTCTGAGGTACATAGAAAGTTCAGTACATGAAACAGAGCAGGTCGCCAGCAGATTACTTTCTCATTTAATTTTATATGATGCTGCAAAACTTAAATCTCCATTGGAAATACAGCAAATCTTGAGGATCTTCAAAGCTAAGAATTTGGTTTTCACCACTTTAAAGTTTATAAATAAAAATTTAAGGGAGGTCTCATTAGGTATTTTGCATAGTTCAAACCTGAGTCATGTTTTGTACAGTATTATAATGCAAATATTAAATTTGGAAGAATTATAAACAGTTGCTTCACTTTGCATGGCTTATATCTCTTACTTTGTTTTTTACATTTCAAAGTTATTTGAGATCTGTTCATGATATACTGTTTTCTTGCCGTAAATTAGTAACATATTTAAAGACAAGTTAGATCATTAATGTAAATAATATTTGCTTCCAGATGCTGGAATCAGATAAATACCGAAGACTGGGTAATGTACTGACTTAGAAGCTGATAACAGTATTAATTACTTTACCTGGCATATTCCAGTATGCTGGTTGTATTATGATTTTAAGTGAAATTCACTTCCATGATCTGATGTGATTAATGGATCAATTAAAAAATTGAATTGGTGTAACTGGAGGTCAGTGAACTGAAGTTTGCAGGTCAGAACTGACATATATGCAGTAGGATTGCAGGAAGTACATCAAATATTTGGATAAATTTAGACGCAGAAATGGACAGTGATGTAACTTTGATGGCAGCACAAAGATTCAGCAGCAACATGACCTCAGTGCACAAGACCGGTGTGAAGGCCAACTATTCTGATGGCAGTGCACCCAGCTGTGCATTTCTAAACGCTGCTGGCGCCCAACATCAACATTTGAAGGTGTCAGCCAGCGGGAGAGGAACATTTGGGGCTGGTACCAGCCAGGCCACTGCTCCAAGCATGCACTTCCTCAGACAGTACCTGGCCATCTGCTGTGGGCCAAGGACAGGTGGAAAAGAAATTTCTTGGGTGCAGCGATATTTTTACACATTTCATTGATGATCTTGAGTTCCTGTCCAGTTCCTGAAGAGAGAGGACATTTTCTTTCCCCCTATACTTTGTAAATTGGTTGTCATTTTTGCCCTGTGCCAGTGGAGATGTTGCCACTCTCATTGAACAGCAGTTTCTGGCACCTGCAAGAGTCATGGGCACTGCTGATCCTCCCTCTGAGACTGGTGAGCCAGAGAGAAAGCACGGATGGAGGACTAGGTTCAGCTTTTTTATCCTCCAGTGCACTCATCCAAACAGTGCAGATGGCATGTCGTGAAACCCACCATCTGCTACCACTTAGAAATGAACATTTCCACTTGAGGGATAGTTCTTCTCCTAAGGGACTCCACTGTGTTTTGCACAGCTACAACCTATCCATGCAAAACATTTATATTGGATTCAGGTTGGCCCTATATGTAACAGGATAACAGGACTACTGGAAACATTCATGTCAATCTGTAAAGCTTCAATCTTGCCAGGAAATCTTGATTGCTTTCTTTGCCAGAATTATGAAATTAGTAGGGAAGGCAAAGGGTGGCTTTTTCAGCTGAAGAGAAGCATTTAATCAATGTGTCATGATACCCTGTTCTAAGAATTATTTTAATTGTCTTAGATAGGAACAGAATCATGTGGGTCAAGAATTAGCTGAAGGGCTATAAACAAAGGAGTGTGTATGGGAAATCATCGTGCTGAATGCAAAGTAGAGAGTGAAGGGGTTTCCTCTTTGTTCAGCTCCAGGATTCAACTCCAGAGCCACCACTTAGTTCCAAAAAAAAAACCACTCACTCGAGACTTCAAGGAAGGTACTAAGTTAAGGGTTGTGAAACCATAGAAAAGTGAGAAGGAGCTCATCATGCCAAGGCTCCAACTCACAAAAGCCCAGACAAAGGTGCTCCAGCTCTCGTTAGCTTCAGTTTGGGCATGTATTTAATGAAATCCCATTGCTAGGGCTTTTTTCCATCTCTGTCTTCTAAGTCTTGTGGTCCTTTATGTGCTGCTCATTAGAGGGGAGCAAAAGGCTACTCTCACAGACCTGCTCATCAGGAAAATGGGGAGTTGGAGTGGAAGCTAATGCCAAATGGTCCTCCCTCCTCTTCAAATCCGGCCGGTCCTGTACAACAGTAGACAGTGACAGGCATGGAGAAACGTGGCCAGCTGGAGGGCAGCAAAACTGGCAAGTGGGGTGGCATTTTCTCAGGCAGGAAATATATTGGAACATAATGTTGTTTTTCAGAGCCATGAAAATGCCACCAGAGGAGGAGCATGGCTAAAGAGCAACTAGAAAACCACAGAGAGCCATGGCTTGTCAGAGCTGTCTTTTTAAATTGTGGACTTGCTGCAGTGGGAGCAACCTCTTATATGGGCCAAATAAAGTTGTGCTTAAAATCAGCATCTTAAAAGGAGTCAAATTTAAAGTCTCTTCAGATGCAGTCTGCTGTAAAGCAGCTAGAAACCTCAACAGCTTTGTATAAGGTGAGCATTCAGCAGTTATTTTCCCTCCAGCCTGTCCCAGATGCAGAATCCAGCACTTTCACTTGCTGAACTTCACATGGCTGGTGATTGCCCATCTCTCTAATTTGTCAAGATCTTTTTTCAGGACTTCTCTGCCTTGGAGGGAGTCAACAGCTCCTCACAGTTTTGTATCGTCTGTGAATTTGTTCAGTATCCCTTCCAGTCCTGTGATCAGGTCATTTATGAAAATTTTGAAGAGCACCAGGCTGCGGATGGAGCCCTGTGGAACTCCACTAGTGGCAGGTCACCAGCCTGATGTCCCCCCAGTCACTGTAACCCTTTGTGCCCGACCTGTGAGCCAGTCACTCACCCGTCCCATGACGTGCTTATCCAGCTGTGGGATGGACATTTTATCCAGAAGGATCCTGGGAGAGACAGTATCAAAACTTTACTGACATCCAGAAAGATCACATCAACTGTCTTCCCTTGATCAGCTGAGTGGTTACCTTGCCACAAATGGACACCAGGTTTGACAAGCAGGACTTTCCCTCATGAAGCTCTGCCGGCTGTGACCGATGGCTGTGTTGTCTTTCAGGTGTTTGTCAATACCTCCCAGAATAATCTCCTCCATAACTTCACCAGGCACTGAAGTGAGAGTGACAGTCTGTAGTTTCTGGAATAACGGATGAGGTAATGGATTTCAATGTAAACCATTAAGCACACCAGCTTTGTGTTATCTCCTGCAATCTGAAAGTAGCTTCAGTACTTAGGAAGCTTGTTACAGATATAGTGGATGTTAATCAAATCTAACATTCTGCTTCAAGTGACAGTGTGGGCTGTCTTTCATTTTCAGGTTTATGTGACAATTTGAATACTTTGAATTGCTTGTTACTCAGTCTCAAAGGCAGATTCCAGCTTTCACACCCTTCTTAGACACTATACCTCTTACTACAGCCCACTAACATGCTAGTGAATGTTTTTTCCCTGTGAAAAAGGTGACTGAGCATCACACACACAGGCACGACATCACAGGTACCATCACAACTTTTAGACCATTTATATTTTGTTGTACTGCAGGATTCTCTACTGCTGAAAACAAATGCATTGATGGCATTGTTTAGATGAAAGATAAAACTGTCTCATTTCACACCATCTTAATAATGTGAATAATCTGAATGTGAGTCAGTATGGCTGGGATGTTTGGTTTAGTCTCTTCCTTCTTTTTTTTGCCATGGGTATGCTAGCAATGAGCAGCTTTGCATGACCAAATAAAAGCTGTTTTGCCACCCCTCTGTGGCAAGGGACATACTGGAAGAGTGGCACACACAACCTTTGTCCCTTTGTGCATCCATCCTGAGCAAGCAACAATCTGGCCCTCAAGATTATAGTGGCATTCATGGAGAGTAATGTAGCACCTAATGTGTCATCCAGCTTGCAAGTGGATATTATTTAAACAGAAAACAGCCCACAGCCAATTTTCACATATTTGGGCAGGCAGGGAGGAGGGGAGAACCAAGTCAGTCTGTGAGCATTAAAACTAATGATGCCTGATGGGTTTTTATCTCAAAGTCTCTCTGCTCTGATGCTGTGATGCCTGTTGATGGATGAGCTCATGCTTGAACATTTTCCTCTGTAAGGTTACTGATTTTAGACAAGTAGCATCTCTTGCCCCTATTCATCCACTTGTAGGGACTTAATAGCTTAATATTTTCTTGTCTGTCAGATTTGATCAAAATTGAACAGGAGATTCTGAAGATATTTAAAAGGAGAGTAGCAATAGACACACATATGCCTGCACACAGAGAGTAATCATATAAATGTCATTTCCTTATTAAAGCAGAATAAAACCAGTCATCACTGTAAAAAACTTCATATTAAAAATATCTCATCTGCTTCTGCTTCAAATATAGGGCTTGCAGAAAGATTTTCCAATATATTTAGGAACCTTCCTAATTCTATTAGGTGTCAATATTTAGTATCCTTATGCTCTCCATATTTTTTTCTTACCATCACATGTATTGCAATACCTAAAGCTACACCTTATAGCTTTAGAAGACATTTTTGCTTGTATTATTTTTTTTTGATACCTACAACAAAGAATAAGAATATATGTTTAGGATGTCCTCATAATTATCATAATTAAATCATATATTGTTTTAGTAAAACTTCAACTGCCATTAATAAACAACTACCCACCTTAGAAAAGATGCAACCATTTTTGCTAGTTCTGTTAGATGTGAAAAATGTCCAGTTCTCCTGTCTGAAACTGTTTGTGGTAAGCAGTAAATGATGCAATTTCATTATATTCCTTCATCTGTGTTAGAAGGGTTAAATGGTGTCTGGGACAGGCTTTCCAGCCCGACCTGCTTTTGAAAGTGGGACACTTATTCTCTCTGTTTGGTGGAAATGCCCATGATTTCCCCCTGAAACTTCTTTTTGAGTACGTTTTATTAGGTCTTAGACACTAGAGCAAAAAAGTTCAAAGAAGAATTTTGGATTTTGTTTGAAATGTTGAAAGTTTCCCTTCCTCATAATTTAAAAAANAAAAAAAAACAAACACCAAAAAACCACATAAAAGAGTAATTGGCCTGTGTTTTTGACCAGGAAAACAAAAGGGTTTCCACCTGCTTTCACTGTTTGAGGAACTCATTACTTTCCTAATACTTTTGGCAGCACTTCCTTCACCAGGGACAGATGCCAGCATCATAATATCTCCATAAAGTCTGGAGTAGAAGCTATTCCTTCCTTCCTTCCCGAGCTGTTATTTTGTCCCACGCTTACAAGCAGATGCATCCCCCCAGCTCACGGTGCCAGCCCGCCACGGCTCAGCCCCTCCCGGAGGTCGGTCACACAAGTGCTCTGTCAGGTTTGCTCATCCCACAGCACCGCCTCGGCCGCTCCAGCTCCAGGGCAGAAAACAGGGTTTCTAGGCTCGCACATGAGCTCCACTGGGCAGCTGGAATTTGGTGCAGGGTGTATGAAAAGCCGTCTCCTGACTCAGGTGGGGGTAGTGTACGTTTCAAAAATAACGACTGCTCTAAAGTTGGAGAGGGTGTGATGGTTCTACTGTGGTTTGGAAAAAAAATTAGCTGAAGTCCAACCCTCCCAAAACCATAGGCTCTCGGATAGCACCTGGAGGCTTGAAGTGGAATCAGATCCCTCTAGAACAAGGCATTGTTCAAGCCCACAATAAATTGTAGTTCTTCTGACATTGTTCAAAGTCTAAGGCAAGCACCTTATTCAATTGTATCTTTCTACAGAGAAAAACACTAAAATTAATGGTAGAATAACAACAATATATAACAGGAAAGCATTAAAGGGAAGATTCATTTTCTAACTTGATAAAATCTCTCCTATCCAGAGGTTCTTAAAATGTTATCACACTCTACAGAAGGCTTGCATATGCTGATACCAAATTGTGGGAAAAGACATTGCTCTCACTATAAAATACATAAAATTGGCTCTTCATAGCACTTTTACAAAGAAGCAATAATGTGCAGTTTATGAGAAGTAATGTAAATTATACCTGCAACCCATTAAGCTCCCTTTTGTTAAGAAGCTCTGAAGTGCTGATATAGTTTTGCTATCAGCAAATCTGCCATTTTATTGCAGTTATTCATTGCCCACAGCAATTCAACAGAAAATTAATTAGCATCAGCCCACTATAAATCTCAACAGTATTAACTAAAATGCCAGTTCTGTAATCACTTTTCATTAAAGCCAAAAATACTAATTAAAATTGATTTTTGCCTGTGCTTTGGTAAACTGCTGCCAGTGTAAGGATCCCAGCAGTAATGTTGGATGAAGGGAGACCTTTACTAAAGTGGATTTTATATATTGTCTTATCTCCTTTATAAAGATAACAATGTGTGAAAGGATAAGAGCTTTGAGAACAGAAGCTGACAGGTTCCATGGAGAAGGGGACAAATGTGAAATCACCAGTGAATGTAACCTTATTAAAACTGCAATATACTATATTTTCAATCTGGACTTTGTCTGACTTTCAGGCAACTGCCTATTAATACACCTCAATCAATAAGCTATGGAGTGGTTTTTTGATGAATGCTCCTAGCCATTTCAGTGGCATTGAACAGAGATATACCAAGTACTTTTGCCTCAGTATAGTCATCTTTTAGAGGCTTTTCATATGTCATGGGAAATCTCAGTGCTGAAGTTTACAAAGGGTTTTTGGAGATGAATTTGCAAAATTAAAAGTTTTCTGCTGTGTAGAGTATGTGCACATGTATGAGAGCAACAGCTTTTTATTAATGGCAAATTTAAAACAAATTCCACTCTTGAACAGCACTTTAATACCTGAGTATTAAGCAGTACTTCTCATGCACAGATTTATGCTACCTACACAGTAGTGTAAGAGACAGTAGCAGTCATCTATTTATCCTGTAAACAAACATTTACTTCAGCAGTGGGTTTTACTGATACTCCCTGGGATCTGAAAGTTGCTGGGATAAGGGAATTGTATTTCTGCCTGTTGTCAGCAGGGGAATGTGCTAAAATAAAGCTGGCTTAAAGAAAAGTGAAGGATATGTGTCATACGAAAGAGGAGCACATATTTGATTTTCTGATAAATCTGGTTTTGTCATGAATAGACCTGTTTTACCAAGTTTCTGCCTCCCTGGACTTGATTGCTTCTTTATTTTTCCTTCCTCACCACCACTGTCCTAATTCTGCCCCTCTCCTAGCTCTGTGCTTCAAAGCTGTTTGGCTTCCCTTTCTAGTCCTTCACACTAATTTTTTTCCTGTAGCCTCAGTCTCCCTTCCCTGCTCATGGCCCAAACCACAATTTCAGGCAGGTTTAGCTCAGCCAGTTCAGCCTATGTTCCTTTCCCAACTATGTCAGCGCATTCTTGCTCAACTCAGCTCCCTGCGCAGCATTGCTCCTGGATTCTGCTGCTGGACCCAAACTCCCAGCAGAACTGTTCCCCTATTCTCATTTCTCCCTCATCCTCACGAAAAACTTACTCTCTGGCCAGTTGCTTATGCTTGGCCATGTCTCCTTGTTCCCCAGGCTGAATCATTCCTGATGGGAAATCCTTCTTCTGGAATTGTTTTGTCTGTTCCCATTCAGGTATTTCCCTCTGCAGGCCGCAGATCCCTCACAAGTTTTCACCTCAGGTATTCCTGCTTTAACATTCCCCACCTCCCCTGAGGCTACAGTTGTTCACAAATCCATCCCCTGCTCTTAACAGAAGTAAAATTTTGCCCCCTTTCAATGTTTTGTTTGGAGCTGGTTGCTATGGACACATTGCAGACACATTTCCCTTTAAAGGTTCAAAAAACCCTGCAGGAGTGTTGCCTGAAAATAACTTGATTTTGTGAGGAATGTATAAATGTAAAAGGTATTGTCACTATTTCAGATGTTGACACAAGGGTATTATGATGAATGATTGAATACAGTGGAAGGTATCACATCTCTGTATAGTTCTTCCTTGCATAATTTCCCTTTCCCAGTGTGAGCAATATCTGGATCTGTTTCTGCCCTAGTTATAGAACCCAGATATGCTAAATGTATAATCATAGCCTAGAAACAAACATAAGAAGTCTCAATGCCAAGAATTTAATTACAAAATACATCAAAAAAAAACTTTTAATTTTTTTCTGAAATGGATTATGATGAATTAAGTGCTTAGAATAATAATTAGAAAAATCTGCAATACATTAGACAGGCAGGAGAGATTGCTTCAATTCCAACCCAGTGCATTTTCTAAATTTCCAATACTTGTAATGAAAAAAATAAAAAAAAGAGTCATATTTTCTTATAACTGTGCCATAAATTGGGGATATAACCTCTTCATGCATCTGTTGCATTTGCCATCAATTAGTTTGATGAAAACAGGCTAAAGCTGTGCAGTGATGAGCACCAGAGATTAAATACCCTTCAGTTTTGATTATGCTTCTTGCCTTACCCATCCAACCATTGGTTATGGGGCACTCCTACCATTTGTTACAGCTCTGATAAAATTTTAATGCTTGTCATTTCCATTTTCAAAAATGTGTGATATTGTAATTTTTCCCAGGTAATACTTATAGGCTTTTAAATACATGAACAGAAGACTAAAAATATGTCTAGGACCGATCAAAAAAGTAAAAGTATGGGAAAAAATGTAATTCTTTGCAAAAAAGATAAAAGTTAAAAATTGTAATTAATTAAGAACATGAGTCATCTCATTAAAGCACAGTTTTCCACATGAGATATTCTTCTTATGTTCAGAATATTCTACTGAAATAATTAATATTTTTTCATACCAACCTAAAATCAACTTCATAATGTCATCAAAACCTCTCAGAAAACTGATAGAATATCTCTGTCACCCTGATTTTTCAGCTTTCTCTTCTGTTTCCCAGTTTTCATAGTTAGGTTGTTTCTCATGCATGAGTGTTTTAAACAGAAGCAATGTTCTCATAAAATCAAGGAAAGTTTTTATTCCTGTTCTTAGAGATATGGACAGCTGATGGACAGTTGTCTTGACCAATGGGATGAGGAGAGGTATCAACCTTCTCCCCCAGTCCCTGGCCTTTGTAGAAATACTATATAATGGAGTCAGATTTTCGTAATAAACAGGTCATGCCTTCTCACCAAAGTGTGTGCGTGTGTGTGTGTCTGTGCAACAAACAACATCATATCTCAGGTTGCCTTGATGTAGTACAGCTAAAAAAAAATAGGAAGAAAAAAAGAAATTAAGAAAGAAAGTAATTTCAATATTTTAAGTAACATCAATTCCTGTTTTCAGCCAGATAGACATTTTTTTCCAGAACTGAAATTTTGTAGTGATTTTAGAATTACTTGAAGACTATTTTCCACAGTTCCAGTTGTTGATCAGCAGGGTATAGAAGAAGTTCATATTAAACTTCATCGTAAACCTGCGATAAAGACATATCCAAGGTAAATATCCTTGCATAACAAAGCCTGTAAGTGAGGTCTAATAAAAATTGTATATTTGCAGCCAGTTTCAGGGTCTTTTCCTTGTTTTGGTGGGTTTGGGTTTTTTTTGGGGGGTGGGGTTTTGTTTTGGGGTTGTTCTTTGTTTGTTTTTGGTTTGGGGTGTTTGTTTCTTTGGTTAGGTTTTTTTGTTTGTTGGTTGGTTTTTGTGGGTTTTATTGTTGCTGGTTTTTGAGGGTTGTTTGTTTGTTGGTTTTGGTTTTGGTTGGAAGATAAATATATATATATACAACTATGATTCAGTAGTTATTAACCATGGCATTCTGACTTCATGAATCATGAAGAGCCTTCTCTTAATGTGAGTCATAGAATCCTAGAATGGAATGGGCTGGAAGGAACCTTAAACATCATCTTGTTACAACCCCCCTGCCATGGGCAGGGATACCTTCCACTATCCCACGCTGCTCAGAGCCCCATCCAGCCTGGCCTTGAACACTTCCAGGGATGGGTCATCCACAGCTTCACTGTGCCAGGACCTCACCATCCTCACAGGAAAGAATTTTTTCCCAATATACAGTCTAAACCTATTCTCTCTCAGTTTTAAGCCATTTCCCATTGTCCTGTCATTTCAGGCACTCATAAATAGTCTCTCTCCATCTTTCTTGTGGGCTCCCTTCAGGAAGTGGAAGGCTGCTAGAAGGTCTCCCCAGAGCCTTCTCTTCTCCAGACTTATTTAAGTAGTTACAGCACAGGAAAAAAACTGGTCTTTTCTCTACACCTTTTATGCTAAAAGGCAAAGCTTTGAGGCTACAGTTATACAGTTAAATATTAAAACCACCTCAATTTAAATGTATGAATCTCTATCTTCTAGACTCCAAATTATCAAACTGCTCTTTCAGGCTGTGGTTGCCCCTATTCAACCATATTTAACTGGCCCTGCACTTTAACACATCCTTAATACAGTAATAATAAATTTTATTCCTTTTAGGTTCATGGATTTCAGTTGTTGCTCAGAGCTGGGAAATGCCATCCTGAATGAGACCAACCATTGCACAGAACCTATTAGTAAGAAAACAATACCAATCCACTGCCAAGACCTTAAGTATCTGCAATTAACTCCTCATCAGATTTGAAAGCATCCATTTTTTTTTTTTTTGCACCAAAAAAAAAAAAGCTTTCCTTAAAGGAAATGGTCCAAATTCACCTCAGATGTCATTTCATAAGCTTCATCAAGGATTTGTTCAGCAAGCAGCCAAATAAATTGATAGCTTTTCTAGCTTGGCCAGCATTTTGTACTTCAGTTCAAATACTCTGCAGTTATTTTAACTCTGGGTTGAAAAAAAAAAAAATCTTGTGTTGTCTTATCTTTCTAGCACTTATTTTAAAAGGAAGGAATGAGGCACTGTGAGAGAAGTGAATGTATATCTAGAACATTGGTTAAATATCCATTTGGAAGTTAAAAACTGGTGATCAAAACCACAATATTCTTCATTATTTCTGTATTTTCAGTATGATATTCAGTGATGGAATTCTTGTCATATCTTTGTCAGTCTCTTATATTCTCCAACAAAAGGAAGTTGCAAAAAACAGTTTTGCTGAAGATGATGATGATGCTTATGGCCCTGAAGAAGTTCAGTCTGCAGGCCCTCCAGATGATTTTTACGTCCTGAGAAGGTGGATTCTGACTCCTTTTGTAGGATGTGCTCTTGTGACAGGAGCCTGTCACATCACAGACAGCTTATTGAATTCTGCCAGGTTTTGCATGTTGTATTTGTGGGGAACAACACAACATCAGGTATTGAAAAGAAATACTAAAACAATTCACACTGGTCACAGCTTCATGCAGCACTGGGGATTTCTTATGTATGAATTTTTCATAGCTCTAGACCATGCAAAGTTAATTATTTAAATAAATAAATCATTTAAAAAAATAGTCTAAACCATTTCAGAATGGTGTTGAATTTTTTAAAGAACAAGAGAAAGCATTACTCATGGACAGTGTTATGGAGGCCTTAGTACTAACTGTGAATATGGAGTGGTTTCCATAAAAAGTCAAATTTCAGCATTTTTTAAAACTCTTCTGAATCTTTCTCTTGACTCACTCAGAATTATCTCAGTCACTGTGATGGGTTTCAATTTATCCCTGGACAGTTCTCATCCAAATAATGAGAAAAGATCTGAGACTCAGATAACAAAAGGCCAATAATGTGGACTTGGTTGCCCTTCATTACTGCTTAAATTTTACATTCTCAATAGTTTTTCATCCATTTTCTGCTGTAGTCAGAGGCCCTTGCCACTCCTCTCAGGTGAAATGGCATTATCAGAATGGCCATCAGAAAGAAATGTTTCAAGAAATCAAAAATTATGAGAGGAAATGCCTGCCCTCTGCACACTGACAGCTGAAATCATCTATCACTGCCAGTAAACCTTTTTATTTTTTATGTTCTGGCCCAAATCCAGACTGTACCAGGTCTGCGAGATTAGTTTTGATTAGATGATTTTATAGCTGACCTTCAGTTAGCTTCCCTTCTTGCTCACCTTTAGCAACGAAAAATCAAAAGTCTGGCCACAAAGACATAAGATTGGTTATTGCTACTTATATTTTTGAGGTTCACTTTGGTCAAGCTGTCAATTACAATTATTAAGGTTAGAAGTTTACATTTAAAAAAAGATAATAAAAAAGAAAATAGAAAACATCTACTCACACGACCTCAGACTCTTTCCTGTAAGAAGTTAATTAATTACAATTAGACTCAGAAAAAATCCTTCAAAAATGGTGTCACAGAATGAATCTTCCATGGCTGTAGCTTCTGAAATCCTGCTTTCAATGTTGCTTGTGAACAGAAGCCTGGATATACTTGAGGAAGGGTTATTGTAACATTTTTCATCTGCTTGTATGGGGAAAAAAAAAAAGTAACAAAAATGAATTTATTGCTATCAGATATCAAAATCAAATAAACTGGATAAATCCACAAAATAATGGGTGTCTTGTTCCTCTCATTGAAGTACATCCTTTTGTAATTGGACTTTGACATTAATCAATTTTGTCATTCCTACCTTTTACATAATCTTTATGACTCAAATCTTAAGATCAGACTGGAAATACAATACAAAAATCCATTAAAGTGTACCCATAGATGGTGGATATTTGAATAAATGGATAAGTCTTCTGAAACTAAAACTCTCCAGTGAAACAAAGGCATATTTCTTTTAGCTATGAAAAAGCTAAAGAACATTACTTTTTTACCATAGACACCAAAACAGTGTCTGTGTCCATGTGGCTGTTTTTCCTCCTTAACATACATCCTACTCTTGCTGTCTAAAAGGCTTCTGGGTGGGTCAACAAAGAAGGAGAAAATTAATATACATTGAGAGCCTCCGAGGAATAATATACCCTAAAAGGCAACAGTTCAGCTCACTTCACGTACAATTAGAGGAGCAACTGTTAAAATACTAATGATTTCCAAGAGATGGCGAACATTGACCTTTTTTTGTTGTTTCTAGAGAGGTTGATATGTTTAGAAGAAAACCCATTGAATCCAGATCAACAGTGTGCAGCTCCAGTGTCCGTGGCCCTGGCATCCGGGGGGAAGGAGGATGAGGAGCTGAAGGCTGTAGCTCTCCCAAAGCACCCAGGTAACGGGATTTTCTGCCACCCCCAAGTGTCATCAGCAAACTTCAGGTTGGTGTTACAGAAACGTGAAATGAAAACAAGGGGCACTGTCAGCCTGCATCTCACAGCAGCCAGTTGGTCATGGAAGGTTCATGGATGTGTCACTTTCATTTCAAATAAGAGCACAGAGAATGTTTCCAAGCACCTGTCAGTTGACAAGAACCAGTATGAAGGGATTGTAAATGGATTGTACTGGTAAAAAGTCTCTACAGGAAAATGCGAGGTAAAAAACGTTGCTATAAAGACATTTACATGTAACATTTCTCCCCACCATCTTTGGTCTAAAAAACATAGAGAACAATGAGGATTTTACACCCAGAGAGCAAACATTCAGACAGTTTATGCTTATGAGTCAAATTATTTTATAGTTTGAATTGTAAGCAGTTCTGTTAGCAAGGGATGCAGCAAATTGATGTAGGGGGAATGATGCTGAGCTCTCAGGGAAGAAACGGATGCTCTCAGGTTACTGCCGACCACACAAAGAACATGCCTTGATGAGCAGGATGCAAAGGGCACACAAACTGTGGGCTCAATATTTCTGAGTCTGAATTTGATAAATATTGCTAGCTCCTTTCCCAAGGGAAAGCTGTCAACAGTTTCTCTTTTCAAAACAGGTTAAGTAAGCAGTGTTCCCTTTCCCATAACAACTGTCCCCAGGTGTTGTTTCCTATTACTTAACCAATGGAGAGAAGTGTCAGTCCCATGGACCAATAAAATACCTTTTTAGTCCAGCATGTTATAATTGTAAATAAAGCCTTCTTTCTCTTCTGACAACCATATGGAGTTAAGCTATTTCGTGTCCTGCCGTGACACACAAACCTCCCTCGGCAGGTGTCAGCAAACAGCCTGAGTGTGCTTTGGCCTGTCAATATGCAAGTGAATATATCAACTGAATTGCTTGGATTTGCCTCATACTTGTGCCCTGTTGTCCTTTCAGAAACAGTGGAGCAATTTGTTCTTTCCGATTTATCAACTCCAGATACACTCGAGCTTAAAATATTAAATTATTAAGGTCATAAAATGCTGCAGTTTCAAAGAGGCTTGCTCAGATTATGTTTGCTGGAAACACAGTGCAGGCTGTAAGCTGGTGTCAGGTACTCAGAAGATTCACCCACCAGAAGGATGAGCTGTTTCTTCCCAAAAAGTGTAGAGGTGAAGGGATGAGTCCATGCAAGAGTGCCATGAAAGCCAAGAGCTACAGGGAAAATAAAAACTACACTACATAGTGAAGAAAAAGGAGGAACTATATGTTAGCAGCCATTCCAACTGTTGTCACAGGACTGTTACAGATATGAATGACAAATCATTTTTTAAGTTTCGCAAAAAAAAATTCAAAACTCAGTGAAAATACTTACAGAAGATACTTAGAGAAAATATACTGAGTACAAAAATGTGGGGTGCCCCTCAAAAGACACATTTCCCAACAAATTATTAATAAATCAATATAAAACATCTTTTTCCAAAATAAAAATAATATTTTTAAATTATTTAATTAGTCAACCAGCTTTTTCACCCAAATGTCACAAAAATCAACAACTGTCTTTCACAGGAATTCTATCTCAGTCGTCTCTGTACTGGTGAAGAAACAGAGATTTTGGTTCTGTTCCAGTGACCAAACCATCACCTTCTGTGTCATACTGCTGGACTACATGTTTGACAGCAGAATGCTGGACAAATCTAACCTCTGCTTGACACCACAGACCACAGGAGAATGCAACAGGTCTTTTCAGCTTCAGGGCTTCAATACATCTTGATTTGTTGCATTAGTAATATTTGTTCAAATTTATCTGAACTTCCATGTAAACTGGGCTTGGGAATTCTCTGACAATGTAGATGACTCTTTTTTTTATTATTTATTTCAAGGATTTGCACCAAAATTAACAGCATGTTAAAATAATAGTTTCCAAATGGGAATAATTGTAACAGGACAGAAAACAGGAATCTGAAAGTCAAATGAGGACTACATATGTGTAACTGGTTGTTCATTTTCACTACTTCTCTCTCTTTATAGCCATTGTGGTCAATAAGGCAACCACCCCCAAGAGATCCTCAGTACCTGAGCAGAACACAGTGCATCAGCTATGTGGTTTCAACCTTAACTCCACATTTTCTGACTCTGGTGAACTGTAGGAAATCATACCCTTAGTCGAATTTCAGCAAATCTTCTTAATAGGAACGTGCTTTTACATTCTGCTTAAGCATGGAATAGTAGAAAAAAGTAGAATAAAAGTGTTTTAAAGGATTGTGAATTATTAATAAAGGGGGCTGAAATACACAGACAGAGATTTCTCATTTCAACAATCATAGAGATTTCATTACATTAACCCCACTGTCCACTGTGAACATTGCATAGATGAATCACTTTGATTCTGAGGCTGTGCTTATTTCTGGCTCATTTGGATTTGATCCTGGAAACCCTGAGATTGGAGGTGCTTAACAGCTCCCTGCAGAGCCCAGTGTCTTTGCAAAAGACAAACCTTGGTGAACATCACATTTTCTTCTTTCCTCTGGGTTTCACAGGAAAGTAGTTAGCCTGTGTAATTTAATATCATTACTGTGCTTTTCTTAAGCCAGTTTGGCAGAGATTCATCTCACTAACTTTAGATGTCTAAAGGTGAACTGAAAATGAGAGAACATGAGTTCTCTGGGCTCCCTTGAGAGCCTGTGGAAAGTCAGGAGCCTCTCAGCAGCACTTCATCACATCTGTATCACATACTTACCTTGGCAAGGGATGAATCACCTGCCAGAGGTGCATGTACCCCTTGACAGTGATTCATTTTAGCCCTGAACAGGCTGAAAAACTATCTACAACCAGGTGTTTAACTTTTGGACAAGTTAAAGTAAGGTTGATGAATCCCATCTGAAAGCCCTAAGTAGCCTTTGTTGTTTATTTTGCTTTATTTCAAATGAGAGGAGAAGGAGAGTTTATTCAGTTAAGACCTCATCTGACTGTTTTCCCTGGTGACTACATTTGATGTGCAAGTTATATATTTACCCACTTATATTAATGGTGCTGGTACAAGGAGGATGACACAGAGGCCCAGGGAACATATATATTGTATCTTTACACTAGAAGGGGGATGGACAGGGCCTCAAGCTGCCTCTGACATTTATCCCATCCAGCTGGATGTTGTACACCACACGATCCTAAAAAAGCAGCTGAAGTTTGTTACGATAGTCAAATTAAAACTGGTTTGTTCTCTCTTGCCATATTTCATGGCTTTGATGTCAGTTCCAGTGCCTTGTAATACCAGAATAAAGAATTTTCTTATGCATAAATGTGTAATTTTTGATAGATACGTTAGACGTGTTCAGTAACAGCAAGCATCAGCAAAAAGGTGCATAGAATTCCATTGTGCCCAAAAGACAAGAAGCAAAATTTACAGACAATCAAACTTTACTAATGCTGCTTAGCAGTAATTCCCTTTTTTCTTGGTCTTAATATGGGTGGAGGGAAAACAAAAGACAGAGAAAATGAGCACCTGAAGAACATAAAATAACAAGGGCTTAATTGAAAGGATATGTTGAGAAATGGACATGAAAAAGGAACATGAGACTCAAGGCTTCACATTTAATTTGTAAAACATACAGACCATTTTTCATTGATATGAAAATCAGTACAAAACAGAAATGAAAAAACATAACCATTATAGAGGTTTCACGGCAAGACTCTGATTTAATCAAGTAGAAAATCCACATTATTAGAAGGTGCCGAAGTATTGGTTGCTTATAAGGTGTCTGAATTTCATTCCATATGTCTAGATTTAGTGGTCTTATGCTCAGTCAGGTTCACTGACTAAATTCTTGCAAAGTCAAAAAATTTCTGAGACCCAGATCCAGCTGGATTTGTTTGAAAACTGCAACTCTCTACCTCTTGGAGCAAGACAACAGAAGCAATATACCTTCATTAGAACAGGAAAATTCTGTTAAGACATAAAATTGAATCCTAGCAATGAAGGAGTAGGGATGGCTGCTTGGAGAGATTTCTTTTTCATGAAATGATGAAGAGCAAAACCCTCTTGTCTATAATCAATATGATTGTCCTACTAAATCAATTTTTACTTTTTGAATAAAATTAATAGAGTCAGAGACACTGACTCTAATGCTAAGTCAAAGCAAATAGGATTTGTCTTTTTCAGCATTACTGTCTGAGCAAAGCAGTGTTGTTCATGATCCTTCCATCCACTCGCTGCTTGCAGAGGCCTGGGCACCAGTCAGTGCCTTCCAGATCCATTACCTGCAAGTTCCAAACACTTCTGGATGTCATGAGTTGTACTAAAGGACTCACAGGTGAAAGAAAGAATGTGACTCAGAGAGGCAGACCTGCTAAAAAGAATGATGTTTAGATAGCAAGGGGCTGGGTTTTCTTACAGCCAAGGACTTCTCTTTCTGTGGAAGCTGGGCATGGAAGGGATTTCCACTTGATTTTTCTTGCAAGCAGTAGGTTTCCTCAGCGTCGAGAACTTCTGCACATCTCTGGGTCCAGTACCAATAGCAAAAGAATTCACTCTCAGCACAGAGCCAGGAAAAGGCTACTTAAGCTTTCAGAATAGAGGCTCTTAAATGCTTTGCAGATAAGCTTTTCAGTGCTTTGTAGATAAAACAAAAAGGTGGGGATGAAAATGAAATAAAAGGCTTTAAGAATAGGATGCATTTAAAAGTCTTAGCTCTTCTTGTCTCTATAACCACAATGAGTTTATAGGTTAATTACTTTCAAGGGAGTGAAAATTAGACTGTGATACCAATTCAATACATTCACCACTAAATGTGGACCATTCTTCCACACTTTTATAGACATGTTTTTTGGCTTTCTTTTCCCTTCCTCTCTGCAATAAGCATTACTGCAGACATTTCTCTTTGCTCTTAAGGTATTTGGAAAAAATGGTTCTTGCAATTTGCACTCTTTCTATTGTCACCTCTATTCCCATAAAAATTGAAGCAAGATGGCTGAGACAGAACAGGTAGTTTCATGTAATCATCAGCCTGAAAATCGTTCAGATCATTTTCTCTAACCCTTTCTTTTACCCAGAATTAGTTTGTTTCAAATATACCTCTATCATGATGCTTTCTCAAATTGCTCCCTCACACCATCTTCCAAGAAAAGCAGCATCACAGTTCCCAGATTTCTAAGAAATTGTCACAGATCAGACTCAATACAGCAGTGAAGTTCTGTCATGCACATACACAGTAGCCAAATCACAAGAAAAGTAAATTATGATGGGGTTCAAGGGCCTGCTCTAGATCAGACAATGTAAGTGTTTAGAGGCTCAAGACTGAGAAATCCATTTGCATTATCAAATCCCTTTTCCACCACAACACAACACACAGATAAACACACAGATAAACCACAAGAGCACCTACTGCATGCATGTTTTGTAGCATCCCTGAGGATGGAAACTTACTAGTACGAAGCAGAAAAGTAAATTAACAACTGAATACGCACAAGGAGATCTGAAGACACCCGAGACATCACTTACATTTCTGTGATATCACAGCATTTCTTAAAGTCATCTGGCCTACTTCACCTAGCAAATTCAACACATCAGAGAGATTTATTTTGAGCAAATCAGGCCCTTAGGCTATGTCTGTACTAGTACAGGCCCAGGTTGAAGCTCTGGCCTGCGATTATCCAGATTATCCAGACTGCTCCCTGTCTGTGTGCTCCCCAGCTCAGCCTGTGCCAGCTGACACTCTTCCAGAGGGCGGGGGGGACATTTGGGAAATACACACCCCAAGGGCTATTTCCAATACAAAGCACCAGGTATGCCTGATTTGGGTCTGTCCATCCACCACAACCCTCAAACATTATCCCATTAGGCTTTGCACTTTATATTTGCCCTTTTTTTTCCTCCTGTGGCAGACAAATTTTATTAGCATCATGCAAGAACACAGCCCTATGTTATTCCAGACACTTCAGGATGAGAAAACAGCATTATACTGTGGCTAAAGGGCCTGCTTTAGCATAACTCTTACCTTCTCAAGCCCATTAATTTAGCAGTCACCCAATGACTTCAATGTAACACATCTGAATACTCTTAATTTCATTTTAAATTTATGCCAATACCAAGCTGACATTCCCATCTCCAATATTTATACTATTCTTTGCTCTGTCATTGTTAAGAGAGAGGGATTCAAAAAATGATTGCAGTGCTCACTTAATATTTACACTAGCAATGGAAGAGCCTTCCTACAGAAAATGATCCAGCAGTCTCTGATACTTTTAATGTGATGTGTCCAGGAGTGAAGACTGTGGCTCTCTGCCACCTCTGGAACAGAGTCCTGGTGATGTTCTCCCTGCAGCTCAGTAGAGTCACTGTTCCAGCCCACCACAGTATTTGTAGGACATGCAAATATATTTTTAGGCCCTCTTTGTTTCACTGGTCAGGCAAAGTTATAAGGCAACTAAATAGTTTTATTAAGCACATGCTTCAGCTCAAAACCAGAAGACATTACATTGCCTGTCAATATTCTTACGTGAAACTATTGATGGAAAACTTGGATGCCAAGAATATTGTTTCTCATTTTGTTCCATACAAATGGCACGCTTATAACAGATTCCTAAATATTATCTCATATCTTCATTTTTATTGTAGGAAATTTGCTCGCTATGACTGTAAATTCAAATCCAAGCTAAATACAATGTTGTATTGTAAAAGTCAATATATCCATAATAGTATGAAGGAAATAAAGAATAAAAGTAGTATCAGTAAGTTTCTTAAATTAAATCATATCTTATGCTTTCCAGATGGAAGGAAGACAATAATTCCCACTTGGTTATAATCTTTATCTATTCAACATCATTAAAAGAACATGATAATAATGTGTTTATCTCCAGGCACAAGTGATGAAATGAAACTGTGAGATGATTCTTACTTTTCAGATAGAAACTGCCTCCTTTTCTGATATCCAGTCCAATAGAAGTATTTTAGGTTAGGGTATATATATATATATATAATTGTTGCAAAGAAATAGGCTGAAAAATTGCCTTTGATACTTTAATTGTAAATAAAAGATCAGCATTTTGTCTTGCAGAATATTTGGAGCATTATGGTTTGTACTTCTCTACAGTCCAGACTTACACTTTTGTACTCTTGAGAGTCAGATAATTTATGACTTGTAAACCTGCTTCACTCAATTCACTTGCAATTTAAAATTAATAGTATATATTGACAAAAATTTGGATTAATTATCTTTATTATGCCTTTTTTACTCTTCAGTTAA
This sequence comes from Donacobius atricapilla, assembly GCA_013397315.1. Taxonomy (NCBI): domain Eukaryota; kingdom Metazoa; phylum Chordata; class Aves; order Passeriformes; family Mimidae; genus Donacobius; species Donacobius atricapilla. Next base: position 951,271 of record WBMY01001698.1, on the reverse strand, counting down.
AGAGAAAAACAAAGCAAAATGAAGTCAGATCTCAATAAGAGCTCAAAATTTTAAAGTAAACATGATATACCTCAAAATTTTATTCCTTCTCAAGGAAGGTTGATATCAAATGAATAAAAATTTAAGAGTACATTCCAAAAGAAGAAAATTGCAACTGGAGACATGTCTGTTCATCCAGAACTAGACAGCTACATTGAGAGGAAGAGAAAGGCTCACTTACCTGAGCATCCCCATCCAGGGCAGGCCTTCTTAAGGTCAATCAAATTTTGTCTCACAGCCATGAATATTTTGAGGACATCAGAACAGTCAGATGTTGTAACAGCGAACACCATACCCCAAAATCTTTTTGTAGTACTTACTGTTCCTCATTATGACAGTGAGTAATTGAAGCTGATAACCAAAACTGTATAAAAAGCATAAAAGAAACGAGAGTGGGGAAATTAATAAATGATACAGACAGCTGCAATGTATATCAAAGTGAGTGACTTAAAGTAAATAATAAAGGCAATAAAATCACCAGTACAACTTTTCCATTTAAGTTATAATTAAAATAAAAGAATAGTTCATGATACTTAATCTTAAATGCAATTAACATTAGTTGGCAGGAGCTGGCTGAATGATTGCTGTTTATCAATGTGCCTCTACTGTAAAAATTGAAGTGACAGAAAAATGAGCCTTTGTGGGCCTAATGGTCTGTCTGGGAGAATGAGCGTGCCCCACTGGTACCACATTAGGATCTGTGGGTGGGGAACAGCCTTGCTGAAAGGGACCTGGGTCCCGGTGGACAACGTGCTGCAGATGATTCAGCACTGCAGCAACAGAGGTGAAACATGTCCCGCGCTCATCCACAGGGGCACTGCCAGCAGAGAGAGATGGGATCATCCCCCTCCACTCAGCACTTGTCAGGTCACGCCTGGGGCACCACCTCCTCTTCCTGTCCCCACAATTTAAGAAAGATGGGGACAGACTGGAGAGGGTTCAAAGGAGTGAAGATGATATCAGAATTTTTTATACAGTGACAACAGTCAGTCACTGGGACAGCCAGACATGGTAGAGTCCCCACTACTGGGGGTTTCCAAGGTGTGACTGGACAGGGTGCTAGATACTCTCACTGAAGATCCACTTCTCATGAAAGCTTGGACCAGAGGAAATTTCAGGGTTCCTTCTAACCTAGGCAGTTCTATAATTCAGTGATTCTGTTACTTGGAAACCTAACCCAAAATCCCAAAATGTTATCAGATAAAGCATATATCTGAATTACACTGTGAAAATCATGCTGCAAAGCAATGATAAAAACAATCCTACTGCAGTAAGAGCACAGTATTCACAAATGTTTGCCAAAAAATATTTATTAAATTTGAGGTGAAAACGTGAATTGTTTATAGGTGCACTGGTCCTGAATAAAAACTAACCTGTAGAAGGTTACTCATTGTGTCTCACGGTGGCAGGTTTTTGCTGGGGTGTGTGTTTTTGGAGAATCATTTAAATAGCAGACAACTGAATCTTTTGAAATATCTGTGCACTTTTCTGAAGGATAGCTGTTTCTATAATCTAGCATGAGCAATACGAACATATTTAAAGATAGCACCTGTGTTCACTTGATGAATATTGACTATTAAAAGGATTTTAATTTTTTATTATCCTGCTGATCTTTTTACAATTCTGAGTAGGCTGGAGCCTCTTTATTTATCTTTACCTCATAGAAAAAGATTATCCTCTCCCTATTTTCTGCTAACTAAAAGTAGAAAGAATATGACGGAAACTATGCTTTGGGGGAAAAGTGACCCCTTTTTGGCCAAATCTTCCTTCCTTTCTTACAGAATTTTGCTGATGCCAAGTCTGATGTGATGGTGTTTGTAGCACAAAGCTATTTTTAAAGCTGGAGGGAATCTGGAGAAGCGATTTCATGCTATTGCTAAGAAAAGATTTGTCTTTTCTCATTCGTATGACAAATGCCTAGCAGATGTGAGAGGATTTTTCCCTAAGATTAAAAATGATGACGCTCCCTCATAACTCATAAAATAATAGGATGGCTGAAGGAAGCCGAAACTACATCTGTGTAGTATATCTCCCTCTTTCTGGTGCCAGCATGTCAGGCAGGAGGCTCACACTCAATTAGCACCTCAGCACAGCCCCAGCCCCGGCGGGTAGGTGGGCAGGAAGGGGCTTCAGGCTTCATTTGCAGTTCTTTTTGTCTTGCTGCTGAGTTACCCTTCAGAATGTGACATGCACAGGCCTACTGGAATTTTTTTTTTTGGTCATTTCCTTCCCTAGAATCATTTACAGTGCTAATCGACAGCCCGAGACTTTCAAGGACCTACCTATTATTCACTTTAGGAGTGCTATGCTTTTATACAAAAGCACCAAAAGGTTTATATAGCCTATATGTAGCTTCTTGAACTTGCTTTATCTTAGATATGAACTGAATTTTAAGATCTTACTTTTCTGATCATAAGGGAATAAAAATTTGGCATCAATTTTGTTTTGGCATTAAAAATAAAGCAGAGAAGAGGTGAAAAAAAAGCCCTGAAGACTACATAGCAGCTCAGCAACACTTATTTTCTGCGATTGTCTCTCTCAAATACTATTGCACATAACAAGAATCCTGACCACAACTCATTGTAGTGCTAACTTTGCCCCAGTGCCATCTATGAAATGCCTCTTCCTTACAAATTTTTCCTGCTATTTTCATTCTGGTTCATGTTGTCTGCTCACCGAAGCACAAAAAAATATTAATTTTAAAAGTTCTGGGGTTTAGGTGATTTCCAATTACCTATCCATAAAGGCTGTTTTATAATGAAAGAAAGACACCAGTTCTGTGATGGCTGAAGTTTTTATCACACGTGGGAGTTGACCTGTAAAGCAACAATACTAAAATCAGGATCCCCAAACTTGGAATCAAGGGTCCATCTGCATGATGCCGTGGAGCACAGGCAGGTCTCTCAGAACTCTGAGATTGTCTCTACCTGCAAAGACTCTTCCACAGGCTGTGCTGCACACAGTGCCCGGCAGATGCATCAGCCTGGCTTGTAAGCTCTTTAATTGCATCCATTAGGGCAAGTATTTAGTCTAATGAACTCAGTTAGATTGTTTCCTGTTTCAAGATTAGCTTGATCATTACCAGTTTGATGATCTGTGCACAGCTCTTAAATTCTGCACAGATACACCTTAAAAGCTACATCCTGAAAGGCATTTAGAGACTTAATTCCTATTAGGAAATATTGTGCAAGTAAAGATTTGTTTGTTTGTTTGTTTGATGTGTTAATACTGCTGAGAAGTTCACCTGAAGGGCTACCGTCAGGGTCTGCAGCTGATTTCCAGCATCAGACACTGAGGGGGTGGAGGGCAGCCAGGAACACTGTTCAGTGTACTTCCTGGAAAAGCTCAGGATTTTTTTCCCAGTTAACATATTAAACGTGGCAATAACACAAAATATTGTCCAGTGTATCTGCACTTAAAAAAAAAAAAAAAAAAAGAGAGGAGGGAAGAATTGTAGGTCATTTTTCAAATATGATTTTTATCTCAAAGCACAACATTCTACTGCTGGAAAATAAACCACAGTTCCAGCAAGGATGACCTGGTAGCTCAAAATGGAGGAAGTGAATGTGAACAGAAGAACAAAAGCCCCAGAGCCACCCTCTATATGGGCACTCCTGTGCAGGCAGAAACAACCTCAGCATCCTGGAACACTCCCCATATTTTGGGGAATTCATTTCTTTAACTGGCACAGGTACAACACTGTCTAGAAACTTCAGGATGACTCAGCCTGATTCCTATGGACTGTTTCACTTCTGTAAACTACAGCAACATCTTAAATCAGATTATAAAATGGGCCGAGGAGCAGGGATGCTGAATTTGCCCTAGTAAATCAGATCTCACATCCATCTGGTCTGACAGCCATCAGTATCAGGCATTCTGGAGAAGCGGAAGGATCACCTGTAGGTCAGTTCTCATGACCTTTTATCACCAGCTCCTACGTCTATCATCACAATTTCTGTTGATTCAATATTAGTTTGATTGCTGAAACACAAGGTATAACAGCCTTTTGAATTATTTTTTTTTTTAATAGTGACAATGTTAGAGGCACACGGGAAGAGTTTTCCCCTGAAGTCCTTTCAAAGCCACCTAAACAGCAGATTTTGCAGAAATGTTTCGGCTTTATGCATAAAAAATGCTATGTCCAAACATGCCCAGAATGGCCTAAACCAGCCCCCATCCCGCGAGCCCATCAGCAGCCAGGACGAATGCGATGGGAGACCCGGGCACGGACGCTGTTGGCGCCCAGCAGGGTGCAGGAGAGCGCCTGGCAGGCGCCGGGAATCGCAGGGAGGCTGCTCCGGCCGGGAGCCAGCGCGGTGTCCTGCTGCCCTCCTGCGGGCCAGCCTCCCGCTGCCGCTCGGGAACAACCCGGGAAAAGCATCCCCAGAGGCGCATTTTCACCGGGAAACGTGACACGCGGAACATATCCAACCGTGGGAGGTGCTCTCTGCCCTCCTGCGCATGGTATCGTCTACATACATGGCATATCCTAACACTGGGTTATGAAAAACAAACAAAAAACAAACAAAGCAACTCCCCAAACCCACAACCAAACAAAAGATCTGGTTTAGGTATGTTCCTGTCTCAGAAAGGTTCGAGATCTCTTGTGTTATTGGTAAGAAAAAGCTACGCATTCTGTTTTTCACTCCTATTAATGGAGCAGCATCTTGTAAATTAGGAAATGCTAGTATTGTAGAGTCCTTGAGGATGGAAAAGACCTTAATATCATCTAGTTAAGTCATAACACTGCCAAAGCCAGCATTAAACCATGTCCCCACGCGAGCATGAGCTTCTTCAAACCTCAATGAATTTCAGTCTTTCCCTCAGCCACTCCTCACCAGACCCATGCTCCAGACCCTTGCCCACCTCTGTTCCCTTCTCTGGACACGCTCCAGCCCCTCAATGTCCTCCTTTCGGTGAGAAGCCCAGAACTGAACAGAGCACTGAAGGTGTGGCCTCAGCAGCACCCAGTAAAGGGGAACAATCAGTACAAACTGATTGTAGCACAGACATCCCATCCCAAAACATTTAATCTGACTGTAACTCTGGGAATTTCTACACCTTAGTACCTCTAACATATGAACTGCTTCAGCTCAGGTAAGAATCATATCAGAGCATATGTAGAAACTAAAAAAAAAGTTCAGTGCGGTTTTCTTTCAATTTTCTTATATGCTTGCATTTCCTGTTCAGGAGAAATACCAGATCTGTAATAGTATGGAAAGTTTTTCCCAGCCTGGCTGACACAGAGTTTCACCGGAAACAGCAAGAAAATCTTTGGTTTGAGCTGTTTCTAGGCCAAAGATGTCTGGGTAAGCGACCAGTTTATTCCAAGCCCATCCTTGATTTTTAAATTCATGCAATTAAACCAATGCCATACTCTCGATGAACCAGACACAGGAGCTCCACATGTGTGCGAGAACCCACGTGCCATTTTAGAGCTTTTCCTTGAGGAAGTGAACCAACTGGCAAGAGAAGAAGAAGCAAAGGATCTGCCAATAGAGCAAATTTAAATAGTCTGTCCTGGACTAAGAGGAAAGCTGTGCCCCCCTATTGCCTTGTTCTTATTAGGCCTATGTCTGACAAAATTGATCCATTCCATATCTCTCTTTCTGGGTGTGAAACAATGGGATTCCCTTAGCTCATAGGGATGCTTCAATATATAGGATATTGAAAGCATGAAATTCTCAGCATAATTAAGTTCATCTACATAGGTACTGAATCGATGGTGTGCATTTGCAAGAAATTAATTTCTGCTAAAACTGGGAGCAAGGATATGTGTTGCTTGGCACATCATGCTCCTGGGTACTACTGAGGAAGAAATACTGAGTAGCTATAAATTTCATCCATCATTAATATATAATGATAAGTATTTCTCAGATGATTATGTTCACTGAGTAAACCAAGTGGATCCTTTACATTAACTTAAATTAGTGGAAGTGGGCTGTTATAGTGCCAAAGAACTACTTAAATGCAATTTATTCTTTTACTGGAACAAAATATGTAACTAGTGTTCTTATTCTTTCAGTCAGCAGAGGGCAGAGCATGTCTTGCAAAGCACCAAAGAGAACTGAGTCAACAAAATTGCTTGAATATTGCAGCATTCAGAATTTGTTATTATTGTGATTTAAGTTTTACTTTTTTTATTTTGACTTTCAACATTGTTTTTTATTAATAAATCACAATCTTATGATTCAATACTGAATGAACGCTCTCTGAATGTGTTTAAAGGGCTTGAAATTCATGAAATGATGGAGGGAAGTTGCCAGTGATAGTATGAATGATTTAGTTGAAGAAGTATTGATCAGATTATATGCTAAACAGTGTATTAATTAAGCTCATGTGACTATTTAATTACTGATTTAATTTTGATTATGTTTTTTTCCTGATCAACTGGAACAAACCTATGGTTGTGTTGAATTATAGTATTCAGAAGAAATTTAAACAGAAGTCCATTCTACTAAAACTTTTAAAGAAAAACAAACTACTATATAACTTAAAAGAAATTATTCTCCCACAAGCTATAGGAAAACTGAAACAATTATTTCAGACTAACAGACTGCTGGGTTTGTGTGGCCAGATTCTGGTACCAGGGGGGCTGCTGGGGTGGCTGATGTGATAAACTTCCAGAAGCTTCCCCCATGTCCGACAGAGTCAGCTCCAGCTGGCTCCTGGACCTGCCTTGGCCAAGGCCATCAGGGGCAGTGGTGGAACTTCTGTGAAAGCAAATTCAAAAAGAGGGGGATAAAACCTAAGCACCTGCAGCTGGAGAGAAGAGCGAGAGTGCGTGAGTGGAACAGCCCTGCAGACACTGAGATGAGTGGAGAAGGAGGAGCAGGAGTTGCTCCAGGGCTGAGATTCCCGTGCAGCCCATAGAGAGGCAGCAGTGCCCTTGCAGACATGGGGGTCCATGGGGAGCAGAGACCCACCTGCAGACTGCAGAGAAGCCCACGATGAAGCCGGTGGATGCCTGAAGAAGGCTGTGACCCCATGGGAAGCCCAAGCTGGAGCAGGATCCAGACAGACCCCAGGAGAGAGGAGCCCAATCTGGAGAAGATTTCCTGGTAGGACTTGTGACCCCGTGGGGGACCCAGGCTGGAGCAGTCTGTGCCTGAAGGACTGCACCCCGTGGAAGGGACCACATTGAGGGAACAGTTCATGAGGAAGTGGAGCCCATGGGAAGACCTCACGTTGCAGAAGTCCGTGGAGGACTTTCTCCCATGGGAGCAAACCAACAGTGGAGCAGGGGAAGAGTGTGAGGAGAGCACAGACGTGTGATGAGGTGACCACAACCCCCACTCCCCATTCCCCTGCACCCCTCAGGTAGAGGAGGGAGGGAAATCTGGGGTGAAGTTAAGCCTAGGAAGAAGGGAGAGGTGGGGGAAAGGGTTTTTAAGATTTTTTTTTTTTTTCACAGTGTTCTCAGTATTCTACTTTGGGTGTCAGAGGGGGTCTGGTCTGGCACTGAAAGGCTCAGACAGCGAATACTGCAGCCAGGAACAGGCACTGAAGGTCAGGAGGAGAAAAGGAATATTGGGTATACTGGATTGTATGGATTCAACACCCAACACCATATAAAGCAGCAAGACCAAGGGACCTGCACAATAGATTCAATTCTTGGGAAAAAAATGGCAGAATGGCCATTGCCATCTCCCCACGGATGTGATCAAAAAGGTATCAACTATGTTTCCACATGCTAACAAGAAAGAAACACAAGCTTTCCTAGGCCTTACGGGATTCTGGAGAAAGCATATTCCAGGTTACAGCTGCTTTATGAACCCTTCTTATCAAGTTCTCTGAAAGCAGAACGATTTTGAGTGAGGCCCTAAGCAAAAACAAGGCTTTGAGCAGATCAAAGAGGACACAGTTCCTGTGGTGGGCAGTGTCAAAGAGGTGGGAAACACAAAACCTAGAGGCTTGCACACAGGGTTTGGGTTCATAATCCCATAACCTGCCTTTAAAAAAAAAATACCATTCTGGAAAAAGTTACATTAAGACCTTTGTTCTGTTTCATAGGTGCTGTTTAGAATTATGACATGAGCTACTCTGGCAGATAGTGCCATGGTAAAACAGTCCTGTCCTTTTGCCCACTGGTGTTATGAGTGATGCTGCCTCTCAAGACTTTTTGGACTGGAAAAAGCAAATGTAGAACTGAAGTTGCCTGAGGAAAGGGGGCTTAAGTTGTTAACAAATAAAGAGAGAATGGAGATGCTATTTTTCACAGACTGCTTAGTTGTCTGTGGTAAAGACCTTCTTTCTGGTTTGGTTTTGTTTCTCCTTTTTTTTTCCCCCTGTCCTGTTAATTTTACATATAGCCTCTTATGTCATTTCTCTTCATCTTCTTGTCACAAAGCAATTTGTCAGGACCTCTAAATCCAGGAATTCCCCAGATCAAAATGTTCATGACAGCTTTTTAATCGGCCCATCCATCCCCCCCTGTGGTGACAGAAAAGAAGAACTGAAAATTATTTGTCATCCTGGGTGGTGGCCCAACTCTGTACGAGAAAGTTTTAGGGACTGTTTAGTTTAAGCCACATGGTTTTTGTCATCCTGGAACATGTTGGTTGACCACAAGCATTGGGGTGCTTCACTTTTTTTTTTTTTTTTTTTGCATATCTGTCTGGCTTTATTCTAAGGATTTTAATATTAATTTTATCTTCACAGTTAAAAGGTGCCTATACTTAACAGAAAAGTGTGACAGATATTAAATCTAATTTGTCTGATTCCAACAGCTTTCTTGAGGAGTGAAATCCCCATTTGTGTCCCAAGAAAGACAATTCTATTAATTTATGTGGGATTTACTTTCTACTGAGTTATTTCCCTGTTACATTTTTTTTCCACGTTGTTTTTGAAGTAAATATCCTGTCCTCCACCGGAGGGCAGCAAGAAGTTTAAGATCCCATGTGTTACACATCTGCGCTATTGCAGGGAGCCAGTCAAATTTCCAAGTTACACTGCAAGGAAAATTCCATTCAAAAATCTTTTATTCCCAAAACATTATGAGAAATCAAAGAATTTTTCTTCCTGAAATATTTTTTTTCCTTGAGAAAACTGAGTTTAAAATGTTGAAATATTTTATTCTGCCTTGGTACAACAGTTCTCCCTGAGCACATGACAATCCAAGTGCTTGTGGTCCATCTTCTATTTGGAATGGATATACTGAGTTTTAGATCCATGGTGTCTTAATAGCAAAACAGATGCAACCAGTGCAGGTATGACCATCTCACAGATAGACCACAAAGGCCAGGAGAAGCACAGGAACATAGGCCTGCCCTTCTCAAAGAATTTCATCAGGTAGTACAAAATGTATGATTAAAAAATATCTGAGAATCAAAAATATCTTAGTTCAGTCTGTTCCAACACATCATTAAATATTTTCTTGAGGAGAAATTTAAAAATGGAAGAAAAACTAAAATGTTCCTTAAAGAAAGCTTCAATCAGTGAAAAGTGTACTGCCCATTGAAAAATACAATTATATGAAATTCCTAAAGGTGTCCATTATAGAAGATGGATTTCACCCATATTAAGTTAGCTGTGCTTTGCAAAGGCTGTGATCATTGATATACAAGTTTATTTTAATAAATGTACATTAATAATTCCTATTCATTCTGTCATACTAATGTAAAGGAAGAAATTGAGACATAATGGCATGCTGAGATAAAAGGTTTAATCCACTAGGGATTATAAAACATCCACATTTATACATACACACTTTTAAAGGAAAATTGGACTGACAGGGGATTGTGCAAATGACTTAGACTACAATTTTTATTTGCATCTAAATACTTTGGAGTTATGTGGTATTTTTTAATGAAACAATATTTGCTTTACTGCTTGTGGTAAATCAGAAATTATGGACTGTGCTGTAGTTGAGTCAAGGCACAGCTCAGTCTAGCTCAGCTTCTTTTCATTGGTACCTCTTATTTTTGTCAGCAAGTTGAGGCAAAGTAACTTATGATAAACTTGAAGGAACACTGGTGGCTTTTCAGAATTGAAATCCACATCATAAATATTTCAGAGTGCTATCAAATCACTTATTCAGTCAATAAGTACACAAGTTAGAAAGGGCTATAGATTAAATAGTCTTCCATTTTATCCAAACAAATATTCTGTGAATTGCAATGGAAATGAGACCACTTCTCAAATAAGGATGGTAGAAACTGAGGTGCAATTCCTACATCTCTTTAAAAATCTGTTTTTCTGTTTGGTTGCTGAGCTTCAGAAATTTCACAAACTGTATTGATTCATCTGCTTAAACAGGAGAGACTCTGTTTTTTATAGGTCTTGCTTTCATATAGCATATTTTAAAGCCCTCACCAGTCCTATTCTGGAGCGTGGTCAGCACAGCAGAGACCTCAAAATATATTTTCCAAAATATTATATGTCCAAGTGTGTCCATATGAGTCTACTCCCTTAATATTTCAGCTACACTTTGAACTGCCTGCACTCAGAGATATGGAAAATGTTTCCATCCATTCATCAGCTTCTCTGTTCGCTGTAGAAAGCTGTGATTTGGCCTTCAGCTTGGGCTTGCGGCACAGACTTCGTAGAAGGGTTCTGAAACAAACTGACATTGTTTAGTAGTTAGTTTCCCATTGTGAATTGCTTAATGTGGTTCCAGAAGCCATCCTACAGGTCAATACAATGCCTGTGTGCTTTGTTTTCATTGGAGCAATATTCCAGTTCCTCACTGCCTCATTGCACATCTCCCTTTGGTGGCAAAACATCTTCTTGTCTTCCTAGCATTTGGGATCAATTTTGTTAAATAATCCAATGATAAGATTTAGCTTTGGAAACCCATCAGAAAAAAAATACATCACCACAAGAAGGGCATTTGGGGTCTGGGAATGTTCCAGAGAAAGGCAGTGAAGCTCAGGAAGGGTCAGGAGCAGAAGTGCAATGAGATGCAGCTGAGGGAGCTGGGCCTGAAGAAAAGGAGGCTCAGGGGGGACCTTCTCACTCTCTTCAACTCCCTGAAAGGAGGGTGTAGCCAGGTGGGTGTCTGGCTCTTCTCCCAGGTGACCAGAGACAGGACAAGAGGACGTGGCCCTAGGTTGTATCAGGGGAAGTTCAGGTTGGACATCAGGGAGAATTTCTTCACTGAAAGGGTTGTCAAGCTTTGGAATGGGCTGTCCTGGGAGATGCTGGAGTCACCACCCCAGGAAGTGTTTAAGAAACAACTGGATGTGGCACTCAGTGCCATGGTCTTGCTGACAAAGGTGGTGATCAGTCAAATGTTGGAATCAATGATCTGAGACGTCTTTTCCAACCTTAGTGATTCTGTGATTCTGCTATCACCGCATTTTCCCTTGTTATTTACACTAAAGTGACAAAGAGGCACCTCAGAGGCACAATTTATTTCTTAGAAGCATGCACATTGCTTATAATTAATTTTGTAGCTGTCAACACAGGAATTTCACACTCACAAGCATGGATGGACTTCTTATATCTGAACATCTTCCTTATTCACCTCTGGGTTCCATCACCATGTAGTCATAGGTTTCTTTTTTCTATCATTCTATGCCCAGACAGATACACAACATGGTTTTTAACAAGTTTGTCTGTACACTGGAAGAAAAACAGCAGGACATGTGGGGTTTTTTCCAACTGGTAATGACTTAGCCTGGATCTCTGAATCACTGCCAAGCAACAAGAGAACACATATTTGCCATGCTTGGATTGATATTTCTTGGTTTAGACAGCAGCATTTGAGGCTGCATTGTCAGTGGGAAGTACAAAAAACCTTAACCCAGAAAGCACGGATCCCTTTTAATGAGCCCTCAAGGACGTCAAACATTGTTTGTCCAGCTCTCAGACGCACACTGACATATCTATGAGCTGGTGCTCTTGTCAGAGCAGCCAACCCACGTCCCCACAGGCCTTTCATGCCAGTGTCAGCACTGGCTCCAAGCGTGCAGGACCTGCCACAGCACATCAGACACGGGGCCCGGCTGCTCCCAGAGCCTGTCCCTGGCACCACCTGGCACCGGCGCCTCGGAGGAGCCTCTGTGGTGGGCAGTCACCAGGAACCTCTCCAGCAAGGGCTTCTCCTGGCCACCAGGCATTCAGTGACCGCTTGTGCGTGAGGGACTAGCTGTGTGTGGGTCCATATGTCCCAGACACAGACGGGGTTTGAGGTTTCTAACCACCTTTAATGTAACTGGTGGTTCATTTTGTCCTCCTGTTTTTAAATGAGTTGCATAAATGTCTGCACACTGATGTATCTTTTGGCAAGGAGTTCCATATTACATTGTGTGTGTCTGTGTGTGACCAGCTTGTTAATTTTAAGCCATCATGATTTATTTTAGGGGATGGGAAGTTTCTATATGCTTTGTATATCCTATATGCCATTCTTTATTATACATTGTGCCTTTGTCTAGCGTCCTCCCATTTGCTGTGCAGTGTGAAATATCTGACCTATTCCTTCCCTCCCTGAAAAAACTGCTATTAAATAATTAAGCATTTTGATCACGTTTTCTCTAATTTTTCATATTTTTATTTTGAATATTTCATTTGCTATTTTTGTTTGGATTTTGACAATGCAACTAGAAGTCAGAAGAAAACTTGGGATGGCTTAAGCAGAAATGATGAAGACCATGGATCTATATATAGAGCTAACGTACAGTTGGAGATAAATTTTGTAATTCAGCTGTTCTGAAGAATAAAAGACCTAGTCTATCTTCACGGCTGCTCTTATTCTTGTTCCTCAAACTGATGGCCATGCTTTCTCACTCTCTAGTCCTCATTCTTCCTGCTTCAGAGATAAATTCTCATCCCTAATTAAACCAAAGGAATTTCGCAATTCAGCAGAGCAAGGATTTGACACTTTGGATGAGGATGCTGAAAAAAACTGGAACATAACTGTGGCTCAAGAGGTGATGCAAGCAGATGTGTTGACACCTAAAGGAAATGTTACATATAAGTAAAATTTACATTCTCTTGCTTTTTGAAGGCACCTAGTTCCACGGGCACCTAAGCCACACCTGGGCCTGCAACTGCCTAAGGTTTGACAGTGTTGTGGAAATAAGCATCCCAGACTAAATGAGAGCTAGTGCCATGCTATTGCGCTACTAGACAAAAGAAACTTAACTGTATCTGCCCCCTTGCATGCACTTTATATAACAGTCTCTTCATAAAGCAGAGACCTTGGAGAGAGCTAGAAGAGGAAGAATTAGACCATGAAAGACAGAATAAATTGTTTAAGGCAAGATAAATGCAAACCTCCTCACTTTTCAGTGTTTTCTGTCTCTTTACTGCTCTGCATGTGTTGGTATCTCTTTGGATGTCTAATTCTTCTCATGCACCTCAGAGGAATCCTAAAATCCTAGCTCTAGATTGTGATTTTCTGGGGGAGCCCAGGTTCCCTCAAGGTTATATGTAGCACAACTCGGTAATGTACAGTCAGATGCACTTGTATGTTTCAAGCTTTTAACCTGCTTGGACTCATAATAATAATAATAACAATAATAATGACACAAATAAGAAGCCAGGTTTTATTAGATGAATTTATATGGCTAGGGAAGAAAAGGCAAAAAAATCCAGATCCATAAGTTCTCCCAGTCTAACACATTCCTGCTCCTTATAAATATTGATGAATATATTCTTATCAATAGTGCATTTTTTACCAGGAGATTTGGAATAGATCTCAAAAAAACCCCCCTATCATTCTTTTTTAAGCAAGCTGGGCACAGACAGGTTCTCCCCTAGGACCTCCCCCTGCTTTATCACATTCCTGTATGCTGTAATATATCCTCTCTTATGAGATCTGATACTGGAGAAAAAGCACTTTGCTTTTGCTGTCAGGTATACAATACTTAATCCTTTCTACAGAGGCCTTGCATTTCTCTGCAGACTAACTACCATTAACTGAAATGTGCTGCAAGGTAACTTACAGTGCAGAAATAATGCACCTGAATGGCAAGGACATAATTTAGTTATGTCTACAGCGAGTGAGCAATGCTCAACACCAAGAGCAGCATGCTCCAAAAGTACTACACAGTGCAAAATAATTCTGTGTATAGTTTGGATCAAGTTCTGCTTGCATTTGCATCATTTTTGCAATGGTGACATCCTTGCATGAGAACAAGTCAGACCAGATTCACGTACCTTCTGTGAGATGATTAGCAGTAAACAAGCTAAGCTGTGTATGATCATTGTGTTTTCATTCATCAAATGCCCATGAAGGAACATTTGCATTCGAGCCAAGATCTTTGCTTGAATGAAAAATTATCCCCACTGGAATCAAACAAGCCTATTTGACATAAGTACAGAAATCAATTTAATATCTCTGCCAAGGGACTCTGGGCCGAAGCCTGCAGCTGTTGAACTCATCAGATAGATAAGGCTCATTATCCTTGTAGGAGATTAAGAACCACTTCTACAGTCCTGCAGAAGGCTTCTAATCAGCACTAAAACCTAAATGTCCCCCTGTATGACTTTCATTCCTGCACAGACATAAGGTTGCAAACACTTCTAGTGGTGTTTCCAATACCAGAGAAAAATCCTGCCCTCAGACCTTCGGGCTATGGGGTCATGCTGTGGCTGTATGAGGAGGGTTTAGCATCACTATGAAATTTTTCTCTTCCCACTATTTCTCTGAGGAGAAATTGCAATTAATACACTTCAATTTCAAAAGAGAAAAAAAGTAATTACAAAAATTATAGTAATTGGGGCATTTAGCTGCACTTCAAAAGATATTCTTTTCTTTAGCATCCTTGCTGAAATGTACTTTCTGATTTACTAAAGAAATGTGCTCCCCCCATCATTAGTCTTCTTTGGAAATGTATCCTAAACAAATATTATGGAATGAGTATGAAGTCACTGAAATCAAAGAATATAAGTCAATGACCATTATATTGAAAAGTCCATGATCTTAATGGAAAAAAAACAACATAAACTTACATAAAATTAAATCCATATAGTTTATATTGTAAGTGAAAATATGTTTGAGCTTTGGACATTGCTCTCAGGCACATGGTGGGATTCTTGGGCTGTCCTGTGCAGGGCCAGGAGTTGGACTTGTGATCCTAATGGGACCCTTCTAACTCAGGATATTCTACAGTTCTACTATCTATGTAAAATTGAAGTCATACTGTAGAAAGACAAACAAGGACAAAAAGCACGGGCATCGCCACCTGGTCATTAGAAAGATTGTTGTTACATCTAAAATACACATAGACTGATCTCCAGGAAGGCCAAGACAAGTTTAAACTAAACAAATCTGACAAGTCTGCATCCTGACATCTTGCAAGATCAGTAAAAATCCTGTGGCCAGTTACTAGCAGTAGTGTTTACCAAACTACAGCACAGCAGTACAGTCACTGAAACCTTTCGTGATTAGAGAACAAGGTAAGGTGGAGAAAAGGAAGCAGTTCATTTCCTTTGCAAGTTGCCTGTTTTCTTTACCATAGTTCTATACATATCTTTCATTTGTAAGTGTCTTCCTGTGGGAAAAACAAGAAAACAAACAAACAAACATTTAAAAGGTTGGCACAGGTAGGAAGCCAACCTGAGTACAAAAGAGAAAGCAATGTCTAACAGAGGTCTCAGAGGCATGGAAATGAAACATAAAACAGCCAGAAGTCACTGCAGCCCTTCTCCTCACTTTTCCTTACATTTAGTGTTTGCAGGTTCACAGTCAGCAGTGTTCCTTTGTTTCAGCTGCAGGTGCTGCTCCCTGGTTTCACAGAGGTGCCACACAACATCACAGACTTCCCATGGGAAGTGCAGAACTTACTGCCCCCCCACTCAGCCTAACTTCCTGGATTTATACAAGGAGCAGCTGAGGTCCCTTGGCTTGTTCAACCTGCAGAAGAGGAGGTTGAAGGGAGACCTCACTGGGGTCTGCAGATTCCTCATGGTGGGAAGAGGAGGCGCAGGCATTGATCTCATCTCTCTGGTGATCAGTGACAGCACCCAAAGGAATGGCCTGAAGCTGTGTCAGGGGAGGTTCAGACTGGATATTAGGAAAGGTTTTTTCATCCAGAGGGTGACTGGACCCTGGAACAGGCTCCCAGGGAAGTGGTCACAGCATCGAACCTGATAGAATTCAAGAATCCTTTGAACAACACTCTCAGCACATGGTGGGACTCTCGGATTGTCCTGTGATTCTTGTGCATCTCTTCCAACTCAGGATATTCTATGATTCTATGATCCAATTTTTTCACGCGCCCCTTTATAACCTGGACCAAATGGGTCATGTCCAGAAAAATGATCCACATTGCAGAGAGACGCAGGATGACCAGGGAAGAGACAGCAGGAAAAGCCTTAGCTGTCCCTGGAGTGTTTTAGGACTGCAGGCAGGCTACTGCAGCCCAGAAAAAGCTGTGGGGGCTCATGTGTGCCTAGAGGTGTTTGGAAACACAGCAAAACACTCCAGCACATATAAGAGCACCTGCACCCCATGATCATGCTCGAAGGAGTCAATGGAAACAGCAGCTGACCTTCCTCTCCCAGTGCACCAGTCCCCATAACTTCCACAGCCAGTGAGACTGGCTTTTTTTTCATAGCCAGACACCCAGCTCAAGATGCCATTGCCTGAGCTGTGTTTAGCCATTCTGTGGCTGACCCACAGCACTCACTGGTTGCCTTCTGCTCCACATCAGGCAGTGGGACCTTCCCTTTGATGTACAGAATCATCAAATGGCCTGGTTTGGAGGGGACCTCAAAGATCAGCTACTTACAAACCCCTGCCATGGGCAGGGACAACTTCCACTATCCCAGGTTGCTCAGAGCCCCATCCAACCTGGCCTTGGACACTTCCAGGGATGGGACAGCTGCAGCTTCTCTGGGCAACCTGTGCCAGGGCCTCACCATCCTCACAGGAACGAATTTCTTCTTTGTGTCTAGTCTAAGCCTACTCTCTGTCAGTGTGAAGCCATTGTCCCTTGTCCTGTCACTCCAGGCCCTTGTAAACAGCCCCTCTCAGTGTCATGGTTCAGCACCTTAGATACTGCCAGGGGGGTATTCCAAAGGGCGGCCACCACCATGCAAAAGCCATGGGCAAAATGCTTCCCAGAGGCTCCCCTTGAAGAGGCCTTTGAATTGGGAGGGCATTGCAACTGCATCCTCCTGATCCCATTTCCGCAATTGAGAGACAGATCTGTTGGGCCTTAATATGGATTTTTATGCTAATCCTTTGCAAACACTAAGGCACAACACTTTAGGAAGATGAAGACAAGGGAACTGCTTTGTGAGAGATCCCAGGCAGAAAAATATCTGTGTGTTTACTCGGCACTTACTTAATTTCCTACCTGGAATGTATTTAAGGACTAATAAGAAATAAACATAGTTATGAGAAGGAGCAGTTGACTGTGAAAATGTTTAAAAGTAATAGACATGGCTTTCCATAGCCTTTTGTGAGGTGTGAATAACATTGTTGAGTCTTGCTGTATCCTCAGAAGAACCATTTAGACTAAGAGTGAGCTCCCTGCAGTTTTATGGGCTCAAAAACCTCATCTCTAAAACCGGTGAATTACCAATTAAAAGCGGTAATGGCAACTGCAGCAAAGAAGTCATGGCAGGTAGTAATAAGATCTTTTCTGTTTAAAGAAGACAATGAAAAGTGCATTTGCTTTTAAGAAATGGTGATCCTTGCAAGACATTAAGAACAGCTTACCTCAAGCTCTACATAGAGTAGATGGAAAGAAAAATAATACTTTAGATGTGGGAATGAGTCCCCTGTGGGGCTGGTCTGCTGAAAGATCTAATTCATTATCTGTGGAAACGTAAATGTTATGTCACCACCAGGGGAAAAAATGGAGTAAGTTTCTGTTTTAAAAGACAGAGCCATGCATTTTCTTTAATTTAGCTGCAGTAAAAATAGTTGCAGTCTTAATTCCCTCTTATAAAGTGGTGCTCCAAAATCTAAGTTTTTATCTAAACCAGTAGATTATATTTTTGCACCTCTGCTGTGAAGAAAGTCTTCAAAATGTCACCTTACCTAAACCAATAGACTATCACTCTCCTTAAGCAGCAAATGATTTGAAAAAACAAAGCCTATTTCCAGTTTTACTGATGTTTTTCACACTGCTCAGGTGGTGTAAAGGTTCCTCAGAGGGCAAGGACATGGTCTGTGCACAGATGATTTCCTGTTTTGGCCTCTGCTGTTTTCTGCTGACTTTCCCTCCATTACCTGTGTCTGCTGCAGAACTAGAGCACAGAGCACAAACACAAAGCTGCTTCCAGGGGTCCACAAGAATTTCTTTAGCAAATAGATATTACTAACCACATGACTACTAACACTTCCTGTACATAAAACATCAATTGAAATAAGATTTGGATGTTCTTGTCTCCTGCTGCAGTTCTTTGCCCCAAAACTATTTACTATAGTCTGCACTTCACCAGCTTCAGAACAGAATAAATGATTGCACTGGTCTGTGTACTCGTGTAACTTATGCTACCAATTACAGGGCAGTTAAGGGGAAGTTAATGACTGATTTTGAAATGCAATAATCACTTCTTCCATGCTCTTATTTTTGTTCACTATGTTGTGCATAAAATATGTCTATAAGAATTTGTACATCATTTTCATAGGCAATTTGATGTAAATTTATCACTGTAAAGTATAAATTAACAAATAAAATGTATTGCTATATTAAAATTCAACTCAGAATTTCCTGATGACCATTTAGTTTAAATTCCCTTCATAATAAGCTTTTTCTGTTTAATTACGTGTGATGCCATTTAGACAATTCATTTTCATTTCTCCAAGAAGGCCGTATTCATAAAAGGATGTTTATTACATCCCCAGCCTGGTGCCATGCAGAATTGGAGGAAGACAGTGTGAGTGACAATTGCAGTGTTATGCTTACAGGAAAACACTATAAATAGAGCAGCTAAACTTAGGGACACACCTGCTGTGCTCTGAGAATTTAATCCCCACACAAGGTGCTGAGTACCGTGAAGCAAAAAGCTTATAGGAATCACTAGGCATTAAGACGATCCATGCACTGCAGAGTGGGGCATGGGTGACAGAAATGCCAGTTTTGCTGCAAAGCCCTCGTAATGTGTTATTTCAAAGCATATTGGAACACTGTGTGCAGAACTTTCATGGCACAGATACACGCTAAAAAATATAAGAGCAGAAGACGGCTACTGTCCCACACCATCATCTCCAGTGTAATGTAAGGGGTGCATAAATGTGAATTTCTACCATAGTGCTTCCAAAAGCACCAGCTCTTCCCAAGAGCAAGCTCCCTTGGTAACAGCCAGGAAGGAAATTCCATCAAAACCAACATTTAAAGCCACTATGAAGATCTTTGGGGAAAAATCCCCATCCAGGTACCTTCAACAGTTCCAAATCTTTTTTTCTTGCCTGCCAGTTTTTCAACCAGTGAAGTACACTGATGCTCTTAACAAGGATTTATAAGCCTCCCCTTTAGCTAAAAGAAAAAACAATGTCATATACATGCCAGGAATTAGGAATTAAATAAAAATATCAGGTAGTATGAAAAAAGGGAAACTGAAATGTGAAAAACTGGTGAAAGGGAAACATATATTGCCTGCACCGTAGCTTCATCTCCATTTGTGTGTTTCATATGTATACACCATGATCACAGAATCATAGAATGGCCTGGGCTGGAGGGAACCTCAAAGGTCATCACATTCCAACTCCCTGCCATGGGCAGGGGCACCTTTCACTAGACCAGGTTTTCAAGAGTCCCATTCAACCTAGCCTTGAACACTTCCAGGGAGGGGGCATCCCCAGCTTCTCTGGGAAATTTGTGCCAGGCCATCACCAGCCTCAGAGGGAAGATTTTCTTCCTAATCTCTAATCTAAACCTATTTCTGTCAGTTTGAAGTCATACCCCCCTTGACCTGTCACTCCAGACCCTTGTAAATAGTCTCTCTCCATCTTTCCTGTGGGCTCCTTTCAGGTACTGGAAGGCCACAATCGGATCACGCCAAAACCTGCTCTATTCCAAGCTGAATAATCCCAATTCTCTCAGCCTTTCCTCGCAGCAGAGGGGCTCCTNACATTCCAACTCCCTGCCATGGGCAGGGGCACCTTTCACTAGACCAGGTTTTCAAGAGTCCCATTCAACCTAGCCTTGAACACTTCCAGGGAGGGGGCATCCCCAGCTTCTCTGGGAAATTTGTGCCAGGCCATCACCAGCCTCAGAGGGAAGATTTTCTTCCTAATCTCTAATCTAAACCTATTTCTGTCAGTTTGAAGTCATTCCCCCCTTGACCTGTCACTCCAGACCCTTGTAAATAGTCTCTCTCCATCTTTCCTGTGGGCTCCTTTCAGGTACTGGAAGGCCACAATCGGATCACGCCAAAACCTGCTCTATTCCAAGCTGAATAATCCCAATTCTCTCAGCCTTTCCTCGCAGCAGAGGGGCTCCTTCCCTCTGATCACCTTGGTGCCTCCTCTGGATTGGCTCCAATACATCCATGTCCTTCCATGATGATATTAAGGACAAAGGACAAGGCAATTAAGGACAATTAAGACAAGAATGGAAAATTTCAGTCACTAAGTCTGACATGCTGCTCTCACAAATATTAATTAAATTATTAAACTTTAGAAACCCCCATATGAAAGCTGTCTAGATTTCTCATCACACTGCTTCAAGACCCTTATTCTTCCTGATTATTAGATCATTTTGCTGGGTTTCAAGATGAACTGTGTCAGCTTGTACACATTTGTTTCTATATTCCCACCATTCTTCAGTGTTTGAGCTCTTTCCATCCCATTCATTTGCTCAGTGTACTAAAAAAGAACAATCATATCCCTTCAGGCCTTCCTGTTACAAGCTGAAAAGAACAAAAGCTTACCTTCATACTTCTAGAGAAAGGATGGCATAATTAATAGGAAAGGAGACACAAAGGGAAAAATACCAGTTCTGCCTCGAAAAATGACAAAACTATTGTTTATTTATCCATCACAGCCAGAGCAGTGGTCCATAAAACAATCCTAGGTCATATAAACAAAGAGGGACAAACCAGAATGTTAAATGTTAAACACAGCCTAACGTCTTAGTCTTATTTTGAAACTGTGTCTAGTCATTTCTGGGTGGATGAAAGGAGCTTTTCCACTAAGTCAGAAGCTCAAAATTATATGAACCACACAAGAGGAGAGGGCTTTGAATGAATGCTTCGTGTACGTTTTTTCCCAGGATGGAAGCAGGGTTGGGACTTTTTAATTTTCAAAAGAAGATAAGGGATGAGTACAGGTGTTTCTGTATGGAAAACATGGATTGCCAACAAGTGTGGGGCACACAACAACCATTACAGTCTTAGGTTCTGCTGAAGCTTGAGATACAGAAAATGCAAATACACTGAGCTCATTACAAGTTCCAAATATTTGCTTTATTTTCTGTTATTTTTATTTAAATAGCACACAATTTTCAATAGCTGAAAAAGTTGTCTTACATCTGTCATAAACAGAGGGTGGCACGCTCCAAATAGTTGATGAATTATAGCATGCAAATATTCCATAAATAATAATGACATCTTTCCAGATCTAGTTTTCTTTTCTTCTAATTCCACTGGTCGTTATTGTAGTAATGGAGATTGTCACTAGGAACTGTAAATTCACTAAGGAGCTAAAGAGTGTCTGAGAGTTTTGCAGTATTCATTGGAGGGATGTTGTGTGGCAATCACTAGTATATCAACCCAAACAGCTATTACGCCTTCCATGGGTCCCATGAAACCTACCTGGAAAAGTTTATGGAGTTCTCATTTCCGAAGATGGAAGAAATTACGTTTAAAAGAAACTCTCAAGGGACTTCCAAAGTCAAGAAAATAGCACGAGTCAGGCAGTTAAAAAATAAAGCCGGAAAAGGTGCCCATAAATAAAAAGCTGCTGGCAGACCTGGGTGCTCTGGTGCTCCACTGAGAGCTTCCCAGGGAGAGATAACTTTGCTTGGCAAGTCAGAGTTGAAGGAGGAAGACAAGGCAGGTTTCTCAGGCTGTCATCCCATGAGTGGGCACGTGTCATCTCGATTTAAAATTAACATCATTTGGGGAGATTAACTTGTAAGTTACACAGTGCTTTATATGAATCAAAATATGTGAAGAAAATTAACACAAAGCCTTCAGTTCTCCTCAAGGGAAACACTTTTTAACATTGTTTCCAGTTGATTTAGCCTTTGAATGAGCAAGGTTATAATTGGTAATTAAGCTTGCTGCATTTTGGGCATACAAATTAAGACAAAAAGTGTAGTTGCAGCTTCTGAGGGGAAAATGAGAGTAAGCATATGGGAAGCAAATGAGGCTAATATGACACAATTCACAGCTTCATTAACATCAGCATGCAAGGCAGGCTGGCTGCCTTGGATGTTAACACTTCATTTGCTGAACTTCAGCATCAGGTGTTCTGTAATAAGCCTAGAGAAAGTAAAGAGTAAAACATAGTTATGAGATGAGAAAGCGATGAAACACAAAATACCCTCAAGCCTCACTCATATTCTTAAATGCAAAGATAAGCCAGACTGACACTACTGAGGTGTGGAAGCTTGTCTGGCGCTCTACATAACTTAGAAAATATATCAATCAGGCTTGTGTCTGCTAAAGCCATAAAGCAGCTTTGGATATCACTATTTATTTTATTTTGTACAATTTTCAGTTTTCGGGATTTGGCCAAGTTTTCTACATTAGCACATTGTTTGAATATCCAACTGATTTGCGGCAAAAAATGGGAAGTTTCCATACATCCAAGTGAGAGAGTTTATGGAAAACTGAGAAGGACAACAACTGAATGGACAATTACCCTTTGGACCAAAACCCGCTGAAATGACTAAGAATCCTTTAGTTGAATTAATGAAGTTTTATGTAAGTGAGCTGTATAACTACATGGTAGCACCAAAATTTGTGATACTCATGAGAGAAGTCACTTGCCAATAGCAGACTGCGATTTGCACTTTCTTCCAGCTGCATCCTACTAGTCCTCCCTACCATGTTCTAATAGTTTGGGTTGCTTCTGCCTCTATTCAGCCAGGCAGTTCCCTCCAGATTTTGGCATTAATGTCTCTTGGGTGCTTTTCCCAATGTGAGCGGTCAGAAACAGCTGCATTCCAGATCATGTTCTGTGCAAAACCTGCTGCAAGTCTAAAAAGAAACATACTACCTTGGCCTCTCCTACACTCAGCAATAATTTAATTCTACTTATGAAAGAGATTCCTAAATGCTTAATATCCAGCAAACCTCTAGATCAAAAATCTTTCCTTGCTAGGATTTTTATAGCTGGTACAAAAATGTGTCTTTGATAAATATATCAGGAAGGATAGAGAATGAGTGAGCCAGTTTTTTTATAAAAACACTAACCAAAAATATTAAAAGCTGACAGAGCATTTGGCAGACTTGTGAAATGTTAGTTCTAAATCCTGTATGTCTTCTGAATATAAACAGGATCTAAGCAAACCTGCACTGAAAAGCAAGAGAAGTTTCATTCAGACTTTGCTCAAGATTTCTTCAAGACAGTTGTTACCTTTTCCTTCAAAAAACAAGTAGCAGTGTTATTTAACACACCTGTTCATTTACTTCACTTTGCCAAGAAACATCTTAAGGAATAAATTTCTGACAGCTTCTCATAGCAAGACCATTCCTTATGACAAGAATACATCATTCCACTTTTTTCCTTCCCAATGAAGCTGTGCTTTAAAGGTTTTTGATGTGTGAGCAGATGGGAGAGAGAAAGAGTAGCAAAGAGAGATAGCAGGTAGAATGAGGGAGTCAAAGGAAGAAATAATGAGAGTATATCCCCTCTGCACACATTTGTGTCTGCTTTTTGCAGCCAGTGTCCTTGGCTGCAAAGAAAATTGACTTTCAATTAGTAGGCATTGCATCACTGTGATGTAAGAGGTGGCCTTGTGGGCTGGAGATAAAGTCCAAAGTTAATAGCAGCATTGCCAACAGATATGTCTAGTCATTTAATGTTTCAAATTGCATTCCAATTTGGGAGGTCACACACTGTTTTGCTGAAATAGAGCCAGAGCTGCATGCTGGTTACTGCACAGCCTGCTCAAGTAGGTCAGCAGCGCGGCGCTGCCACTGTGGCGTCTGTCCTCTTGCTGCTCTGCTCCATGGAGTGTGGCTCTTGTTTTCTGAAACATGACTTTACACCTGACATGTATTTACAGGTGGGAATCTCCTGTAGTTCCAGCCACTTCTAAGTCTTCTGATAATCATGACAGCCCATCATTTGCAAACTTGTATTCTTTTCTCAATGTTATGACACATATCATAGTAAAAGGGAGAATTGCTAAGACCTTTTAAGCTGTTGCACAGAAGAAGGAAGAAATTCAAACCATATGGAAAATTAGCAAAGATTTGGGATAATGATAAATGCCTTTATGCAAGTCACTGATCCCAAGATGCAAAATCTGAAATTCATGAAAAATATAAAAATTGGTCATCTGACAATTGTGTGCACTGTCCTTATTTACCTGATCTTTAATGTCACTTGTTCCTATTCATGACATTGGGTATTTTGCAAACATGCTACTGCAAATATTTTGCTATTGAGGGAACTCTTTAGGCTGCTTGCATTCATGAATGGGCTGCCCTGGCTTGAAAACTAAACAAATTAACCAACAGAGGATGATGACCATGTCTAGGCTGAAGAGAATTGAACAAATTATTACTGCAGGCATTCCTTTATATAGACAACTGTATATGTATGTGTATATGTATATGTATATGTATATGTATATGTATATGTATATGTACTTTTTAATGAAGTCTCCACCCATTTTAACATGTTCTATATTAACAAATATCTAGACATCATCTAAGATAAAGGTATTTTGAGGAATGAGGATTTTTTTCCCCCAGGAATTATGAAGCAGACAAAAAATTAATATAGTAGATGCTGAGTGAATAAACAGTATTAGTATATTAGCTGGTATGTATACTGAATATTAAAATTTGGATAATTATACTATTGTTTCCCCTAATATCATTATATCGGTACCTGAATGATATCAAGCTAATATTGATAACCAATAGATCTGGATCATTATTTCTTCATTATCCTGGACTCTGTGTAAGCATTGCTATCAAGGGACATAAACATTACTGAATTAAAATGGTACATGACACACTTACTCATTCTGCTGACATGGCCTTTGGCAGAGGGGAATGAAAAATGCCCCTCCTAAACCTCTGCTAATAGGTTTTAGGTCTTTCTCCAATTTTAGGCTTATTTGGCAGTGAGACAAAAGTCCCAATATTTTTTTTGCAAATTTAATGAAAGTGGGCACATAGGATGGCGAGATCTTGACAAAGCATCTACACAGGAAAAGAGTACAGTGTGAGGGTATCAAATATTTATTGAGTACTACAGATGCATGAAGAGAAAAATGTTTTTAGCATCTCAGCTCAAAGAAAATCTCCCATAACTTTATTTCTTCCTACAGACCAGAGTTTACTGACAAGGTACAAATCTGTAGGAAATTTCATTAGTACCAATGCTCACAGCACCCTGTGCTAATTCCATTTACTGGGTATTTCCATATGAATGAAGTTCAGCGTGTGGTTTGGCAGTAAAGATGGTAGTTAGCAATCCATCTTTAGTCCAGCTGTAGAAGCAAATACCTTAACAGAATTGATATAAATATATTAATTTTTAAAAAGCAGAATGCTGTTGCATGAATTAAGATATTTTAGGGTTAAAAAAGAAACAGACATAATTCTCATTAAATAGAACCAGCAGGCATCTGATTTAAAATGGGATTAGCTCCCCAATCCTGCTGTGCTGTTTTCATGTACAGGGATGGATTAATAAAACAGGTTGGGTTTGAGACTTTTTTTCTTTTCCCCTTATTTCAGATCAGGACTATCAGCCACCACTTTTTCCTGACTTTGCAGACTAAAACTTTTAATGACTCCATCAATGGAAACTAGGGCACTGTCAATAATGAGCCTCATACTAACTTGCACTCTTTGGAGATTGGGGCTCGGCTGGCACATAGAGTGATATGTCATTTTAATCTTAATTAAGTAAAAAAGACACAGCCAAACACAGTCTTTGCTTCTCATTAAGGTTATTAGAGACAACGTGTGTGTTGGGCAGCTGCATGGAGCACCACCTGCATTTTCCAGAGGCTGATAAATGGAATCTGTAAGATAGTCAGGAATCTGGTATGTCCAGGGACAAGGACAGGAAACCCAACAACCAGTGGGTTGTTGACTCTGGCAAAGGATGTGAAGGGCAACAATATCTTCTACAGGAAAAATGGGAGCTCACTACTTAATAGGGCAAGGGACCTGGTGACACAGGACATGGAAAAGGCTGTGGTACGGAATGCCTTTGACTACCAGTAAAAGCCAGCCCAGGGAAATCACAGGACCATGAGACCTGGGACCTAGTGGGAAAGTCTGGAGCAATGAGGGCTTAACCCTCA
The DNA here is from genome assembly GCA_013397315.1 of Donacobius atricapilla. Taxonomy (NCBI): domain Eukaryota; kingdom Metazoa; phylum Chordata; class Aves; order Passeriformes; family Mimidae; genus Donacobius; species Donacobius atricapilla. The sequence goes on along the minus strand of WBMY01001698.1, from coordinate 924,887 downwards.
CTGAAGGAGAATCAGTTAGGGAGCATATAAACAACCTGGACATACCCAAAGTCCTGATACCTGATGGACCTACCCATGACTGCTGATGGAGCTGTCAATGTCACAGTGTCACTGTGAGGCCTCTCTCCATCATCTTTGAGAGGCTATGGCAATCAGGAGGGGTTTCTGAGGACTGGAACAAAGCAAATGTCACCCCTATCTTCAAGAAGGGCCGCAAGATGCATGAAGGAGAGCTACAGGCTCGTCAGCCCCCCCTTGATCTCTAGGAAGAAGATGGGACCTTGTCTTGGTTAGAAATGACAGGTATCTGCAAGGGAGGGCAAGACCTCCCTTTGGAATGGAAAATTCAAACCCCCTCCCTCCAAATTATTAAAACTTCGATATTAAGTCGGCTCTCAGGCAAGGATATGGGGATAGGAATAACAGCTCTTTACTAGTATGTATAACAAGGGAAACAGACAACAACAACTACAGCATTAATGATAAACAAAACCAGGAACCTCGAGGGGCTTTTGTTTCATAAAAGCCCAGGGCAGTCTGGTCTCGGTGCAAGGCTCCAAGAGCACCAGGCTGGAACAGTGGAAAAATCCTGGGCTGGTGGGTGGGATGTACCAGAAGCTCCAAGGTGGTAGCTGGAAGGGCAGGGATGTCCTGGCAGGGCCAGGCAGTGCGGGGATACAGCGTACCCAAAGCAGTGCTGAAGAAAAGCGGCGGCGGTGGGACAGGGCCGGCCCAGCTCTAGCAGGGCAGGAGGAGAGCTCAGAGTCCCTGGGCACACGAGGAGATGATGGTAGATTTCCTCAAAAAACTCTTCCCGCAACAAGAGCAGCCTGACCCTTCTCTTCCCGATGCTCAGTGCACGAGAGCGAAGCTGTCCTCACGCCAGCCCTTCACCTGCCCAAAACCTCATAGCATCTCTTTTTCCCTTGGAGAGAAAAAACTCTCAGAGACCAAAAAAGGGTGTAGCCTGGTGCTACACTTTCCTAGCCGTTTGTATTGTTTTGGTCAAGCACCCATAAGTACCCAGTAATTAGTCTCCTAGCGACTTTGTGGGAAAAAATTCTATAGGGAAAAAAAACCAAATCTAACCCCCAACAGACCTATAATCCTGGAAATCATTTCCAAACATATGAAGGACTTGAAGGACCAGCAAGGATTTATGAAAGGAAAATCATGCCTCATGAGGTGAAAGCCTTCTTCCATAAAATAACTAGTTGAAAGGATGAGGTACAAGCAGTGGTGTTCTTTATCTTGACTAACAAAGCTTTCAACACTGTGTCTGATAATATCCTTATAGAGAAACTGGTGATATATGGTCTAGATAAAAGTACATGAGGTAGGCTGAAAACTGATGGAACTGGGCTCAAAAAGTTGTGATCAGCAGCAGTTAGTTCAACTGGAAACTAGTCCTTAAAGGTGTAGCCCAGGGGCTGATGCAGAGCCAAGACTGTTTAACATCTTCAACAGCCACTTGGATGATGGGACAGTGTGTCTTCAGCCAGTCTGCTGTTGGCACGAACCTGGGAGGGGTGTGCTGCCCTTCAGATGGTCCTTGACAGGCTGGAGAAACGAGCTGGTGTTCAAAGTTTGACACAGAAGTGCAAAGTCCTGAACACCAGGAGGAATAACCCCATGCACCGGGACAATCTGGAACCATCTGTCTGGAAAACAGCTACACAGAAAAGGAGCTGAGGTCTCTAGTGGGCAAGCAGGACATAATCCAGCAAAGTGCCCTTGCTGTACAGAAGGCCAAGAGCCTCCTGAGCTGGATTAAGCAGTGTTGTCAGCAGGTCAAGGAAGGCAATCCTTCTCCTTTCCTCAGCCCTGGTGAGAATACCAACACCCTGGAGGGCTGGGTCAAGCACTGGGCTCTCCAGTGTAACAGAGGTGTAGTGTCACTGGAGACAGCCTGTGAGTGCCTCAGTGAGTGAAGGCATTTGTCCTGCAGGGAGACACACAGAGCTGAGAGTGTCCAGCCTGGAGCAGAGAAGGCTCAGAGGGATCTCTTCAGTGTGGAACAAGACCTGACGAAGGGACTGAAGAGGAGGGAGCCAGGCTGCCCATAGTGGTATCCAGTAACAAGACAAGAGGCAATGGGTACTAAGTGAAATATGGGAAATTGCACTGAAACATAAGGAAAGCCTTTTTACTGTGGGGGTTGTTGGACACTGGCACAGAGCGCCCAAAGGGGCCAAGCAGTTGGCAACCCTGAAGGCATTGAAAATCCAGGCCGACACAGCCCTGAGCAACCTGCTCTGACTGACCCACAATCTCCTGAGGCACCTTCCTACCTCAGCCAGCCCAGCCGAGTGTGTGATTACAAATATTGAAGTGAGTCATGCCGAGGTGATTCTAAAATTGAAAGCCCACATTGTCCCTCGTTTTTCATTTTCTCCAACGTTTAGGCAGCTAGACTGGATTAGTAATGGTCTCTTTTAACACCCTGGTACGGCACTAACTCTTCCTCCTGCTGATGTCGGCAGTTTTTCTGGATGTACAGTTGGTGCAAATACACCCAAACACATCCACCGAAGCTGGAAGAAGGGCTAGACCAATAACCTGCACACAAGGATGACAACGTTCATGCTACAATGAAACTGTCTCCACATAAACACACAGGAAAAGCAACAGGGAACCTCAGTGGCCAGAGTATTATGGTGGGTTCACCATCCACACAGGTGCAAATTCATATTGCTGCTTGCTTCTGCAAGTACTTCTCCTCTGATGCCCTATTAAGTCTTTTCATTGAAGCAGTAACTTTTAAATGTGTGTGTGTGCATAAACGCATAAACAGTGACAGCAACAAGAGGCATAAGTAGCAGCAGTGTCGCTGGTTAAATGAGTTTCCAAAGAGGATGATTGCATTGTAGTAGTAACTGGAGTTGGTGGTGTAGTGAAAAATTCACGCAGTTCAAGCACGTATGTGTTTCTTGAGGCAACCCTTACCATCACAGAGGAATCCTACCACGTGGAGGCTTATTACCACCAAAATAGAGGATAGAGAAGAAATAATTCAAATGACATCACTGAAAGAGAAGGTGGTATTCATTTTTGACAACTTTCACTAAAGGTTTTTACTCAGGCATCTGATTTTTCTTTTTTTTTTTCTTTATTTTTAAATCTATTGAATTTTTACTCTGGGAAATGAATGGGGAAAGGAATCATGTAATGGATCAGCCTCTTCCAATAGCCTGTTAAAGAACAGTTTAGGATTAAAAAGATATTGCGAGGACAGTAGTATGAGGACGCTGTTTTCCTTGCATTTGCTGCTGCAGAAGACTAGTATGACGACAGCACACTCAGTATCCCAATAGCACAACTGATGCTGCCAGTTCTCTAGGAAAGTGTAGAGCATTTGCCAAGATACTGAAACAACAGCACGCTTCAGAAGCCACTCCTTATTGTATTAGGTAGTGATACACATCTCTCTGCTCTCTCAGACAGGCAGCTGCCTTATTTTGTCCTTTTCATGTTGATATTTCAACATGTGGAAAGCCATTAAAGACCACAGAACTTTCATAATGCTGTAGGTGTAAGTGGAAGTTTCATAATGCTGGACTGATATTGTTGCAACGTATTATTACAAGGATTCTCCTTATCAAAAATCAGGGCTTTCTGTGCTATTTAGTGACCCTCACCTTTAAGGAGCCAGTGGCACTTTGACTCTTCTCAAAATTTCTCACGTGATATTATTTACCGATTAGCTGAAACTTTCACAAAATTTTTACTCAAGCAAAATGAGACTAGGAGACTACCTTAGATGATTTTCAGAAGACCACAGTTTGGTGGTTGCAAGGCTTGTTAAGAACTGCATTAGTAATTGTAATAAAAGAAGACTAGCATTTGTAGGTGGCAAAAATAGGAGGAGTAAAGCTGGTGAGGAAAATGGAGGGTACAGAGCACAATGACTGCATTTTATATGTTCGGTTTTGGGCAACGATGCAGAAATAATTCTTGGGTGAGATAACAACATGAACTAATTCCTTTGAAGTTTGCGAGGAGCTTCCAGCAAAGGAGGAGGTACTTTGTAAAAAGGCCAGAGGTGATTGTGTGAGAAACAACTAATGAGACAGTGAAGACAAGTGTTACTGACAGAGAGCAGTGAGGGCTGTGCTCAATGCGACAATAAGGCTGAGTCATTACAATTGATCAGAAACTTTGGAGAGGAAAATGAGTTTGCCTTTCATGCTGATGAAGCAGAAAGCCAGAAGAGACACATAGACATTATGTCAGCAAGGAAGGTAATCCTCATAGTGCAATTCTGAGTAAGCTTTCGTAGAATGCAGTGGAAGTCGCAGGAGACGCAGAGAGAAGTTGGCAATAGCTGAGGTGTGAAGTGACAGGGACACTGGGACAGTCAACAAGGCTGAATCTTCTAATTGATGTGTAGGATGAAACAACAAACCTGCTATAGGCAGGTTGTTCATGTATAGTCCCACAGAGACTGCAAGATCTGATGCCTTGAGAGGCTACCTAGAACAGAGGCTAGACAGTGTTAAAGGAATAAAGTAGGTATTTATTAAAAAAGCCTGCAAAGGCTATACCTTGGGCAGTACAAGAGCCTGACTGAGGCTACAAGCAAGATGGACGGTGGGTCACACATTTTCACAGTTTTATCAGTTTTGGTCCATTTATATATTTGGGTTAATTGTCCAATTACAGCTTCAGGTTATGGAAGTCCCATCCTCCCAGATTGCTCTCCTCAATTTGCTGTTGTTTACTTTTTGGACCTGAAGCTGCAATGGTGTCCTTGGTTCTCGGGCTAGAAAAGGATTGTTTTGTCTAACTAAACCATGAGGAGAACTTGCTAACGCTTTATATGAAGTTCAGAGTTCACTTTATATGCAGTACAGAATCTGGAAAATAGGAAAGCTAAAGCTTAAGGTATCATTCTATTCAGTTTAAAGATCTAAATGGCTGGAAGGGCAGAGAGGCACTTAGGGTATAAAGAGGGAGAAAGAGAGGTTTGTGACAGCAAAAAAACAGGATCTGAATGTTCTGTGCCGAGTATAAGCTGTGGTAGCTGCCCTCAAGGAGGTGGCAAAAAGATACCAGTTTTAACTGAGTGTGAAAAGAAAGGCCAGCAACAGAGGGGACGAGCTGTGAATCCTCACAGTAAGATATGAGTCAATGCCAAATTCATGGATAGGACACCTAGAGGCAGGCTCACAGCCATGAGGACTTCAGGGGATGTATTACAGATTCCCAATTAAAAGCTGATTAACAAGAATCAGCTGCTTGAAGAGAAATAGCCAAGAACTAGAAGGCACACTGGACAAAACACAAAAGCCAATATGAAATCTTGATTTTGGAAATGATAGAATGCCCTAGAGTGACTTTATGAAGCTTGTATCCCCAATCATCTGTTCTGTATATTGTGTTCTGTACCTTTAAGACTGATTCTCAGAGGGCACAGTTTGTTTTGAAAAACTATTTTACTCCTCTGCATTCTTCTCCTGGATGGTGTGTTCGGCTGAGGCTCGGACAGACTGCGTCGGGACAGAGATCTCCTGTGCTTTTTAGTTAGTTTTAGCTAGCTAAGGCAGAGAAGTTCCTTGAACTGGTTTTTTTTTCCTTTTTCTTGGGACTGTTTAAACCTGCTCCAGACTGAAAACCCAGAGGAGAACTGAGAGATCACACCTGTGCCCGCCAGGACCCAGGACGACATTTTTCTCCAGCACCAGAGGAATTGATAAGAGACTGAGAGAGACGAACTGCATCCACAGCAAGGACTTTTCTCAGTTTGCTATCTCACTTCAACAAAAGGTTTTATTGTTTCATATTATTCATTCTGTGTGCTCGTGGGCATTTTGTTTGTTAAATAAATAGCTTTTTCCACTTTTCTCCAAGGAAGTTTTTTCTGGACCAGTTGTGGGGGAGGGGCCGTTTGGGTTTGCTTTTCCAGAGGAACCCCATTTGGAGGTTTCCTCCCAAATTTGCCCTAAACCAGGACATGGAATGACTTGCATTGTCAGATGGTACTGAAAGATCAAGGGACATTCACGTGGAATTGGAGGACTGAGATCTGGGCAGGAGGAAAGCATGCTCAGCTTGGGACGGCACTTTCTGTGACTGACAACTTTGTGGATTGTTGTGATGATCAAGAAGGAAAATGAGGCTGTGCCAAAAACAAGGCTGTGGCAGTGGACAACACATTCCATTAACTTTGGAAAAATAAGTTTAAAGAGCTTTACAGAGCACTGTTGATCATTAAAGGGGCAAGAAGCATTGTAATGGATATCTAAATCAATGGATGAAAAGGAATGCATAAACACAACTTAGAAATTAAGTGCTATTTCACCATTACAATAATCAATGAGATCTTGTTAGGATTAGGAAATCTTGTGTGTGTCCTTCTAAATAGAAAATTAGGATAAACTAGTTACTAGAAAGCCTTTTACCAGAGCCTTTTACCCCTCCTCTGTGTCTCATTCATGACTTGTTTGAATACACACATACTCATCTATCATCTGTGATCCACTGTAGCCAGCAACCTGCTACAAGCCTTTGTTTATAAAGACAAAAATTGTTGCTCCACCCTTGCTTGCTGTGACTTCCGTGTAATTTGAGGTTGGCTCAGCTTCCTTCATATTGTGACCTATTAGATGAGTGGCAGATTTGTTTTTCTAACCTCAGAAAAATACAGGGCATGACTTTCCAAGGAATACTTTTCCACGCTAGCTTGATATTTCATTTCAGAGGCCAATCATGAAGCCAAACCCCAATGAGTAACCCATTCTTTTCTCACTGCTTTGCTGAGATGACATCTGTGAATCAGACCAGTGGTATTGTGGTAAGCTTTTGAAATTTTCCTTTGCGGTGCCTCTGACCGTTCTGAACAGCCCTATATCCTCTGCCATTGATTAATGGACAGAACTGAACTTCCACAGGAGGAGATCTTAATGAAGGCATGCAGTTCAGTGAGCTTGGGAAGAAAAAGAAGAGATAAGAGATAAAGTCTGGTGGTGTGCTACAGCACAGACAGGAGTGTTTTATAGAGAGAGTAGTGGAGAAACTGTGCGGTTTCATATGGTAGAAAAGGAGAGACATGGAGGAAAGGGACAGGAGAAAAACAGTCACAAGGGGAAGAAGAGAAAGCCAGAAAAAGGCAGGAGGAAGACTTAGGCTGTCTTTACCCAGGTATTCAGGCAGTTGGCTCAAATTGACTCTACTACCACTCTCTTGAGGTCTGGGCAGTTGTGCAGGAAACCAAACAGGAATCTGACAGATGCTGGTTACTTTTCAGCACATATCTCTTAAAAAAAAAAAAAAAAAACAGGGTGGAAAATGGGTAGAAGCAGTGAGTACTTCAGCTGACACTGCTGCCAAAAAAGAGGATCATGAGATCAGGGCCTGGAGGGAAGATGAAGCAAGGGGACTGGATGAGGAAACAGAAGGACTAGGAGAAAAAGAGAAAACTACTGGTTACATCAAGTCTGATGAAATTTCAAGCTGCTGAAAGGTCAGTTGCATTCCAACCCCAAAAACCATTACACACCACCTAGCAGTGATATAGCTGAATATAGAGACATTTCAATGAGCTGGTGAAGAAAGGCTTTGATTTTTCTTTTTAAATTTTGTTTTCTTCTCTTTTGTGTCACCTCAGTGACTCACTTCACCTTGCAGCAGCCATGGGATCACCAGATCCAACACAAAGGAAACGATAGGGATGGGGAACGCGGAACTACCCCTTTTCAATTAGGTTGTTTTCTACATACTAAGAGGAAAAAGACCAGGCAATAAAGATTTTAAACAGGACATTCTAGTAAAGGTTGCACACTGAAGAAAGTTGAAAGAGGACTAGAAGAATAAAAAGAGATAACAGGTCACAAAATAGGCAAGTGGGAACAGGATAGGGGGTACAGCAAATCATTCCTACCTGTACTTTTCTCCCAGGAGTGAAAGATAAAATAAACTAGGAGAGGTCAGAGAAAACAAGAAGAAAAGATCTGAAAAAAAATGGACAGCAACAAGTCCAGAAGCTAGGAAAAATCCACCAGAATACAAAAACAAAAAAAAAGCAAAACAGATGAGTTGGAGAAAATGCAGATGTTTATTAACTGCAGACAGAAAAGCCTGAGGAACATGAAGATCTGCCAGAGTGCCTGGAAAAGCCACAGTTGCCTGACCTACCGAGGGGGAAAATATCCCCAAGCCCAGGGGAGAGCAGAAGGGAGAGAGCAGAGATGGCAGACAAAGAAGTCAGGCTGATTTCAATGTTATTGCTTAATTTTCAGGGAGGCAGTCCTACTTCAACTAGTCTGAGTTTAACATTCAAATTTTTGGACAATCTTTTCTCATTTCTTGAGTATCTTTTAATATACAAACCTACATAAATACCTTCATTTGGTCAGTATCGATATTATTCGTGGTCTCCACTGGGGATCTCCACTGCAGTATTTTGCCCCACCTCCCCCTGGATTCCTGTTTAACACTGTACTTTTCAGTAAAAATGCCTTTTAGCTTTAGAACTCCTAAATCTTTGCTCACAAAACTAGAATTGATTATGTCTATAAAACGCTGCCACAAGCTTTCATTTCCAACATTTTGGTATTTGGAGGACAGACCCTGATGAAGCTCAAGCCATGATTTTATGATACAGGATCCAGAGTACTCATTGTCATCTATGCATTACCCCTTCAGCTGCCTTCCCCCAGTGCTTGTAGGGCTGCACTGTGAAGCACAGTGAATCAGCCTGAGGTAGAATTAACTCTCTTCCTTAAACCAGTGATCCAGTCCCTTGTGTCACCTCACAAACACAGAAACATGTGGGAACACGACCAAGCAGCTGGGGGAAGGTGAAGCAGTGGGAATTACTGAAACATGATCACTGCCAAAGCCTCCCTGGTTAAGAAAATGCAAAATCACAGAGGAAAAAGAAATATAGAACAGATTTGTTTCCTACTAAAATAATTTTTCAGTGTAAGTAAACTGTTAGCTAGAATTACATGCACTGATAAAACAAGGAAGGAAATACAAATGTGTATGAATACATATAAACCACACTACGAGCAGCAGCTACAATTTCATAATCTTCATCTTGGTATTTGCTAGCTTTTATCAGAAATTTGCACCTGAAATATTAGTTCTCCTTCACTATTTTTATTGAAATGACCTCTATATTTTAGAGCAATATGTGACAAGAAAAGCAGCTCAGTTACTGAGAGCCATACTGTCTCCCACATGTCATTTATTAACAAGATTCATGACTTTTTTGCCCTTGGATTTCACAGCCGCTGCTGCTGCACTGTGGTGATGAGCTGTTCAGACATCAGATTCTGGAGGTAAAAAATACTTCAATAATTAGAGATCTTATAAAGCTATACCATCATTTGTCCATCTCCCCTTTTTGTTTCTAAATCTTCCACCCCAGGCTGATGTCCCTGTTTCTGCAGTGAAGCCAAGATGCTGCTGCTTTGCTACCCTTCATCAAAAAAGCAGATGAGGAGGGGAGAAGGAAATGCCTTCCCTCTCCCCAGTCCAGTTCTCAGCTTGGGGCAGAAACGATTTGAGGAAGATTCAATAAGTTCTGTGATGAAACATGCTCCATCATCCTCCAACAGAATCAAATCTAAAATCAACTTGCAGCCTAAGAGCGGTAAAGGATGAACTCCAGCACAGTGCAGGACTTCTTTTTTTTCAGAAAATCATAGAAGCATAGAATGGCCTGGGTTGGAAGGGACCTCAGAGATATTCCAGTTCCAGCCACGGCAGGGACACCTTCCACTAGACCAGGTCGCTCCAACCCCAATATAAACTGGCCTTGAACACTTTCAGGGCAGGGATGGGGCAGCCACAGTTTCTTCAGGCAACCTGTTCCAGTGCCTCACCACTCTCACAATAAAGAATTTTTCCTAATAACTAATCTAAACCTACTCTTGGTCAGTTTGAAGCCATTCCCCCTTGGCCTGTCACTCCAAGCATTAGTAAATAGTCTCTCTCCATCTTTCTTGTACGCTCCCTTCAGGGACTGGAAGACCCCAATTAGCTCACCCCAAAGCCTTCCGTTCTCCAGGCTGAACAGCCCCAGTTCTCTCAGCCTTTCCTCACAGCAGAGCTGCTCCATCCCTCTGATGCCCTTGGTGCCTCCCCTGGCCTGGCTCCAGCAGGTCCCTGTCCTTGCTGTGCTGGGCCCCCAGAGCTGGGTGCAGCCCTGCAGGTGGGGTCTCAGCAGAGCGGGGCAGAGGGGCAGAATCCCCTCCCTGCCCTGCTGCCCACGGGGCTTTGGATGCAGCCCAGCACACGGGCGTTTCTGGGCTCCCAGCGCACACGGCCGGGGCACGTCCAGCCTCTCACCCACAGCACCCCCATGTTCTTCTCCCAGGGCTGCTCTGGGTCTGCTCATCCCCAGCCTGGATTGGTACCAAGGGCTGCTCTAACCCCGGTGCAGAACCTTGGACTTGGTCTGTCAAACCTCATGAGATTCCCATGGGCCACTTCTTGAGCTTGTCCAGATCCCTCTGGAGGGCATCACATGCATTGGTCTTTTTTCTGATAAAATCAAAAAAAAAATACCCCAAGAAAACTGTGAAAGAAACAATCAAAACTGCAGAGATGTGTTTCCACACAGGAGCCTCTGGAAGATTATTTAGCTCTCCCATAAATAATCCCACTTTGACATACAGGAATGTGCTGTACGTAATTTCCGTCAGTTGTGGAATTTCCCCAGACTATACGATCGACCTCTTCCCGGTGTTGCCAAAAAACAGAAAGAGGCAGTGGGCAAAAACTGGCGCCCACGAAGTTCCACCTAACTTGAGGAAGAACTTTCAGCGCAAGCGAACACATGCTGGAACAGATTGCCCTGAGAGCGTGCGGAGTCTCCCTCCCTGGAGATATTCCAGAGCGGTCTGGACACAGTCCTGTGCCACGCGGTCTGGGATGCCCCTGCTTGGACAGAGAGGTGGCACCAATGACCCTCTGTGATCCCTTCCAGCCTGACCCAGAACCTGTGATTCTGTGACCGCTTGTGGCTTCATCCTCGGAGCGCCAGCACAGCCCTGGCCGGGTTTTAATACCGGTTCCTGAACGGAATCGATCGCCCCACACCGTCCCTTTTTTTTTTTTTTTTAGCCCCCACCGCTAACAAAAGCTGATCGCCCTGGACGCCGGGCGCGCTCAGCATCAGGGCTGTCCCCGGTTGCAGCCGCCCTGAGGGCGAACCCCGCCGGGCANGCCGCTGGCGCGCGGAGGGAGGGAGAGAGGGAGGGAGGGATGGGATGGACAGCAAGGATGGAGCGGGTGGTGGAGTTGCTGGGGAGCAGGGCGGGATGGGACAGGGCTGCCTTCGGGCGAGGAAAGGGGAAAGTCTCCGTCCGTGCCGGCCCCGCTGCGCGGCCTGGTCTCAGTTTCTCTAGAGGGAAAACTTCGGCGGGACGCTCGCTCCCGCCCTCGTTCCGCCCCGGCCCTCCCCCTCTGCGGGCGCGGAGCTGTGACCGTCCCGGCCCTTGTCGCCGCCGTCCCCCTCCCCAGGGCACTATGAGCGAGGAGCAGTTCGTGAGCATCGACCTGGACGATGACAACATCTGCAGCGTCTGCAAGCTGGGCACCGAGAAGGAAACGCTCTCCTTCTGCCACGTCTGTTTCGAGCTGAACATCGAAGGTGAGGTTGGGAGCAGGGGCCGCCCTGGGCCAGCCCGGCCGGCGGCCGGAGGCACCGCCGCTCCTCCGAACGCTTCCATCGAGTCGCGGCTTTGGAAATGTCTCTCTGTAGAAAGTTTTAAACCGGTTTGTGTAATAGCTGCTTTCCTGTAAAGGTGGGTGCTGCTCCTCCGGACGTGAAGGTGAGCCCCCACCCCTTTCCAGAGTCTCTGAAATGCCCTGGTGATTATTCCACCTCCTAGCATTAGACCTCAGATATCGAACTCGGGATTTGAATCACGTTCTGCCTTTATTCAGCGGGTTTGTTCAATAATTAGAGGGGGTCTATGTATAAAGCAAGCTTAAATGGCAAATTTTATAGCGCAGTATTTGAGTTTTTGGAAGCAGATTGCTTTGCTTTCACTAGATCTGCTCAGGGGATTATTTCTTTTTCATTTTCATGTCCCGTTGGTATGTGTAGTATGTAGTATGATAAAACAGGGTTCATTATCAAAGCTTCCTAAAGTCTACAAATTATAAAGTAGGAATTTTGTCCATCTTTTAAAAACCTGATCTTGTAAACCCATTTTGGCTTACAGAATATTTAAAAAATTTTAAACCTGTTTTGGTAAAGAATTTCCCCATCTTATTGCTTTTCTTCATGCTTGAATGTGCAGTAGATTATCTTTGTCCCTTTTTTAAGTCAAATTGCTGGGCTTTGGAATAACTTCTTCCACTTACATAAAGTGGTCTTTGCCAATTATATGTAGATATGACTACCCAGAGTAATTTATGTTGCTGTAAGGCAATCGAATATGGAGATCTCAAAAGTGTTATGTGAGTCCCATCACTTATGTTATCATTTCTTGATAACAGATAGTAGAATTTGTTACTAGTAAAGGCAGTGTATTTTAATCTGAACAATACTTTGATACTTCAGCAGTAATTGCCATGTTTTTTGCTTTTGTTTAGAAGAGATATGCACGTATACTTGCACTTTTTCTTAAAACTCAAGAGCAGCTGTCTAACCTAGCACAGCCTGTTTGTCTGAGTTTTCTTATTGTTTTAGAATGTTAGGTTCAGACTTCTTAATATGGAGAGAGGATGTTTCTCTCTCTAAGTTTTAAAACATACCAACACAATGAGAATTATGTACTTCCATTACATTACTAATCCAGTTCTGTTTTGAAAGTGTTGAAAGTGATACAACACATTAAAAAATTGCTGGACGGTTCCTGTACTCTGTTGTTTGAGATAAGCTGTGGATTTGTCAAAGCTGCTTGTTATGGCTGTGACTTTACAGAGTGATCATGTGTTTTAAGTGGAATAGGTTTGGGATTTTTTGCTCTAAATAGCCTTGATAGTAGGGAAGACTTAATCTGGGCAAAGCTTTGCATAATCTTCTAAATTTCCAGTTAATTTTAAAAGGAGGCTGCTTGGAATAGAATGGTGATAAAAGCTCCGCTGAAGTTACACAGGCCATTGCAATTCTTTTATTTTGCATAATAAAAGCATACATATCTTTGATCATGTTAACATCAAATGCCTCAGTTTCTGATAGTCTGTCTTTTGTGTGCCACTTTGAAAAGATGTACTGTTACTGCTCCTAGGGAGGGGAGGCTTAAAGGTGGCAGAGGCTGTGTCAGTGACTTTTTATTTAGAGTCATTATCAGGCTTTTTAGCTGGACTACTGCATGAGTCAGCTCTTTACCATACCTATGGTCACGCTCTTCCTACTTCTGACATATCTCTACATTCCTGTATTTTTTTGTGGTGAAGATTGATTTTTATGCGTCTAAAATAAGTCCTTTGGCAGCCCTGGGTACAGCATGAACTGGGTAATTCACTAAAGCACAATGTTATACTGGATGTTTTCATACTGACCTCTTGGTTATGTTTTAAGGGAGTTCAGATGCATTAAAACTTGTTGAACAGAATCAGCAAGTTGCATCAACTCTTGTAGATGTGTTATCCCACAGTTAAAAATGAGTGTCGATCTCGCTGATAGTTTGTCTTTTTATTTAGCATCTTATTTAAAACTGTCAGCAATTAAAACCCATACATAAAGTATTTCAGGAAGTGAACTAGGCAGTTCTAAAAAGATACTCATGCAACAGCTAAGACAGGCTTGCTCATTTTTGGTGTTGATGTGCATGTGGAACTGCTCCCTCAGAGAAGCAGGAAATAGATGCTGTTGGAGAGCAGGCAGGCTATTAGTCACAGCTCAGCATCTTGCAGGATGCTTGAGTACTCCCACTGTTTGCAGCACCCTGTTAACTTCCATGTGTTAAGTGCTGTCTGAATTAATTGGAATGTGTGGCACCTCTTCCGTCTTTCCTGACCCTGCAGTCTGCAGCCGGAGCTAGGTCAGGAGAGAAAGGAGCATTACAGATGGATGTGCCAGGGCAAGCAGTCGGCTTTGGCAGTCAGGTTTGCAGTTGGACTCAATGATCTTAAAGATTTTTTCTGACCTAAATGTTTCTGATTTTTGAGTCTAGGTATGAAATTCTGGAAGCAGGCTTCTGAGCTTTCTTTTTTTAGCAGGGCATCACACTGTAATGCTTTAATGAAACTAAGGAGGACAGTTCTGTTTCCCCTCATGCCAGCAGCATCTGGCTGCTTAAAACTGGACATGGCAAATCCAAATGCTGGGAACTGATGCAGCTGAACGTACCTTGAAAGAGACTTTCTCAAGTGTCTATGAACAAAATACTACAGAGGTATAATTTACTTAGCTGCACTTAATTACGGTGTAATCTTTGCATCTCCGGGCATCTATGAGTTCAGCAGCTGAAACAGGTTTGCCTGTGTCTCAGTGGGCATGTTCTTGATTGGCTTGGGTCAGTGAGGGGAGGAATTAGAAATGGGTGACTTGGAGACCATCCCCATCTCTAATAATGACTCGTTTCTGGATTGGTGTTGTGACGTGGCTCAGCCCTTCCTTTCCTGACATTGGAACGTTTGTTTGTAACCTTTATTATGTTTGGATGGTATCTTGGTAACGTTCCGTAACTGGGGGGGAAGATTGAGTTTCTCTTATAGTCCTTTATAGAGAATACTGCTGTGCAGAAAGCTTATTCTGTGGTCTGTCTTGATTAAATAACTGTTGAATTTCTGAATAAGGAAGTCAGTTACTGTGTCATAAAACCTTTGGGTTTTATCAGATATCAGGTCTCCATCATGATTTATCTAATAGTAGATTTTTAGTATTTTGGTGAAATAAAATTATATCTTAGCCTAAACTGTGATTATGCTTCTTACTAAGTTCAGTTAATTCACAGAAACTGCTGGTCTGAGTGTAACTGGGAGATCAGCTGTGGTGTCTGTCCCAGAACATATCCAGGAGTGATACATGTGGATTATAGGATCTATTTCTCTGAAGCTGACCAAAAGAGAGGTAGCAAGGGCAGAAGAAAAGAGAACGTGGGCATTGGAATAATTAAAGCCAATATGTAGGTTTAAACTTAACCCTGTTAAATGTCATCAGTCTTTCTTGAACAAGGAGAGAGCAACATGCTCAGGAGAACTTAGTAGTTCTGGTCTGCAGTCTAAAAGGGGTGGGAGCAGTGTTGTCTCTGGAAAGGGCAGTGTTTTTTTCCTGTTGCACTGGCCCATCCAGCTCACTTAGTTTGTCGATTCACACTCAGGGAAGCTGAGTGGACTAAAGCTACACGTAAAGACTTCTGTTACCAAGGTAGCTTTTGTATCTGAAGGTTCACAGTCAGGTGATATAACACAACAGAATGTTAATGTACTTCTTAAAATTTATAATAGGGAAAATACTTACATGTGAAATACTAAACATTTTGAAAAATGAAGTGGGTTGTGGACAGTGTTTTTAAAGTTCTACATGGGGTTTAGAATATCCTGATGGGGAGGATCTGCTGGAGTTTGATGTTGGTTTTTGTTTCCCTTGTGCAGATGAAGCGAACATCAGAGATCATGCATTGTTTACTTTTCTGAGTAGGTGTCACAGTAGTAATCAGTGGATTGAAACAGGAAATGTTTTAAATTCATATATGACTTATTTGCATAAGCCAGGAAATCACGTGTTGTGTTAGTTGAAACAAAGTTCTTTTGAATTTCATTAGAATATGAGAAAATTATTTACTGAACTCTGCTAACAGAGATACAGTACTAAAAACAAATCGGCAGTGATACTTCAAGGGTGGGGAGAAATGCATGAAAACTCAAAAACACATGCTTGTGTATGCATAAAAACTGACCGTAAATATGTACATTAATAAAACAAAATCCTCTGCCTGCATGTGGTGTTTTGAAACTCCAGTTGTAGCATTTCCAAGCTGTGGATGCTCCATCCCTGAAAGTGTTTTACGTACAGGTTGGATGGAGCTCTGAGCAACCTGGTCTAGTGGAAGGTGTCGCTGCCCATGGCAGAGGGGCTGGAATGAGATGATCTTTAAGGTCCCTTCCAACCTAAACCAGTCTGTGGCTCTGTGACCGTGTATCCTGTGTCTCACCCCTCACACAGCAGCAACCAGAGGGTCCTGCCTGTGGTGCTGCTTAGAGATGTTCAGATTTCTTCCCATAGGAAGGCGTTGCACACAGCAGCTGTCCTGGGATCCTCCGGACACCTGCAGAAATTCCAGCTTCAGGATCTTACTACTTGAATATTTTTGTTTGAATATCGAACTTGGAATTCTATAATAATTATGACTTACATTTACATTACTTTACATGGTGTATCTGTCTTAAACTGGGTTTATGCTGGTGTTTCTTAATGCAGAATTATTTAAAAACCTGTGTTTCCTCACACTCAAGGGTTGTAATGGAGACAAACGTTAATAGAAGTGGAAAATGTGATTGTTTGAGATGATTTTTTACTCTTTTGCTTGTCCAGTGCTGCTAACTACAATAACATCTTGGAGAATGCTGGCTGGCAAGCAAACTGGCTCACTTCCATTTCTGCTTAGAGCTGAACAGCTGAATAGCAAATGACAGTTCCCATCCCAGGTCCTGTAATATAAGAGACAGTGTAAGTACTGGGCATCCATTCCCTAGATTTATGTTGAAGTAGTTAGGTTTCCATGGTCCTATAAAGTGCTGATAGACTCATCTTTTGAGGCAATTTCAGCATCAGGTTAGTGCATCTCAGTCTTCCGGCTGAGACAAGGATGTTATAAATACGTCTGTCTTACCACATAGCTTTTTTTCCTCTTAAGGTCTGTAAAATCTTGTATAATATCCTCATTCTGTGTTAATTTAAGGAAAAAAAAAAGAAAGAGGGGGTGGGTTTAGTTGTTGCAAACTGTAAGCACTCAAATTTCAGGTTTTTCTTTTCCTTTTTACACCCTACAGAAGAATATCTCACTGAAATAAAATGTGTTGTAAGGTATAGTTGAAAGAAGTGGAAATGGCTGTTTTATTTAATTCTGTTCCAGAATATTGCACATCCTTATTTTTTCAGTGTTAATGAAATGATAAACAGTAAAATTCTGGCAATAAAAGCTAAAAATTTCCATCCTTGCCCTTTAGACTAGACAGATAAGGACTTGTTTCAAGGTAGCATTTGCAGGCCAGGGGTATGACTCATTTCTGCAAACTTGAACGGACATGTGAAATTAGCTGCGGTTTCCACTAAAGCTCTTAACTAGAAATTCAAGTCTGAACATGATTGGAGATGCTATTGTTACTCTGAATGCTGTATGAGTACCACTGAGTAATGTCATGCTGTGGAGCTGCTTCAGTAAGTACATTTGTGCATTCTTAATGTGTACATTTGGAAGGCTTGTCCATGCAAACAAGATAATGGAGTATTTATGTTACCTGGCATCATGCAGATTACAGAAATACTGGCTTATGACTCCACTCTTTTCTAGGTCTGTTTAGCTGATTTTTCTTACAGAGTATGTGACATAATATTTTCTGTAGTGAAGTTTTCATCAGAATGCTTTGTTTAATACAGTGGCAAACTCTTCTTAGTAAAGTAGTTTATAAGGAACATGATTCTTAAAATATATATTTAGTGGGCCAGCTGGATCTCTGTTCTGATATCTTTGCTCTGTGTTGAAATACAAATGAGCTGAAAGAAATGAAGTGGGAGGTGATTTGTGTGCACACTTGATGTATGGAAAGTACATTATCATGGAGAGGCATTATCATATGAAAGCAAGGACAGAACTTTAATTTATGAACAAGATAATATCTAGTCTTTGCAAAGTGTCTGGTTTTAGAAGTTAATGAATGGCACTGGCATTTTCCTTCTAGCCAGTCCAATAAATCGTAAGATTTAACTCTCAAATGAGATTGCATGTAAACCCTTAAAAATAGCAGTTGGCTTTACATCTTGTCAGGCAGATGTACGGGAGATGCACATCTCTAATGATCCCACTTTTCAGTGTTGGCAGAATTGTACAGCTGGGGAATATCAGTTTTCCCCACCCTTGTCATTTAGATGTGTGGATAACTTCTTGTCTTAGGTTATCACGGGCTGCTTGTGTTTCATGCATTTTGAACAGGTCTTGGGATCTGTTTTTCTGGGAACCCCCCTCTTTCAGCAGGCTTGGTAAATAGCTTATGCAGCAGTGGCTTAAAATAGATAGACACGAACATTTAATGTCTTGTGAAGCCTTTCTGTCTGCTGCAGGCCTTGGTCTTGGCCCTGCACACGACTTTAAGGTCCCTGGAGCTCATCTGATCTTTGTGTTCCTAGTGGACGCTCACAGATGTCCGGGAGCTGTTCCATGAGCTGGCTGAACATCCCTGTTTACAGAGTGCTCCTGAGGTGGACAGCTGAGGGGAGCAGCAGCTGGAACATCTCAGAACACACAGTGAAGACCAGGGCTCTGAAAGTGGGCAGCCACAGGCTCTTGCTTACTCTGGGATTAAAGGAGAAGAGCAGAGGGGTCTGTCACAAATCTCTCTGGAGTTCACTGTTTCAGATGAGGTGAATTGTGCCTGAGAAGCATTTCTTCACTGGCTGTGAAGGCAGATCTCCACAGCTAATTCAAACAGGAGGCTGGTATAAATCTTACCCATAAGTACTTGTAAATTCTTTAAAGGGCTTTAAGTAACCAATGGCGTAGTGCAAACTTATAATTGACTATTCATGTGTCTACAAGTATTCCTGTTAATTTTAGTTCATCTTCAGGGGGGGATTTTCCACTTCAGCTTTTATTCACCATTGCAAAAAACAATTAGTTTACAGCATTACATTAGAAATTGCTAAGAAGGGAATGCAGGCTTTCTTTAACGTCATTTCCAACTGAAGTATCTGAAAGACCAAATAAGAAGTTTGGTTGTTTGGGGGTTTTTTTTGAAAGATTAGCAAATGAATGAAAAAAAACCACTGTTGAAGATAAACAAGCCGGCTAATGATCACTGATTTATTTTTTTGTATGGAAACATTTGTGAAGGGATGTGGAATAATCTTGGTATTCATGAACTTCCCTTTTGATTTGGACTTGTTGATTACTATTATAACAATCTCCAAATAGGAAAACTATTCCTAGCCAGCTTTATATAAACATGAGCAAACATTTCAATTTATAATGAATGTGTCTTTATAATGAAGAAGAGTTATACATAGTTCTCAGTGAATCAGTTGCAAAGGCAGAAAAAAAAGTCTTAGTGGGTTTCTTACCCTCAAAAAAAACCCAGAAAGCAAAAAACTTCAATATGATGGAAACTCATTTACTTGCAAGTACAAATGCCTTAAAGTGGGGTAGAATTTTTTGGGCTATGACTGCTCACCTGGTTATCTGGTAAATATTCTCCCTGCTCTCAGCTACTTTATAGTTGTGAATAAATGGAAGTTACAAAAAATGTGTATTGAACTGCCTGATTTGCTAGTCATGCATTTACAAAATTACTTCATAGGAGTGAATTAAGAGTCATTTTGACTGCCTGCCTTGCATAGCTTACAACTTGAATTAGTCAGGGTTTGGGTTGACTTTTTTTTTGCCTAAACATTAGGCACTTATGGAGGAAGTCCTGTTCTTCAAGTCAATATACAGAGATACTGTTGAGTGAAGTGATATGTTCATATTTCATCTAGGACACATGAGTTACTGCAATCAGAAACAAATAATGGATTGTAAGCACCTTGTTTTATGATTTGTCTGGAGGTTTGGCATCAGCCATGGATCAGCCTGTTGATCGTGTGCACTTGAGGAACAATCTCTGGCATGAGTTTGTTTCCTAATAGCATCTGTGCTATCTTAAGTTTGTTGGATATGGCCTTTTAGATATTAGTGAATTTTGTGTGATTTTTTTTGTTTTTTCTTTTCTCCCTGCAAATTAAACTTTTCTACTCTGTGTGGTTGTGGGTTTTCTGTTCCTTTTTGAGGGTTTTTTTCCTTCTATGAAAAAATAAATGTGAAGTGTAGGACATACTTGGACATAGTCTGCAGTCCTGTTCTTGGAAAGTAAGACAAGGGGCAAATGTACACACACCTGCAAATGTGAGGGGGAAAAGAAGTTGATGGCTTTATGATTGCAGACTTGAAGAACGAGACAAAAAGTAAGAATTATTCAGGTTGATATTGGCAGACAGAAATGTGGAGATGGAACTGAAACCCTGTGAAAGTCCCTGGAACTCACAATGGCTGTTTATCAAAATTACAGTATTGCTTCTTGTTATGTACAGAAATCTTGCCAGGCTTTATTCATCTCCTGGTGTATAGTGTTGAATGAAGCAATAAAACTGCATCATCTTTATATATCACTTGGTCCATGCCAGCTCACCAGATTGTAGCTTTTTCTGCAGTTGTGATGAAGGAGAAAACATGAAGTAATCTGAGTGGAGTATGAAGTCTTCCCGAAAAGAAATGGACATCTTTCCTGCCTCATAAAGCTGATGGCATTGCCCACAACAGAAGGATTTGTTCCAAAGAACTGTACCCTTACTTGCTGTAATTCTGGTGTGTGATTGCTAGTTTGTGCTGGCACAGCAGCTGCTGTCCCTGCTCAGCTCTTCCAGAAGGTTATGGCTGATGTTCTCTACATAGGAGAGGACTAATTGTCACCTTAGGACAAAAGAGAGATTGATGATTGTTTTAGTTTTGTGTGTGATTGTTGCAGTAAAAATCCAAGCCAGTTACGTGAAAGCTGAAACAGGTCTGGTAGCAGTTCTCTACAAAACTGGTTTGGTTTTACACATTTTCGGTTCCTTACTTTGTTCAAGAGTCCTTAGATAAGACACCTTTGGGGTTTTTTGTAGTGGAGTAAGAGAAGGGGTAGGATGTAAATTCTGATCTTGTATACTGGAAATGTTTTGCAATAACCTGCCCTGTGCTCAGAAATAAGGACATTGTGGCCAGTGTGTGACATATAAATAGCAAAACTTAAACTCTTGAAGTAGCATGCTTTTTTTCTTCTGTAATAATTGCTTATTTCAGGCACTCTATTACTGAATTCAGATAAAACATCTTTTTGAGCAGCATGACTCTTGAATGGGGAAGCTAACAATGTTCAGAACTCTTAAAAGATAAATTCATCAGAAGGAAAGACTTGAATAACCTTAAGACTTGGACATAATTCAGTTGAGGCTTCTTGAAGTCATACTGCACTTGTTCATTTTTATGTAACAATTTGTGTGTTGGCTATTTTGTGTGGTCTCACTTGCCTCTCCTACTGGACAAGTAACATTTATTCTCATTGAAACTGTGAAGCAGTCTCAAAGGAATTTCTTCTAAGTATATACCATCAGGATTCTGTCATTTGTTGTGCAGTGGGTTTCTGAGCATTATTGTATTGAAATTTGTGCAAAACGTGTTTTTCAGCCCATTGATCATTTTCTGTAAGTAAAAGAAAGCACTATGAGCAGCAGCAAATTAGAATGTTGAAGAATCACTTGGGTAAAGCAAATAACATGGAACAAATCTCTTTGGTTTTTTAGGGTTTGTAGTGTTGTGAATATATTTGCCTTATAATTTTACCTGACAGTGTTTGCTTTCCCTTGATGGCTTAAAGATTTAAGGTTTCCATCATGCTACTTGAGTTAAGCAGGCTTGCTCTACTTAAATGGTGCTGATAAGTCATGAAAAGAAATGGCTTGTCTTTCTTGTTTTCAATAGAAATGTTTGTTGGTGTTTTTTAAGTCCCTGTAAAGATAGAGAGGTAAAGCAGCAGTGCAAGTAGGCAGCAGATTATGAGACCTTAAGAAAAGTTGGTGAGTATCTGTTTGCTGAAAGAGCCTGAAAAGTATTTTGAGGTGTGGAGTGGGAATATTGACTGCAGACTGCAAGGGGGCGCAGAGTGTGCTTTACTCCAGAACTTCCTTCTTAAAAGGTGCCTCTGGTTACTGTGTGAGTTTTGTTTCTTCTAATAGTTACCTCATGAACAGAAGGAACATCTGTTTTCATGACTTTACCTTTTTCCCCTGCTGCTAAGAACAGGATAAATTCCGCTGCTGTTTTCTTTTATTTTCCAGTTTTTTAGACATTTTTCCCCACAAATTGTGTGCACTCAGGAACTCAACCAGAAAGTAATGCTCTTAAGTTTCAGTACTGCCCAAGGAGTGGAAAATCAACAATTTGTAATGGCTACCCTTGATGTTTGAACTGACAAACTTCAAACAGCAGTTACCAGCAAGTGAGATAATCAAAATTAAGTGCTTGGGTTTGTTTTCAGAGTTTCATGTTAAAAATTTTACCTTTTTAGATTAGTTTTGAGAGTAGTGTGGGATTTTGTGGCATCAATAACTTACTAAAAAACATTGTATGTTAACATTTGGTAATTGTTTGGGGTAGGAAGATTACAGTTTACCACAAGAATTTGAGAGGTAAATCAGATGGAATTGAGGCTTGTTGTAACATGTAGCTTTTTTCTATTAGTGTGTAAATGTGTCTGATGCCAGATTTTGTTACCTATTGCAGTGTATGTTTTTTCTTTTATTTTAGTCACTTTTAATGGGCTAAGAGGTTGATGGCTTCAGGTTGGTTCATGTTGCCTAGATTCAGAGATCCAGTTACATTGTTTGCTGGTTTAAATACTTCGGCATTAAGCGCTTTCAAGCTCTGGTTCACAGGTACATTATCTTGGGTTGCACTGACAAACTTGTTAGACAGAATTAGCTTTCATTGTATTGGGAACCTGCCAGTAGTATATGGGGTACTGAGATAAATGACAAACTGTTTTTTACTCTGGACTTGGATTCTGAATCTACTGTGTAGGTGAATCTTAAGAAAAATAAATATCCACTGAAGTTGCAGAAAGTAATTTTGTACTGGGGCACTATTAACTTTCTGGAATAGTCATTTCTCATGCCATCTGTGTTCACTCACCAACTGCAGAACTTCACAGATTGTGTTCCTTTTTAACCTGTCAATCACTAGCAGTTACTTAAAGGTTTTAGTTACCTGCTGTAGCTATTTGAACAGTCTTTGAGGGAGGATGAGCAGAGAGAATAAACATCCATCTTGTGTGATGTCACGGTTTAACCCCAGTGGGATGGGGAGAGAATTTCAGCTTGTGGGTTGAGACAAAGACAGTTTCAACGGGAGAGCAAAATCTGCCCATACAAGCAAAGCAAAATAAGGAATTCATTCACTGCTTCCCACAGTTGGGCAGGTGTTCAGCCATCCCCAGGAGACCAGGGCTCTGTCATGCATAACGGTGACTTGGGATGACAGACACCATCACTCCAAACATTCCTTCCTTCCACCTTCTTCCCCCAGATTTTTACACTGAGCATGATTCCATATGGTGTGGAATATCCCTTGGGATCAGCTGTTCCAGCTGTGTCCTTTCCCAGCTCCTTGCATGCCCCCAACCCACTCGCTGTCAGGGTAGTGAGAGAGGAAGAAAGGGCCTTGACTGTGTGTNAGGTGTTCAGCCATCCCCAGGAGACCAGGGCTCTGTCATGCATAACGGTGACTTGGGATGACAGACACCATCACTCCAAACATTCCTTCCTTCCACCTTCTTCCCCCAGATTTTTACACTGAGCATGATTCCATATGGTGTGGAATATCCCTTGGGATCAGCTGTTCCAGCTGTGTCCTTTCCCAGCTCCTTGCATGCCCCCAACCCACTCGCTGTCAGGGTAGTGAGAGAGGAAGAAAGGGCCTTGACTGTGTGTAAGCCCCGCTCAGTGATAATGAAAGCACTGCCCCACAAATCCAAAACACAGCCCCATATTACACTGTGATAAAAAGGAACTCTATCCCAGCCAAAACCAGCACACCTCAAATGAATTTCAGGACAGTTTAATGTTGGCAAGCATTGCCAGTATTAGAGCTTGCTTCCCTGGCTAGGCTGCAGGCTTGTACCAGTACAAAAATAATAAACTATGACTGAAATCTGGGTTACGTTTGACCACTTGAATGAGACAAGCCTGCACTCTGCAGTATTTGAGCAGATGGCTCATAACGTTATGCATAAAAGATGGGTGCTTGTATGAGTGCTGTCAAAATGCTCTTTAGGATCGTTCCATAGAACTTGCTGATACACAGTTGGATTTACTTTACTTCTGCAGCCTATACACTTGTGTGTAGGGGTGATGCAGCATTTGTAGAGTTGTCAGTTTGCTTCATCTCAGTCACCGTGCAGGAGGCACACGCTGAAGTCCTGCTCTAGAGATTATGGTGTACCAAACACTTTACGTGACAAGGACTCCAGCCTGAGGGAAACTTCTCAGATTTGGACTGTGAGGTGCCCTTGTTTGCTTCAGTGATAAGACTGTAGTAGGAAAGCATCAATAAAATTTTTGTTTTCTCAGTTGCTTGTGAGTAAAAACTTTAAAAAATTAGCAGTAAGTGAACTTCTTTCTGTTGTGTCTTTGCAGGAGTACCAAAGTCAGATCTTCTACATACAAGATCTTTAAGGGGCCACAGAGACTGCTTTGAAAAATTCCACTTGATAGCAAATCAGGACTGTCCACGATCAAAGCTCTCTAAAAGTCCTTATGCAGAAGTAAAAAATATCTTGAGCAAGAAGATTAACTGGATCATACAGTATGCACAGAACAAGGATTTAGACTCTGATTCTGAAAGCTCAAAACCATCCCAGCACCAGCTTTTTAGCTTCAGACATCAGACTGATAGAAAATTACTCCCACAGTTTGACTCCCCAGTACCTAGATACTCTGCAAAATGGATAGATGGGAAATCTGGAGGCATCTCAAGCTGCTCACAGACTCTGCTGGAACCAAGAGAATCTGCTGATTTCAGACTTGGTGCTACCTTCTGCTGCAGCAGTGTTTTGTGGTCCAACCGCAGCCAGGCTCAGAAAGCTGAAAAAGCTGAAGGTGATTCACTTGCCAGTGTTCATAGGAGACATCCTCAACACAGCAGGGAGGAACGTGAGTATACATCCATTTACACACAGCCTAGCAAGCAAGGACATTCTTTCAAATACCTATTGACCACTTCATGTCTCCACAGGGCATTAGTTCTCATCCAGAAGTCCAGCATGTAAAATCTGTGGGGGGAAAAGAGCTACCTGCCTGAGCAAATAGAGTGATTTGGCTGGTTTTTATTTGTGAGGGTTTTTTTCTTATTTTACTCTTATCGCAGTGTGATACAGGACATGTCTAATTTATGCAAAAAAAAGTAATTTCAATATGTCATTCCTGGGAGTTGCACAGCCCTGCCTGTGGAGGTGGAGGTTACTCAGTTCCTGCAAATCTCTCTTATTGAACTTGCACAGTGCCCTGAGTTACGTTTCACAGAGACCTGCCCTAAGCAACAGGAGAAATTAGAGGTCTTGTAGCAGAGCAAACTTGTGAAATTATCTTCATAGTAACAGACTTGCATTTTATTGGATTTGTTTTTCCCTTGTGTTTGTTGAGGGTAAGAAAATGGGAAGGCCCTTCTGCCACCGTGTCCTCTTAAAAGCTGTAGCAGAAGACCTGAGCTATCTTTTGATGACTGTGGTGATATATGAAAATAACATAAAATTAGTTTCCCTGTTGTTTAAGAAGATCACTAGAAGAAATCTAGTGATATTCTAATGTCAATCAGGCTGCATGAAACGTGTTAAGAATGGATTCCTAGAGGAATGTACTGTTACCATCCTGCATTTTAGGCATTACTTGGTCTTGAACTGGTCTATGTCCACTCTTACTTTTGTAGATGAGGAAAGTAATTGCAGAGGGTTTCTGAACTTCAAAAGACCTGAGAAAGAAAATAAAAGCACTGATAAAATATTCCAGGGAAAAAATAGGGGATGAGAAACAAGGTAATAATGGAATTGGAATGTCAGAAGAGTCAGAGAAAGAGGTGCTGTAAAAAGTTGGAATTGGCTTCTTTAGCCTCCCAATTTTTTTGACAAACTGACAACTCTGTCCTTGCAAAGCTGAGTCATTTCTCATTCTTTGTGAAAGGATTTCACTTAACTGCTGCATGATGTGTCATGTTGCATTTGTAGAGAATTAGAAGCCTTAAAGCCATAAATCAAAACAGACACACTGGGCTGTTTGACCACCTGTCCACTGGAGTAAGGAATTGGGATTACATTAATCAGGACAGCATATGCAGAGGAGTTATGGAAGCTTGATCTGGTTTATGGGGTTGTCTGACTGAAGTTAGTGACTTGGAATTTATCTCCAATCTTTGATTTCAGGATGGGAACATTGAGCACAATAACAAGTTTTTTCTTCTATTATGACTACATAATGCAGCTTTGAGGCATTTTTGCTTGTATTTTACAGTATTTACCTTTAAAAGATAATTACTTTTGAGGCTCTTTGCTTATATATGGTTTCTATGTTAGACAAAAACTTAGACTGCCAGAATTAGGTACTGCAATTCTTTCACTCTTAACAACATAGCTGTCTACTGAAAAAAGGTATTAATGGAACTGTAAATAGCTTCTTCAGAATTTACCTTAGCTGTGGATAGAATAATATTTTACTGTTTAAATTCAGTGCTCCATTCCTTCTCCCTTTCCCTTGTGTATCAGAATAATGTGCCATGGAACAGTCCTGTCCCAAAACACTCAAATGAAATGTGTGAACCAGCCTGTCTGTCAGATGACAAAATGTTAATAAAAATACTGAAGAATGGGGAAGTAACATCCTGCTGCTGGTATAAAAAGGGGGAAAAAAATCTTGACATTTTTAGCTGTTATTTACTATATTAAATTTGGTCAGGGTTTTCCTAGTTCTTAAAGGGTGGTAAGGTGTGAGAAGGGACTTTTCAGGTTTATTGATTGCTGAAGGTAAGAAGGAGCACCATTTTACCTGGCTGATGGAGGAGAAAGGTGAATCTATTTTACTCTTAGCTGGGATTATGTCTCGAATACTGAGTTCTAGCTATTGCCAGCTTCTTTGGTTTGGCAGTGCTGTCAGCTATTTAACATCCCACAGCTGCCAGCTGTGAGAAAGTTTGAAAAGGAAGGCTTAGTATAATCAGATAATCCACTGGGTAGCTAAAACTCATCTTTTTCAGAACTCTGGACTTTAAATTTGCCATGTAGAAACCTTTTACACAGAGAAATCTCTGGAAAAAAGCTGCAACATCATTTTTTCTCTCAGGTATGCAATGAGAGCTTTGCTAAGCTGCAGCAGAAACAGCTTTGCTGTAGTTTAAGAACAGTATTTTAGATTTGCAAGGTCTTAAAGCTTGTGCCCCCTGTGGTGTTCAGACTGTTGCTTTTCACCGTGGTGACAAGGGAAATGTCAGCAGAAGGCGTGGCACCATGTGTGTCCTCTGCAGGGTTGAGGGAATCCTAGGAAGCAAGGCAGTGCTTCCCTGCTGTTGATCAAGGTCAGTGAAGAATACTTTCACAGTTCCCTCCTCTGAGGTTTAAGGTGTACTTTCTGTGAGGATAATCAATGCACACAGCCTGAGATACAGAAGGGCTTTTGAATGATACAGAGGATCTTGTAGCTCTCACCAGGAGCACAGAAGGAAACCTATTTTTATATGCTGGTCTTCATATCAAGCCAGAATTGTCCTTCATCATTTGTCACTGAGATACTCACTGTAAACTGTGTATGTTATTCCTGTACGCATAAAGCACAAACTTGGATAACCAAAACAGGGCGCCACATGCTGAAAATTCTGTCAGGAAGCTGCTTCTTGCAGGCTGGGAAATGTAGCAGGACATACCTCAGCATTGTCCCCTTGCCCACAGTTAAGCAGATCTGCTTGGAGGGGTTACACTGGGAAAATCATGTTTTGCTGTCAGAGGAGGGTGGAGTATTTAAATGTGTCAAGCAGTTCCGATTCTGGATGCTGCTGTTTTCAGGGCTTGATTTTCCACCTTTTTGACATTGAAGAGAGGGTTTTCTAATGGAGTGAATCCTTGTCTGTGTCAACATTAAAAAGAGATTTTTCAAACTTTCCTCAAATGGCTGATAAATACTGTTGTCTCTGACTTACTGCCATGCATCTGTTGATTATTAGGATGCAAACAAGAGAAATCTTGAGAAAATAGGAGTTTGCTTAGGCATGTTTTTGTGGCTTTGGTAGTGGTAATAACAGATTTTATTGTT
The DNA here is from genome assembly GCA_013397315.1 of Donacobius atricapilla. Taxonomy (NCBI): domain Eukaryota; kingdom Metazoa; phylum Chordata; class Aves; order Passeriformes; family Mimidae; genus Donacobius; species Donacobius atricapilla. The sequence goes on along the minus strand of WBMY01001698.1, from coordinate 896,905 downwards.
GCAGTGACTACAATGACTCTAGGAGAGTTAAAGCAGCTTAATGAAAAACTGCTCAAGCAAATCCAGGGTGAGAATTTTTCAATACTCTTTGTTTTGGGTTTGTGGTGCTTTGTCACTAAAAAAAAGTCTGGTTTTAAAAAAGAAATTTTTATTGCCTTTCTATCAGTTAAGTTTTTTAACTGAAGTCTCTTCTTTTGCATAGAAATGTGTGATATAGAGAGATTTCTAGGTGCTTTCATTATGTAATCTGCTTTGGTGTTGCAAATTGGCACAGTATTCTCTTTAAGAATTTGACTAGAACTGTAGAATCGTTAAGGTTAAAAATGACCCTTAAGTGCAACCAGCACTGCTAAGTCCCCCACTAAACCAAGTGGTTCCTAAATGCCACATCTCCGTGTCTGTTAAATCCCTCCAGGGATGGTGACTCCACCACTTGCCTGGGCAGCCTGTTTCAGTTCATGACAACCCTTTCCATGAAGAAATGCTTCCTAATATCCATTATAACTTTGCCTGGTGCAAACTAAGGCCATTTCCTCTCACCCTGTCACCTGAGGCCGATCCCAGCTGGCTCCACCCTCCTGTCAGGCAACTGTAGAGAGTGCTAAGGTCCCCTCTGAGCCTCCTTTTCTCCAGGCTGAGCCCCCTCAGCTACTCCTCATCAGCCTTGTGCTCCACACCCTTCCCCTAGCTGTGTTCCCTTCTCTGGACATGATCCAGCACCTCCAGTGCTTGCTGTGAGGGTCCCAAAACTGAACACAGGATTTGAGGTGTGGTCTTACAGTGCCTAGCATTCGCTTCCCTACTCCTGCTGCCACACCACTGCTGATACAGGCCAGAGTCAGCTTTGTATGGAGTTCCAAATTGATCCACCTTGGCTCAGGTTGTCTATAACTGGACACGAAGTGATGCTGTTCAGTTTGCAATGCACAGAAAGCTGTGCTGGAACTTGGAAAAGCCGAGTTCCTGTTCATGATCCCACTAAAATGTCTGTGCCTCTTCCCCAGTGTTGTTTGTCCGTGCTTCCTAAGCCTTTGTCAGTACAGGGACCAAGTGCATTGACCCAGTGCTGTTGTTGCAGATGTGTTTGAGGAGCTGACACAGCAGGTCCAGGAGAAGGACTCCCTGGCCTCCGAGCTCAATGGGCGCCACATTGCCATCGAGCAGCTGCTGAAGAACTGCTCCAAACTGCCCTGTCTGCAGATGGGAAGAGCCGGGATGAAATCCAACGTCCCCATATAAAGGAAGACAACTCCCATCCCCCCTAGAGCAAACTGACCCTAACAGCATTGATAAAACCATTAAGTTATAGCTGCACCCATATTTAGAAGCTTTTGAGAAAACTTGGGCAGCTTTCTCTTTGTATTCATAATCCGCGGGAATTCTTGTTCCACTTTGCGTTTAACAAAAAGGGCAAATATTTTGGGTATTAAAATCTATCATAATATGGTTTATTCACATTTGGGGATTATTATTTCTTTCCCATAACTATGCATGAGCCTTGAAATGAATTCAGTATTTTGTTTATAACAAAATTGTTTCTAGCAAAGAATGACCTGAAGCCTGCCTCCTTCATACAGAGGACAAAATAAAAATTTGACTTTTGGTCAGGTCTGATCGTGTTACATCCAAGAGAGCTTTATGGGGAGAACAGTGTTAATGAAACTCATGTTTTCTTATTTATTATGAGCAATATTTTATTATTGAAATTTTATACTAAATAAATATCACTATTTTAGGTACTTTTCCAGATCTCTTTATAAAACGTCTGAATGACTCTGTGTAACATTTATGCCTTGTGTATGATTGTTTATCCTTTTTCAGGTCTGTATCTTTCATGATACAATTTTAAAAAGTATTGTTTCCCAAAGAGATGAATTTCACATGTTGAAGAAAAAACTCTAGTGGTGTCTCACTTATTTTTATCAGCTTTATAACTGAAGAATTTGGTTCATGAGATGTTTAAAAAAAGCACAGCACTTGCTTTAAATTAAAAAATAATCCGTACTTTGGTTTTAATGCATAGAAGTTGAAGTTGTTTTATATGTGTGAAATTTTCAATGCTGAAAAATTACTTTGAAGAAACTCAATAAATTTGTAATACTACACTGCCTTGTTACGATTTCTTTATAAAGTTGGATCAGAGTGATAAAAGTTCTGAAATGCGAGTAGTAATGGTACAGTATAAATCAGAACAGCCTTTGCATTTTTTTAAACTTTATATCAGTCTACCATGATAAGAAGTCTTAGTCTCTGCCAAAAATACTGCAGGGCTGCATTGGAGTAGCTGAAAGTTGCTGAGTTGTACTGAAAAAATCTGGGGGAGGATGAGTGGGAGATACAGACACACACAAAGTTAAAAGTCTTTGTGCTTTTAGCTCTTTAAGTGAAAATGGAGTAACTTCTGTAGCTGAGCTGAAGGCATGACTAGCATGAAGAAAGGTTTAGGTTTGATTTTATACTCAAGCTGAGAAATAAGCCAAAATTCGGAGTAGGTTTTGATTGGCCTATGCGTAGTGATAACTGGGTGTCATAGGATGGGTTCGTTTTGTGGTTTTATTACTTTTTATTGTTTCCTTCCATATCCTCTAGCTGTTCCAAAGCCCCTCACAAACCGTTGAGTAGGGACTTAAGCTTATCTCAGTATTTTGTGGTTCAGGAGGGGAAAAAATCAGTAGCACCATTGCTTGTGTATGCAAGTGGGCCTATGTGAGTAAGTGGGCACTAGAAAATCCCTGACTCTAGTCGTCAGAAGATGGGTTAATCTCCATGTGCAAGTCTGTTGGTAAACCTTGTTGATTCAGTACCAATGTAAGGGTCAGGTGAGAGAAGTATCTCTGAGAAGGACCTGAGGGGCCTGGTGGAGAACAGACTGTCCCTGAGCCAGCAGTGCCCTTGTGGCCAACGAAACCACTGGCATCCAGGAAGCGCATTGCCAGCAGGTCAGGGAGCGATCCTGCACCTCTGCCAGCCCTGGTGAGGCACGTCTGGAGTGCTGTGTCCAGTCCTGGGCTCCTCAGGACAGGAGAGACAGGGAGCTCCTGGAGCAGCTCCAGTGGAGGGTGACAAAGATGATGAAGGGATGGAGCATCTCTCTCATGAGGAAAGGCTGAGGGAGCTGGGGCTCTTCAGCCTTGAGAAGAGAGAACGGAGAGGGGACCTCATCAGTGTCTGTCAGTGCCTGCAGGGAGGGGTCAGAGCGTGGGCCAGGCTCTGCTCAGTGATGCCCAGCAACGGGACAAGAGGCAACGGGCAGGAATTGATGCGCAGGAAGTTTCACCTGAACGTGAGGAAGAATTTCTTCACTGTGCAGTGACCAAACACTGGAACAGATCACCCAGAGAGGGTGTGGAGTCTCCTTCACTGGAGATAGCCCGGAACAATCTGGGTGCAATCCTGTGCCATGTGCTCTGGGAATGACCCTGCTTGAGCAGGGAGGTTGGACCAGATCACCCACTGTGTTCCTTTCCAGCCTGACCCCACTGTGGGATTCTGTTACTCCTGCCTGTGAGTGGCCATCATGCAGGAGGCTGAATTTAACATTCTCCAGGTCTCTGAGCAGACTGATGAGGGTCAATTTCAGTTCAACTGGCATAGTGAGGAGAATTAAGTTATACTTAACACTTCTTTTGCTTTTGTGAGAATTGAATGCAGAACATCTTCACTTTGAAGTCCTTTCTGTGGTTTGAAGCATTTTATTTTTGTTACATTAGATAGGCTGTTGACTCAGGCAAGGTTGAGGGGGATTTTTTTTTTGTTGTTGTTGTTTTATAGGAGGAATTATAATTAGGAATGCTGACTTTGGGGACACATAAGCCATGGAGAAGCAATTTTTTTTTGTGCTTTGCCTCAGATTGTGACTTCGGGGAAACCATACACCTGGCATACATACTGAAAAATTAACTTTATAGCTTTTTCCTCAGGCCCAAGTTCCAGTGGGAGTCAACACATATCCCAGTGTCTGTCAGCTCTAAACTGCATTTGCTGCAGCATATCTGTAGCCCAGAGGAGTTTAAGGGGGCAGACATGGCTATAAGAAAATGTTCAAACCATCTCGTGAGGAGGATTTCTTTCCTCATTGCTTTCCTGACTTTCACTGGAAAACCTGTGTGGTGTAAATATTGAGTTAAATGTGAGCTGTATATCTAGATCTTGCATTAAATTTGAGTTGCTTCTGTGTATGGAATGTTGAATCCTAGGGTATTCAGTTCAGAGATGGATGTATTTTGAGAGTAAGTAGCAATCAGTCTTTTAAAAGGCCAAGGGGAGAAGGCTTGGATTTGCAAAAGTGGTGTTTGTGGCTATGAACATCTATCAAATCGACCTGTTGAGAGAGGAGAACAAGATGCTCAGAGGGATGGAGCACCTCTCCTATGAGGAAAGGCTGGGAGAACTGAGATTGTTCAGGCTGGAAAAGAGGTTTTGGCGTGACCCAATTGTGGCCATCCAGTACCTGAAGGGAGCCCACAGGAAAGATGGAGAGTGACAGGACAAGGGGGAATGGCTTCAAACTGACAGAGAGTAGTTCCAGATCAGATATTAGGAAGAAATTCTTCCTTGTTAAAATGGTGAGGCCCTGGCACAGGTTGCCCGGAGAAGCTGTGGATGGATGTTCAGACCAGGCTGGACAGGGCTCTGAGCAACTTGATCCAGTGGAAGGTGTCCCTGCAGGGACATTGGAGTAAGATGATCTGTAAGGTCCCTTCCAACCCAGGCTATTATGCAGGAGGTTGGACCAAATGATTTTTGAGGTCCCTTCCAACCCAAACCTTTCTAGGATTCTGTGATAACACTGTCTAGATAATGCAACTGTTTTTGTCAAAATGGGAAATGCTGATTCCATGTGGCAGACATGTAATGGATTGCAGGGGCATTTACATTTGTTTTGCAGCTATGAGCTCTAGATATAAATATTTAAATACTTAAATTAACTGGAGTTAATTTTGAGGGAAAAGTAACAAAGCAATCTGCTACTTTCTTTTTTTCAGATTAGCAGATTGTTTATTTTATTTCCTCCCCCTCAGGATTTTTGGTTCTAAGAAAGAATAAAATGCTATTTCTGGTTTTTTTTGCATATAAAATTGATGATGTGTAACTGCAACTACACTGGGGAAGCTGTATCTGTAGAAATAGCATTGAGGCTGTTAAAGTTGGTTGGGTTTTTTGTTAAGGAAACTTCCACACAATAGCTGTGGTTCTAGAACATCACAAAATCATGATGCTTCTGGCTAAAGAAAGCCAGGGTTTAAATTCATAAAATCTGCAAGGAAGCCTGTTTTTTAAAAAGTCATTTTTTTATTCTGTTGTGTGAAACAGCCCTCTGTTCACTTCTGTTTTGCAATATTAAATGTGTTAGCATGACTTGGCTTCAAGTTCTAAAAAAATGATTTCATAAGGATGGTATGGTAAGACAGTGTATTGGGATAAAGGGAAGTAGGAATGCCAGTGGCCATAGCTCCCAAAGTAGATTAAATTCTGCAGTAGAGTGAAAAAAAACCAAAGATGTTGCTGAATTACTATTGTTTGCTAGTGTAGTAGTATCAAAAGTCAATGGCAGATCCTGTGGTGAAATGAAAGACAGAACTTCACTGGGTTTTTCACCTCCATTTAATTTGTATCCCATAGGGTTCCCATTGCCATGAAGTCCTTAAACCTGCTGGAATGTTTATCTACCATCTGCTTAAATGTTTATTTAAAGGACTGCTTTTCTCAATTACCGAGAACAAATTAATTTGTTGATTGTAGTTATGTAGTTAAATCTTTTCCAAAGGCCTTTCCTAAGGTAGCCATGTCAGACACCTCCCAATCCTTGCCTGCAGGAGCATTTTTCTCTGTTTGCTGTTGTCTGCAGTCCTGAGTCACCATGAAAAGCCTGACAAATGCCATTGTTCTTCTGTTGGCATGAAGAACAGCAAAATTACTGTTAACACCTGAGAATTTACTCTCTTCCCCTCTAACACCCTTGGTAACTCCCCAGTTCCTCCTTCGCTCACCCCCTCACCTTCCTCGGTGCCAGACACAGATGTTTAACCCCAGCTCAGGTGTCAGAAAAGGTGCTGCCACTGAGACAGCACCGTGACAGGGAGGCAAAATTGCAGGCTGGAGTACAGTTGTTGACAGAACAATTTATTGGTAGCTCAAGGATTCAAGAGTAAAGCATGGACATGAAAAGGTAGAAAATCAGGAAGAAATTGGATGTCAAGCCCAGAGCTGGCTGAAAAGCCCCTACCTGCATACTAAGAAAATGTCCAAAATACATTATTTTTAGGAAGATATGACTTAACACTAATGAAAAATGTGCCTGATTATTAATAATCACCTAATGGCTAACAAGGGAAGGCTTATGCAGTTCTGTCCTGTCCTCTCCATCTACCTCAGTAACTCAGGAATCAAACAGTGCCTTTTTCAGTTCTTTAAGATGTAGTCTTGGCATTAGGCTAGCATTAATATAACCTTATTGTAGCATTTAGTTTTACTCATAACAAAGAAGTGAATGCAAGTACTTTATTCAGTGAGGTGCTATATTGACTCCACATCAAGATGCCTCTGAGCAAAACCCTCTGCAGTAACAGAAGGCCTACAGAGACTGGTCCTGGAGCAGCTCATACGTGAACCTCATCTTCATCCTCATCTTCATCCTTATTTCAAAAGTCTGCAATGCTGGGATGAAGGAGAAACGGGCTATGGGATAGAGGTGGCCTTTGCAGTCTAAGTCACATGGTCTGTGTGGCCGTACACACAAAATTGATGAGATACATTCACATCTATCTATGAAGAGAACTTGGGTAAGAATTTTTCCTGCCTCTTACTTGAAAATTTATTGTGCTTTTCTGTGTATTTGGAATACTTTTAAGCAAGTGTGTTGGTTCTGTGGTCACTCAAGCACATAGCAGCTTTCATTAACTTCTGTTTAGGATAAAAAATATTTCTGTATATAACATATGCATATATATGACTGTATGTTACTGTCATGGTATCATGGATTGCTATATCACATAAGTGAAGAAACATGGCTAAAGGCAGTGTTATTAGCCAAGGGTAGCCTAACTTCTTATTTAATAACACCAGTTTGGTCCAAGGTCCTCAGCAGAACATGTCCAGTAGTTCCTCTTTAAAATATTTTTTCTTCCTGATAAAGCAGAAAAAAATAAATGTTCTGTGAAGCCAAATACCAGCTTTAAATGATAAGACTTTTTAAATCCACCTAAAGCAGGAAGAAATTATCAAAAATAGTTTCAGGATTTTCACGTTTTCAATGATTTTTGCTAATCTGCTAAAAAAAAAATACTGTGGGAAGTCAGTTTAAGGGGATTGGGGCAGAAGTAGAGGTTTTGTGGCTTCCAGTAGGTAAAGTAATTAGAATTCAAAATCCAAAGCAGTCAGCCTTCAAAGTGAAAAGATCATAGGCTGCAGATTATTCTGTTTAGAGCTGCAAATTGAAATAAACAATTATGGACTTCTCTCCCCAGATGGCTTTAAAAGGAGATCCTGAATAGGTGTTTATGTAGAGTGCACTTTTGAAAAATCACTTGTGCTCCTTTCTGACTAGAGGTTTGTTTGAAGTGCCATTACTTGTTTGAAGTGCCCTTACAACTACTGAATTTCTTTGTGTAGTTAAAGATTGCCAAGGTCTTTGTACAGGTAACTGTATTTAAGGATAGTTGGTCCTTCAGTGTAGAGATAGGTAAAGGAACAATACAGTGCCAATCTGCAAAGAACTTTGGAACATGTAGTATTTCTCCTCCCTCAGCACAAAGAGTTTAGCAAGCAACAGCATCCTCCAAAACTGCATCCAGAGCCCCGTGGGCAGCAGGGCAGGGAGGGGATTCTGCCCCTCTGCCCCGCTCTGCTGAGACCCCACCTGCAGGGCTGCACCCAGCTCTGGGGGCCCAGCACAGCAAGGACAGGGACCTGCTGGAGCCAGGCCAGGGGAGGCACCAAGGGCATCAGAGGGATGGGGCAGCTCTGCTGTGAGGAAAGGCTGAGAGATTTGGGGCTGCTCAGCCTGGCAAAGAGATGGCTTCGAGGTGACCTAATTGTAACCTTCCAGTACCTGGAGCGTAAGGAAAGAAAGGCAAGGTAAGACCTTTAAAAAGTGCTTAATACAGTCATGGGAAAGATGCTCTCACCTATACCAGCAGGCTGGTCAAACTCATCATTATTAGCCTGAAATCCTCTTGTTAATGTTTTTCCCAACAGCAAATGAGCACTTATCTTTTTATTACTGTGTCTACTTATGAAGGTTTCCCTTACTGCAGTTTCATCCAAACAGGCCAGTTCTCAAAAATTGTATTTTCTCTTCATAATTGGCTCTGGAGAAGCAAAGGAGGTTAATTTTTGAAGGAAAGGTGCTGTTGCTTTATACTGAGAGGCAAAGGAACAGGAAGGAAAAGGCTTTTTTTTCCTTTTTTTAGCTTTTTAAAAAAAGGTAATGAGATTTCTCACAGCAGTAACTAACAGGATCCTGCCCTTGGAGGAGGCAGTCAGCATCCACACAAGGCTTTCAGTGAGTCTCTGTCAGCATCAGCTAATTCTGCAGCTGGCTCTGCTGAGACTTCACCCTAAGATGTGGGGGACGAGGATGAGTGGGAGGAAACCATATCTTTTCCATCCCTCCCCAAATGAAGCTGCAGTTCTGTGGTTTGATACAGCCCCATGCAGACCCCAAGAGCCAGGTTTCTGCCAGCAGACACGGCACTGTTTCCCTCCAGCCTCTGCTCCCAGAGGAGCAGGGCTGAGCTGGCCTTGTCCTTGTGCTGTCTCCCAGTGCTCACCACCCGTCCTTGGGCTTGCAGGGAGGGGGCTGCGGGTGAAGAACAGCCTGTCCCAAGGGCATGTTTTTCTGCTGGGTGACAGTGACCCACAGCAGAGCTGCCAGAAGGCCTTGGGCTCAGCCACAGAGCCCGTCCTGTTGCTTGTGAACAATTGGCATTGTTTTCCCTCAGTGTGACAAATGGCCAAGGTCTTTGGCTTGTGCTTGTTTTTGTATGTGTTAAAATAACACAGCACTTACAGAAGCCTTCCAGGTTTGGTGTGGGGGTCAAAGAAAAACACTGATCCAACAGGAAAAGCAGACCAGTTTTAGCCCTCCCAGTAATGTAATGGTGTCTTTCAGTGCCATACAATTAACATTAGTGGCCAGATGCTTTCATCCATTCCCTTATTTCTCTGCCATTCCATGCAACAACCACAACAAATCTGTTAATTAATTGCATTGATCAAAATTAAGTGCCTAATGTTTAAATTCAACATTTTAGTGTTCGGTGCTACACTGTGGGCACTGTGATCTCTTTACTAGCTCTGGTTTTGTACTGCATGTTGTTTAGCAACTGATGTCTTCCACAGAGGAAAAGTCAGGTAACAAAAATATTCTTCTAAAAGCAGATAACTTGCACACAGTAATAGCTAGCATTTAATAAATTTAATAAATGTTGTAAATACAACACCTGTATGTCTGCAAATCTCAGTCACAAGTATATTCATTGTTCTATCTGGCCGAAGAGCTTTAAGGCAGATCCAGCAGTGACAGTGAGACACCTGGCTCAGTGTCATGGAATCACAGAATGGTTTGGGTTGGAAGGGACTTTAAAGCCCATCTCGTTCCAGCCTCCTGCCACAGGCAGCAACACCTTGACTGGACCATGTTGCTCAGGGCCCTATCCAACCTTGTCTTGAACATTTCCAGGGATGGTGCACCTACCCTCTGCCGGGGCAGTCTATTCCGGGGCCTCACCACCCTCATTGTAAAAGATTTCTTTCTGATGTCTAATCTAACTAGAGCCTGGTTTAGTTTAAAACCATTACTCCTTGTCTTGTCACAAGAAGCATGGCTAAAAGGTTTGTCCCCATGGTTTGTCATCTTCCACAAAACCTGAGCAGACCCTGCCGAAGGAAGTCATCATGGGGAAGTTACTTCATGGTGAAGGTCAGCTCAAAGCTTTGGCAATTTAGCTTTGCTATTCTTCATGTTGTTATCACAGAGGCAGATCCTAGACACTGCGTAGCTAACTGTGAAATGCAGCTTTTCAGCCTGCTGAAAGCACACGGCTTAGTCATCATTTATATTATTGATATTAACCTTCTACTTCAATGCATCAATTCTTCAGCACAGTGCCATTTTCTATAGGGCTTTGTGAGCATTTCAGTTTCATTTGCTGATCATAGGCCTATTTAAAGGTGTGATCGAGGCAAGACTAATCTTTTCTGAAAACTTGCTTGTTGCTGCATATTATCTCTTGAGAAAAAATTGCACATTTTACACAGCTGATATAAGCAGAGAAAATATCATTGCCCAGCAATGCAGATTTCAGACTCCTCTGATCACAACATGATCCCTCAGTTGCTAGTTTGGCACTGCTGGTGTACACTCCTCAAGACAAGGTGTCTGCTTCCCTTCTCACTGCTGGTAGCTGTGGCTCTGATGAGGCCCTGGAACCCTCCCTGGAGGGATGCCTTCTCCTGCCCCTCGGAGTCTGTGTCCAAAGCTGACCGACTGACGCACCTCTGAGACATCCCTTGTGCTGTGATGGTCACTTAAGAGGTTGTGACTCCAAGCTGGGCTGGCAGGGCTGTCCATGCCAGGCTGAGGCCTCAGTCCAAGCCAGCTGTGCTGTGGGGTTTAACTGGCCAGGAACTCCACCTGCTGCCAGCTCAGTGCTGGCTCTGGTGAGGCAAAGGCACCTTTTGGCCACCCAGGAGGCAGGTGAAGAATGTCTGTTCCCATCTCTTTCGTAGCTGTCCCACAACAGAAACAACCACCACCATAACTCATGGTGTTAAATAAAGTCAAAACTTCCCTGGCTCATGTTGAAAGAGAGTCAGAGACCAGCTCTTGCCCTACAAAGCTGAGGAGGCTGCAAGGGCCTGACAGTGCTGGAGATGGGCTGGGACCAAGAGCTGCTTCTTGCTGGTCTGGTAAAGCCCCCAGCCCTGCTGTCAGGCCATTGTTCTTCCATCCCTGAAGCACTTGGAGGCCACCAGCTGACCCCGCTCGGTGCCAGCCCTCACCACCAGCTCCCTGAGAACCCAGGGAAAGGATCCAGCTTCCCTGAGAGGCTCATGCTGGCAAAACCCTTCCCCTGAGGGGCCAAGCGTGGTGAGCACTGGAGTCAGGCTGAGGAGGAACCACAGCTGGGAATTACCCCAAAACAAGGTTGGAAGCTGGTCAGGATGAACACAGCTTGTTGGGCCCCTGCGTGTCCCTGTTGTTTCTCAGAGCAGGAGTAGATAGACTGGTCAAACACTGAGCAGGGTTAAAAGAGTATCTCTGGTTGCTCATTCAGTGAGTTCCATCTATTGTGGGAATGAGGGGGAGGAGGAAGAAAGCATAGAGAAAAACCATATGTGATGATGGTCTGAGCAAAGACTGTCTCATCATGACTAACCACAAAGGGACACACCACACTGCGCTGCTAACTTTAACTGTGGCGTGGCAAACCGGAACGCTTCATTTTGCAAACTTAGCTCCACATGCTGCATTTCCTACAGAGCCTTATCACTGGTTTTAAGACACCTTTCACAGTTTTGAACTAAAACAGGAAAAACTAAAGATATTACCTTCTTGCATTATGTTCAGATGCAAGATCAGATCTGTCCAGAAACACGTATCATGTTAATACCTTTGCTTATACTTGTGGGAAACGTGAATTCATGGCACTCTGGCAGAGCTCTCGTTCCCAAGCCAGGCTTGAGTTTCACACAGCAAACAGGGACTAAATAATAATCAGGAGATGAGTAGCATTTACTGACTGCAGGCCACTGAGCAGCTCTTGCACTCACTGTTGCTCTTTCGCTAGCAGACACACACAGTCACTCACTACCAGGGATCAGCTGAGGCAAGAATGAACCTTGAGAGCTCACCTGCCTAAAACAGGACCAGCCAGAGCAGGCTGCTCAGGGCCATGTCCAGATGGGTTTTCAATATCTCAAACGCTGGATTTTCCACATGTTCTCTGAGTATCCTCTTCTAGAAGATAAACACCATTACAGCAGAAAATTACAGAAAAAAAAAAATGCAGCTGCCTGCAATGCAGTGGCACTAGTGCCACTAGTCTCTGCTTCTCCACTTTTTGGGAGGATTAATCCTTCCAAAAATTCTCTGAAATGGACTGCAGGTTCCTTCAGACTTATTTAAAGATGTAGAACCCATAATACAAACAGGCATTTTGTGCAGTGCAGTCCTCATTCTGGTAAATTCAAAATCGCCTGAGATCCACTGGGAACTACTTCCATTGCCTATGGTTTAAAGCACTGTTGCTGGACAAGTCATTGGTAAGCAACTGTGGTGCCTGGTCACCTGCAATGGGGTGGCTTTTTTGATGCCTGACAGAGGTTTACCTGCTTGTGTTGCTCCTGTAGACAATGATAACTACCCTATCCCTCCACAATGCCTGCATGAAATTAGTTGTAAATATTCCTTATTCCTTTATTTTTCCTTTGATATGAGTCAGCTGTTCTGTATCACAAGGCTGAGTGTCACTTCCATTTCAAACTGCTGTGCTTTGGAGATGTTTTTTTACCTCATGGTATGTCCTGTGCTAAGCAATAACACTGAAATTAGAAGCCTTGGGCTAAAGCATTGATAGAAGAGGAAGAAAGGTAATATTTGCAGTCCCCTGCTTCAGAAATCCAGTATAAACTCTCAGCCTAGCACTGGAATTTATGAAAGCAGTGCAGAGCAACTTGTCTGTTGTGTTGCTTTCTCTTTATAAACTTTGAAAAGGTACACTTGGAAAGGATGAAGGAGTCATTCTCAGGAAAAAGAAGTGCTGAGGTCTATCAAGACAGATCAGCTACACTGGGGGATGACAGGGTAGTGGAAAAGAAATCCTGAACACAGGAGTGAACACTCCATCAAATGGAGGATGCTTGACCCCACCTGGAGTACTGCATCCAGCTCTGGAGTCCTCAGCGCAAGAAAGACATGGACTTGTTGGAGTGAGTCCAAGAGGGATGGAGCACCTCTCCTGTGAGGAAAGGCTGACAGAATTAGGATTGATCAGCTCAAAAAGAGAAGGCTCTGGGGTGACCTAATTGTGGCCTTCCAGTATCTGAAGGGAGCCTACAGGAAAGTCAGAGAAGGACTTTTTACAGGGGCCTGGAGTGACAGGACAAGTGGGATGGATTCAAGCTGACAGAGGGTAAGAAAGAATTATTTACTGTGAGGGTGATGAGGCACTGGCACAGGTTTCTCAGAGAAGCTGTGGATACCCCATCCTTGGAAATGTTCAAGACCAGGTTTGTTTAACACCTCTGAGCAATCTGGTCTAGTGAACGGTGTTGCTGGCCACATCAGAGGGTTGGAAGAAGATAATCTTTAAGGTCCCTTCCAATACAGGCCATTCTACTGTTCTTGTCCAAGTCAGAAGCCTTCTGTCAGCAGTGATGGAACTCCACTGATAACCTGCTCTCTGGACAAAGCAGGAGCCTCTGGGTGCTGCAGCTTTTGAAGTGGGCTGCCTTGTGCTGGCGCAGTGCTTTCCCAGCCAGCTGAGCCAAGCACAGGCATCCCCACAGCCCCATCTCACCCCCCCCTCAGCACCAGTGCTCTGTCTCTCCACTGCAACCACTGAGCCAGCCCTGGCCTTTTCCAGATCCTTCTGGGAGCTGGTCCTTAGTGAGGCACAAAACCAGCTGCAGCTTTTGGTGGCTCTCCCAGGCTCACGGAGGAGCACCCATGGCTGGTCAGGGAGGAAGGTCAGCAGGACAGCGATGAGTGGGTGTGTTGGTGCAGCTGTTGGCATGAGGTAGGCTGAGGAGCTTTGTGCTGCCAGCTCACACCCTTGCCCACTCTTTGTGGAAAAAAGCCATAACCTCATTCCTACTGAGGCACATTGTAACCAGAGCGTCGGAGTGCTCTTGCTGGCTTTGTGCCTTCCCAAGTTTCTCTACATCCCTCTCCTTATGCAGCCTCCTCTGCTTTTGCAGGTGGGAAGTCACAGATCCCTGTGCACTTTGTTTTGCTGGCTTATTTTCACCCAAAACAGTTCCCTGAGCTGATTCACAGTGCGGTCTGAGAAATGGCTGAGTTGATGCTGCTTCACAGGCCTTGGCAGGGCTGGTCCTGGGAACATGCACTGCTGGGCAGAGGGAGGGCCCCTGCTCTAGGCAGTGCCCTGCTCCGGTATCACACCTTACCCTTCGTGTGTGGGAATTGGTTGTAGAGCAACTGCAGGGGAGCCAGACTGCATCCACAGACACAGCCAGGCACTCAATCTAAAGTTTTGAAATCAGAATCATATAATCATTTAGGTTGAAAAAGGCCCCTAAGATCATCTAGTCCAACCATTAACCCAGCACTGCTAAGCACATCACTAAACCATGACCCTCAGTGCCACATATATACAACTTTTAAATACCTCCAGAGATGGTGACTCCCCCAGTTCCCTTGGCAATCTTTTATGATGACTTTAGGAAAGAAATTTTCCCTAATGTACAATCTAGGCTTCTTCTGGTGCTAAGGCCGTTTCCTCTTGTCCTGTCTCTTGTTACCTGGGAGAAGAGCCTGACTCCACCTGGCTACAGAGTGATAATGTTCCCCCTGAGCCTCCTTTTCTCCAGGCTAAACTCCCCCAGCTCCCTCACCTGCTCCTCATCAGACTTGTGCTCCAGACCCTTCCCCAGCTCTGGTGCCCCTCTCGGGACATGCTCCAGCACCTCAATGTCCTTCCTGCAGTGAGGAGCCCAAAACTGGACACAGGACTGAGGTGTGCCCTCACCAGTGCCCAGCACAGGTGACAATTCCTGCCCTGGTCCTGCTGCCACACCACTGCTGATCCAGGCCAGGTGCCATTGAGCTTCTTGGCCACCTGAGCACAGCTGGGCTCATGTTCAGCTGCTGTCACCAGCACCCCCAGGTCCTTTCCTGCTGGGCAGTTTTCCAGCCATTCTGCCCTGGCCCGTAGCACTGCTATGACCCAAGGGCAGGACCCAGAACTTGGCCTTGTTGAGCCTCAGACCACTGGCCTCAGCCCATCAGTCCCACCTGTCCAAAGTTTTATTTTATTATCATCAACTCTGAACGATGCAGGTGGCTAAGAGGAGATTTTCACATATTATATCAAAGGGTCACGGTGTCGTGCAGGATCAAATCCTGTATTGTTTATGACAACTTTTCACCTTTCCTTTCAAGCACTGTAGCAACTCCAAAGCCTCACTTGGAGCTGACAAATTTTTAACATGATCAGCTCTGACTGCATACCTGGTCAATCAAGTAGTGCAATGTGTCCGTCCTCATTGATGTCAAGGCCTGGACTACCACAGGATTCTCAGCAAGCAGCTAGTGCAATGATCACAAATAAAGAGCTCACTCGGGGTGAAAATTAAGGTGGAATAAATTTAAGAGGTCCATTTTTGTTAAAATAAATTTTTGAAAGCTATATTGGAATACATCTACTGCCACAATGGTGGGTTTTTTTGAGCACTAGAACCTACTTTTGTACCAGGATACTTGAGCATAGTCACCCATTCCTAGCCAGAACCACTGAACTTTGAAAGCTTGTCTATATGAATCCCAAACCAACATGAATAGCTTAGCTTTTTTAGGACTTCACAAAACTTTTCGGCTGTCAGTGTTGTTATTTATTTAATGACACACACACATTCACAAAATTAAAGCCTGCAACACAACATTAAAGACAATCTATAATTAAGTTGGCTTGACATAACATGCCAGAATAATCCACGTGACCTCTGATATGGTCTTTTTCTCCACAGCTTCTTGATGTTCATGTCTACATACAATTAGATTGTGTGGAGTCTGGTCATGTGTCTGGCTCACTTAGAGGATATGTGTTCCTTTGGTAGCTATTTAATATGCTGTTTGATCTCTTTCCAAAAAAAACCCAAAAAAACAAAACAAAAAACCCCCACCCAAAAAAAAAAAAACAACCCAAAAAAACCCCAGTACACTGAGATATTGAAATGAGGAGTATTTAAGACACTAAGAAATTCCTAGGACTAGACAGTTTCTGTAAGAGAGCAGAGCCAGCTGCAATTATTCTACCTGCAGTGAGAAGTTCTTTACAGGCCTGAACATGCCTATTCCCCAGCAGTCCCTGAAGTTTTCGTGTGGGAAGGAGCGGTGTGGCCCAGTTAAGTGAGAGATCTGAACGATAACAATTGTCTTCCTGTGAAAACGAAGGACATTGTTACCTCAGTGAAGGTTTCCATCTGCTTTCACACTGGTCTCAGGAGGCTCACATGATAATGGTATTGTTCACCTTTAAAACTGCAAACACACTTCTGCTATAAAAGTGGAGAGGGGATATTGGAGGTGGAGAGGGCAGAGAGGGCGATGCTTCCTCTCAAACCACAAGGCTGGTGGAGATGCTGGATCCCAGTTATCATCCATTTTGCCAGGTATCCTCTTTGCAACACTGACTACCCAGGAAAGAAGCCAGGAAACCTGCAAACATCTCCTGACACTTCCCAGAAACAGTTTCAGAGCTTTGACCAACTTGATTCTGATCCTGAGCCAACACTAGTATTTTGCCCCAAGCAGTACCAGATAAAAATACATTCCAAGCTCTACCACACAGACAAATGAAGAGTGAAACAAAACTTTCTTGAAGTTGTATCCATTTCATGGAAACTGTTTTTCTCCACTTAAGAAATCTAAAACAATCGAAAATAGTATTTCAAAGCTCAATGAAGGTGTAATCACATACATTTGACAAATATTTTGCAATTGTGTAATGTGTCAGTTGTGGAAACCAAAACTGATATTCCCAGAACAAGATTATGCCTGAGCTTGATTGGTCAAATGTTGGATTTGGTGTTCTTGGACCAGGTCTTTTCCAACCTCTGTGATTCTGTAATGCTATGAATCTACGATTTCATGGCCAGTGAGAGATGTGCAGCACAGGTCCCCACGCAATTCCAAGGGCAGCCCCATCACTCCTAGCGTGCCCCACGCTCTCTAGATTGTACCAGCCAGAATCAGAGGAACCAGTGTCAGACCAGGGCCTTGTAGATAGGACACATTCATCTTGTAGCAGCCTGGCTGATATCAGCTCTACCAGCTGTCCTGATCATTTCAAAGTGTGCAGTTAAAATGGTATCAATGCTGTGAATTTCGGTTCTTATTCTCCACCGGATAATTCGACACTCACCTACAAAGCCTTCCATTGCCAGCTGAGAGCTGCAGTACAGCCACGTGCAGTGTCCCTGATAAAGTCAGCAAGACAAAAGCTCTCTCTGGTGGTACATTTCGGTCGTTGCAGATTCCTTTCCCTCCCATTCCAAGCACGCCGTGCAGCTCGGTGCTGGCCCTCCCTTTCCTGATGAACCCACCCCAAGCACTACCAGGATTAGTGACAGCACTGGAGCAAACAGCGAGTAGGACATTGTCCTGCTTGAACAGAGATGAACACACCTGAGATACGACAAGACAGTATAGACTGTGAGCTGGAAATTATATCTAAAACTGTGAGGTCAGGAAATTTCCATGTCTTGGCATTTACGAGTGTTCCAGACAGATCATTAAGCCCAAACACATCCAGGAGCTCAGGAAACAGGATCTACCTCAGCTTTTAATGATTTTATTCTTATTCTTACAGGTGCAATATCTTACGATAGCAAAATATAATCTGTCTGCCTTTTTAGCCCCAGGAGGGAGCTTGGAGCAGCAGATATGCTTACATTCAAATCCAATTTCTGTGCGTAGCACTGACTGCTGGGCAGCTATCACTCTAAATTCACTTGCCTCTTCCAAGGTGGAAACATAACAACTAAGTTAATGCCCTGGGAATGAAAAGAGGCAGAATTGCCATAGCTGGCATTATTTGCTGCTGATTTCTCTGAGTACATTTCACAACAATAGAAGATTTATGTTTAGTATGGATAGTGTTACTGCAGCTAGCAATAAATTATAAAGTAATATGCCTTCCTGTCCTTTCACATACTGTCATTACACACCTTTTTGGGAGGAATGTGTCCTAAATAAAAAAAAAACAAAACAAAACCAAAAAACCCCACCAAAACTCTACAAGATCAAAAATGGATAATACCAAGGAATCCTTCAGTCTCCAAGTCAAAAGCTAAGGCACAAACTGCATTGCTTCTTTACTTGTGTATAATATTCACACCTGTCAATTACAGCCCACTTACCTTTGAACACCAGAAAAAAAATCAGATGTCACACAGACAGTTATATTATGGCTGTCTCCTTCTTAGGTATTTATGTGTATTCAGCACAGGTTTGCCATTCACCATATTGTGTGAATGATGGATTTCATTCCAGTGACCTATTTGTACCTTTTGGCTCACACATCTAAGGAAGTCAGGAGAGCCTGGAGTCAAAAACATCTGGCTAATGCTCAAAAATTCATCTGATTGCTAGTAGGCTGCTATATACATCATTGTCTTTTGTGCAGGTAGATACACATGTATGCATATATATGTACCTATAATATGTACATATTATAGGTACATATCATAGATGTATGTACATCGGATTTTTGCTTTCTGTATAATGAACTAACACATGCCTGGGAAAGTCATACCAGAATTTCAGACCTGTGACTTCACTAGAACTGTTCATAGGTAAAAATGAAACATTTGCTTAGATACTTGGTTAAGTTTAAGGTCAGGGTTAGGTTTATACTGGTACCTAGGCAACTTGGAATGATATACAGGGACAGGAAGGTTTCATAAGAAAACTTTTTATTTCATAAGAAATAATTGCACATGCCAAGATTAAAGTGCCTTTAGCACTTCGTCACATTTTGGAAGAATTTGAAGACAAACAAATATATTTGATAAGACTCTGGTGTTAATTCTGCCTCTGTCATGAACACATAGACAGATTTCCAGTCTGCCACAGGAGGAAAACTCATTCAGTTGGTTATCCTTCTAAAGTTTGCCATTCCTGTTAAGTAACAATGCAGTCTAAGCACAGGTGGACTTAGAATACCCCTAAAGCAACCAAGAAACCTGTATCCTGTGTCACAGTCCCAACAATTCTTTCAAGCCTGAATTTCCATGTGTTTGAAGAAGTATTTCTTTATTTAAAAGATAGGTTCTGATGTTTGCTTTATGGCAGAGGATCATTGGTGTGCTCCAGGAGCAGCACACTGTAGATGACTGAGAGCACACAGAGCCATATTACAAATATACATAAAAGACAGCAGGCATTTATACCGCTCCTTGCAGAAACATACCTCAACAGCTTTGTCACAGCCCTGGTGGACAAATAGGCTTTCAGTGGTGGTTTTGCACAGGCAGGATAGAACATGTATCTGGCATGGCTGGCAAGGGCCGTTTTTTAAAGGAGGATTCCTCCAGCTGATGTAATGCACTGTGCCAAACTTGACCTCATTCCATCCCAGCAGTTTAGAGGTGTAGGGCTCCCTGTCACTTTTCATAGTACTTTGTTCATTGCTGAAACTGGTGTCTCACCTAAGACAGTGGGCACCAGGGAAACAACATTTTTATCCATTTCAAGAGCTACTGCAATATTTTCTTCTTTTGGCTTACTTCTAGCCTGCTGCAGGGTATAGAGAAGAGAGCAGGGTGATGATACAGGGGAGGGAACCTCTGGCAGAACAACCAGTCTGACACTCAATCAGAAGCAACGTGCTGACCTTTGTCTGGAGCAGACACCAAGCTTCCCAGTGCTTGTTCAGGCTTGCTCTGAACACAGAAACAATGATGCAAAGTCACTGCCCACCAGTGACTCCTGAAATTTTAGCTTGCTCACACTTCTCCCCAGTGTGTCAAGGGGTGGGGGCAGAGCTGGGACAATGGTCGGGAGCTGTTACTGTCTAAACACAGCAGAAAATATTGCTGCTGGATCCGGGCTTGCCTTAATGTAAAGCTGCCTGGATCTCAAGCGATTGCATGTGTTTTTTTGCTGCCATCACAGTAAGAGTTGGCTACTTCTGCTCTTCTTCCACAGGGGTTTTATATGCCTGAGAAATTTGAGCTTTCCATCAAAGACTGCTTTCCATGCATACTGAAACAGATACTATTTCACACACACAGTACATGCACAATTTCCCTCTATTTAGTGCATGATGTCCAAGTGAGTTCTTGTCCTTCACTTCTTTTCCAATCCCTTTACAGCCACCCCAGAGACTGGTTCTGGATAGATGGTTCTTCTTAAGCCAACATGTCAACTTTGCGGCATGGGAAATGCAGCCAAGACTGGCTTTATCTTTATTAATAAATGTCCAGAACCCAGGTAAACAGGGAAGTGGCAAAACAATTGATTGTGTACAGTAATGACCTCACAGCTACAGCATGATGGAGTTAAACATCAACCTGAAGAAACAGGGCATTGTGTTCATAAATGGATAAGTGGTGTTTATAATTACCTTGTTACTTATACCAGTCCCACAAATCTGAAAAGCAGATTAATTTAGCAAGGTATACTACCAGTAAAATGGTATTAAAATTTTTCTTCAAGAGCAGCACTGGGATAAGGGCTTGGGAGTGCTGTGGGTGAGAGGCTGGACGTGCCCTGGCCGTGTGCGCTGGGAGCCCAGAAACGCCCGTGTGCTGGGCTGCATCCAAAGCCCCGTGGGCAGCAGGGCAGGGAGGGGATTCTGCCCCTCTGCCCCGCTCTGCTGAGACCCCACCTGCAGGGCTGCACCCAGCTCTGGGGGCCCAGCACAGCAAGGACAGGGACCTGCTGGAGCCAGGCCAGGGGAGGCACCAAGGGCATCAGAGGGACGGAGCAGCTCTGCTGTGAGGAAAGGCTGAGAGAATTGGGGCTGTTCAGCATGGAATAGAGCAGGTTTTGGCGTGACCTAATTGTGGGCTTCCAGTACCTGAAGGGAGCCAACAGGAAAGATGGAGAGAGACTATTTACAAGTGCTTGGATTGACAGGACTAGGGGGAACAGCTTCAAACTGAGACAGTAAAGGTTTAGATGAGATTAGGATGAAATTATTTACTATGAGGGTGGTGAGGCACTGGCACAGGTTGCCCAGAGAAGCTGTGGCTGCCCCACCCCTTGAAGTGTTCAAGGCCAGGTTGGATGGGGCTCTGAGCAATGTGGTCCAGTGGAATGCATCCCTGCCCATGCCCATGGAACCAGATAATCTTTAAGGTCCCTTCCAATCCAGGCCATTCTATGATTCTATAATTCAAGCATCACTAAAACATTACATCCTTAAACTAGAGAAGTAGTAGAACTCAAGCATGGCCAGACAGAATTGTCTCCTGTCTCACAAGAGAAGCTCTAAGCTGAAATGGACATTCAAGACAGAACCTTCAAACCAGTGTTTAAACCTGCACCTGCTGTCAACCAGAATGCAGCTTGGGCTGCTTCCTAACAAGCCTCCTCCCTCTCCTGAAAGTGGGACCATTAAGTTTGTTTAGTGGTATTGTCATATAATCTGTCTTCTAGACACAAACGTTGTCAAAATACTGTTAATTAGTATATGATAATGCACTGGTAAACTAATGTTCCTTAAAAAAAAAAAAACCTAACTGAAAAACAAGCAATGAATTGGCTCATGTTGGAGCTGTCTGCTGCATTGTACAAAGTGCCTGCTTCACTGGACAACTAATCCAAAGTAATCCTCTTTTGAGATCACTGATTCACCATCTGATTTGTACTCTGATTTGCACCAGGAATGCCTGCTGCGGCAAATTATTCCAAAGTGGCAGATTAGATTATTTTTCACTGCCTACACTTTGATCTCCAGAAACTAAGAGACAGCGCAGACTTTCCAAAAGCTGATGAAATAAAACTGAAAAAAATATGATCCACACATTTTTATGAAGACTCCTCCTGGGAATAAACCTAAAATAAACATCGTATTTTGGCAGTCATACCTCAACTATCTATGAAGGAAAGGTTCATAGATTAAAAGCTTTGCTTTTAGCTTTTCCATAATCCTATCCTCCAGCTTCCCATTTCCTTTTTCTACCTAATGACTCACATTTCTGTCAACCTCTCCAACTAATGCCTAGGTATACTTTCTCCTTTTTTGCTCACACAAGCTCTTGTTGCTGGAAGAATTCTGACCTGGTGAATGCTCTGGACTTTGATACAGGAAGCTTGGTTTGGGATTATTTTTCTACTGCAGAGCCCCTCTTCGATCTGTGGTGTCTGACTGAACTAATTGGTCACTTGGTTCCCCCTCTGTGAAATAAAGACAACCATCTGCCCACTCCTTCACCCCTCAGCATTTGGCTGTATTTATTATTTAGATTACAGGATCTCTGTGGTAGGACAGGTTTCTTACTGTTTGCCTGTATTGTCTAACACAGTGAGGCCAGTCTGGGTCAGAACATTAGACTCAAGTCTACCACAAAAATAGCAATATTATTTGCTCGTGATAAGAGTGTGTTTAATGCTTTAACAAAAGTTAACCTGAAAGAGGAACATTATTAGATTTCTGCCTTACTACATTCCTATTTCTTAACTACACTACAAAGGTTAACAACAATGCACGTGTTAAACTGTGTGTGCTGGGTTTTTGTATATAAAATACTGTGGGGATTTCTTGGGTTTTTATGGGACTGTTTTACTTTAGTATGATTTTTCCATATTCATATGATATCCATATATCAAGTATTTTTCCATATTCAATTTTTTCCATATTCATATGATATCCATATATCAAGTATTTCATCCCCCAAATTGCCCTTTCATTAATTAATTCCAGTAGTTCAAGACTAAAGGGAAACAAAATGAAGTATCATGTGATACAGTAAGACTGCAGAATCTAGCACTTTCTTCATAGTTGTATGTACCACTTCATCATCCTGAATGTATAATATCAAGCCATTAATGTAGGAAGTTTTACTGTGTATTTTTTTGTCTTCAGATTAAGTTAACATTAACTAAATCCATAAAATAAAACAGGATTACAAACTGGGAATAGAGGAGTACAGAGGAGATAAAAGGATAGAAATGCGTTCATATTTCAGAGAATTTTGGATTCATGGCTATGACACTTTGCCATGTCTTGTGAATACAGAGGGTGATGGTCCTGGATGAGGTACAGCAATAATATCAACAGTAATTTGAAAAACATTGACATTACTAATTAGCTTGAGGCTGATTTTATGAAGCCTGTCAGATTTCTTAGGTAGCTGTATGATCTATCCAGCAGAACTGATAATTGGCAAGAAGAAATGAACCACATTTCTCTCTTTGGTGCCTGCCAAAAACATTTTAACTTCCAAATAGCAACAGTTCCAATGAATATAAACAAATGCAAACTTGTCATGGCAGGCTGAGCTGCTTATGTAGTGAATCTGATGGAAATTGATGTTTTCATAATGCACCCAGGTTTGACTGACAGAAATTTCCACACACAACCACAGCACGTCCTTTGCGTCGCTTTTAATGAAGCTGCAGTTTTCATTCTTAGCTACATCTTGTTGCCTGAGCAACAATGGTTTGGATTTGGCTTTCTTTGTTTCTCAATTCTAGTCAAATTAAATGGGGAAAGGAAAAAAAACAAACGAGCAGCATGGAACTCAGCAAAAAAGTGCTGAGTGTTTTTCTAACCGCACCTCCCCTAGATTCACTGCCTACCCGAATTGCGCCCCAACAGAAACAAAAAAGGAACAAAAGGGTTGTTGCTGCACAAATCTAATGGCAGAGAGCTTCAGCAGCAGCATCTATAAGTTATAGCATACGCTGGCTCTAGCAGTGAAGTTGCTTGACAGTGAAAAATGAAAAAACAAAAAAAAAAGGAGAAAGGCAGGAAGGTAAAGAGGGGAAAGCAGCAGGGTCCATGAGGCTTGGGAGGCTGCCTCTCATGCAGCACTTGGCTGTGATGAGGATGATGAGACCTTTTTGCCATACTCTTCCAGTAGCTCAAGACACCAGTTCCTACCAGCCCAGCACCCCGACCACCAGTCACATTTGGATCTGCAGTGCATGGTGAGATTACCTGGCCAGGGGGTCTGAAGTGAGGGGCATAAACAGGTGTCACACAGGGTTTCCAAGCAGCTCTCCAGTGGCATGAGCCTTTCCTCTGCTCAGACAGAAGTCTAATTGACAAGCTAAAGACAATTCCAGCCTAAGCTGTGCTTCTGCCTTATCTTATTTTTCAGGCCTTGTATACCAGAACCATGTTGTCATGCCTCGGTTGTTCACTATGAAGACAAGAACGGGAATCTAAGCAAAAGAACTGTTTTTTTGGTTTTTTTTTTCTGGAGGGGAGAGTTCAAATGCAGATTTTCTGAAAGTGTCTGTTTAACATAACATGCTGTTTGGAAATTATGTACTTATACCCCAATGAAGATCTTTCACAGAAAGCTCTCTACTGAGAAATATGTTAAGCTTGATATTACTTTTCCCATCAGAATAAATTAATTGCACAGAGAGAAAATCAGCCACACTCAAATGCACAGCTTGTTATATTCTATGAATTTCTACTGTGCTTTAAAAGCTAGTAACAAACATAAAGTGCATTTCCTACAGTGCTCATTGCTGGGTAGAATTCATGCCAATTACAGGGTTATGTTAACATCTCTGGGAAAGCATGAATCATATCAAAGTTGGGAAACACTTTTATTTTGTCAAATATTAGCTCATATCCTTCACACTTTAGATAAAGGAAATAACAGTCTGACATCTAGTTGCTGTTACATTAAGTATCCAGCCCTATTTTAGTAATCCCTAAACGTTAACATGGTATTAAAGCAAAATCATGTAGTAAAATTGGAGAAAACATCTCAGAGAGTGCATAATTTAAATATATATATACATAAAATGTGTAATATAAATATGCATAAATATGTATATGAATCTAAAATCCAAGAATAAACAGGGTATCTAAAGACATTTAAAAAATAGAATGAAGAGCAGCAACTTCAGCAGAAATGGTCACACAAGCAATCCCAACTGCTTAAGATTTCAACTGTAAATTCCCTTTATTAAATACATTTTTTCCTCCTCAGCTATTGTTTTATTGCTGATTCTTAATACAAGCCTCTCTCCAGTGATGCACTCCTGAAATCTCGCTGTTTCTGAGCATGCACATTCCCCACACATGAATCACCTCACAGCAGGACAAACCTAATCCTTAATTCTTCCACATGGAAGCACAGTGCCGAGCCAGAACATTTGGGGGACACGACAGAAGAGAGCCTGACACCACTCGCCATGTACGACACATCCTTCATCTTCTTCCACACATTTCCTTCCTCCAGGCAACTCACTGACATGCCAAAATATGGCTTTTTAGTGTAATACAACAGGACAACAATTCACTTGTGTAAAATGCCTTTTATGAATAGTAATTGCATTGTCTTAGGTCAAGTAACAGCCAAGCTTACTTTCCAACTAAAAGGATCAGAGGAGTTGATCTTGAGTGGATCCCGCTCCCTAGGAGGCAGGGAAAGTGGTTCTGAACCCCATTTTCCCCTTGGTTCCTGATGCTCCATGCTGTGTCAGCCATTATCCTGCTACTGAAGGTAAAAAAAACAAAACATGAGTTTTCCATCCATTTACAGCAGTAGTCAGGGAGTCTGGGAATGATGAAAACCCTCACTTTTGCAGAAAATTCTGATATCACACAGCATTCAAAACCCTCCAGGATCCCTTTCTGACCCATACCATCAGTGTCCCCTGGATGTGCATGGAAAAGGAGCCCAGTGCATCCACCTGATGTTTCCTAGTTTCTTTCTTACATGTTCTTTTTTAAAGAAAGATTAAACTATTACCATTTTCTCATCTTAACAGCAGGGTAGAAAATCACGTGTAATGATTTTCATTATTACAAATACTTCATACTACAAATACAGATTTTTTTGTTAGCATTTCCATTTCTCATTACCATACAAACCAGGCCAAGATCAGCTCCTGCAGAGATATCTGCACATCAATCATTGGAATGTGTCTTCTGACATCAAGACAGACCTGTTGCTTACCACACCTTTGCTCTACCCAAGTGCTTCCCAACAGCATCTCCTTGTCTGTACGCAGATGGAACAGCTAAAGGAATTGCCTACCCACCTTTCTGCTGACAGATCCTTCTGCTGGCATAGTAGAAACTGTATACACATACACATCAAATTAACCCCAGCAAAAGCCTGCCCAAGCTCATTTAATCCATCCCCATGAGCTTATTGCACTGAAGCCAAAGCAGAGGCCCTAGAATGACAAACAGCATTCAGACACTAACACTGGTCACTGAAATACAGCACTGAGAGATGACAAAGGAGTCTTCTTCCTTTAGGGAAAAAAAACCAAACAAAACAAACAAAATTCAGCCCCCCCAAAAACTGATCAAAATGTAGGACATCTGCTATGTCCTAGGAAAGCAACCCCCCCACCTCCGCAGCCTCCTGCAGCACATGGTCCAGGGTGAGAGCTTGGAACTGTGTGACAATTCAGACTTCTCACAAAAGGCCATGATTTTGATCTGGGGGAGAGGCAGAGAACAGTAGTCCCCGCTCAGCTCTGGTTCACCCCTGGGACTAGAACCACCCAGGCTGGCAGGCAGCACTGCAGGGCATGGTGTCCATGGTTTGGGACTGCCTGCCTGAAGCTAGTCTGGGGCACAACTGCTACGGACCAACGTTTCACATGTGGGGGGATTATGACAGGCAGTGCTCACTGTTCAAGACAGTTAATCTTCTAAAATTTTGCTCTAAGGTTTGAAACTAGCCTAGCTACTTCTGAACACACCCATCATAGAAATGCCTAGCTCCTGATTTAAATTATAAAAACATGTATAAAAATTAAAGAATTATGGATTTTAAAGTGTGAAACTTTTTTGTCTGTCATAGGACAGGATTTGGTGTGTTGGTGCTCCCTTTCCCAATTTCAGCAACTCACTCTTTTGAGGAGTCCGGCAAGGCTTCCATGCACCTCATCTCCATGTTAGTGCATGACATAAGATTTACTAGAATTTCCACCTTCTTTTCTGTTAACTTCAAGAGTAGGACTATTGGAGTTTATGGAAAAGTTTGATTTCTGCTAAGAGGAAAAAGGTCAGAAAAACCCATGTGAAGGGAACACTATTTCTCTGTAAGGACAGCAAATTCTTATTGCATTAATAATGACTCAGTCATGAGGGCAGAGAGAAGATATTGTCAAGTTAGATACTCAGAAATGGTAAAATGCAGAAATGACCCAGTATTAATGAAAACAGCACAAATCCCATTATTATACTTTTGCCTGCCCCAATTTGCATGGCTTATGTTGTGATAATTGTAATTAATGTCATTTACTTTGTAACAGGCGAATTATTCATAAAGAACATGGTACATAGAGCTCATTGTAAATATTTTTGCATATTCAGTGTCAGCTTACATCTAGCTGCCTCCTGTGCTTCAATGCAGCCAGCACTGTATTGCAAAAGGAAGCCATTGAAAAAAAATTACTAGAGATTCTTAATGTATTGCATTTTCCTGTAAACAATGAAAGTCATGTGAGGAATAGAAATGAACTGGAATGCATAATGCTAAAGTTCCAGCTATACTGTGTTAACAGTGCTGTTAAAACCCAGTGAGCTGGGTCTCCAGCATGTAGATTTCAACAAGCAACCTCTGATTGTGGCATTGAATTATAGTGAAAGATGCTGGGGCTTCCTCTTAAGTAATGATTTCTCGCTTTACCTTCCACATGCTGCTGGAGTTGAGACTGAAGTAAGTTATTTCCCTTTCTGTTTGACCCACCTATATCTTGTCAGTAACACAGGAGAGCTGGAGCCTGCTGAGGGAACTGCAGTGCCAGTCACCACCTGCATGGCTGCCAAAGCCAAAGGAGGTTTGCCCACGTGGATGTTCTGCAAGATGCCTCAGGGAGAGACTCAGGATTACTTCAAAGTCACATGAAATAACTGCATGCATTTTTTGCAAGCTCACAGTTGATGGCAACATCAGCATTATCAACTACCATCTCCTTTAAGCCTTAAAAGAAAAGTGGCAATTGCTGCCAGCATGCTCTGTCCCGGCACTGACTGGAGCAGGGTGCCCTGGGAACACGCTGTGCATGCCTCATACGTGTGGCAGGCTATGGGATGCACGTGCAATATGATGCAAGCTGTGCATCCCACTCAGAATAAAGGGTTTCTGCACGTGGTGGGAGGGTAGAGGTGCCTGGAAACAGCAGTGCCAAAAGCTGAGGAGTTTGTAGCTTTGGGCACTACAGCTGAGGATGAGCATTTTTTGAATGCAGTGAGAATTTGGCTATATGCATCCTTTTTACAGGATCACAGAGCGCTGAAGCTGGAAAACTCCTCTGGAGTTTGCCTGGGCCTATTCTCTGTGCAGAGCAGGGCAGATGAGTGCCTTGGACCCTTTTAGCCCCACTGCTGAAAGTTATTTGTTATTTGCCTTTTTCTTGTACTTTGATCCTTCTTTCCACTTTCACACTGCCTCCTTCCCCTGTTGTCAGCACAAATACCAGTGTAGCTGCCTGCGAACTGAAGGATGAATGTACCCGAGCTCAAACTACACTTCACCATATGCAAGCAATTTTAAACCATACCGTGTCTGTGATGTGGCTCACGGCAGCTGCAGCAGTGCTTATGCTGACAAGACAGGAGGGAGCCCAAGGCCAGGACAGAAGAGTTCAGACAGGCTGGGCCAAATCTTTCTGCAGCGTGCCAAATGCTGCCATTCAAAATGCACACGCCAGAGTCATGATTTGAGGCTTCTTAATTTTATGCAAATACTTACAGTGATACCACTTCAGACACGGATTCAGCTGCAGCCATGTGAAACTGCCTTGCACTGGCATAGCTTCTGAGCCTGTTGCAGCCGTACTGCCTGCAGGGCGCTGCTGGAATCCAAATCCCCCCTTGACCATGGGACAGTTCACCTGCTGAACTGCATGGCTCACCTCATACTGAGCCCACAGAACCAACCTCAGTAACAACACACTCTTTCCAAAGTTCCACATGACTGCAAGGCCTAGCCACTCCGGAGGAGATCCCAGGAAGCATGAGAACGGCTGAGCACAGGTCTGCTCCTCAGACACCCGTAATTATAATGGCTTTGGGAGAAACGGAACTGTTTCAGAAGTGGTCTGAACGAAACAGAGAGAAGGAGCAGCTTGATCTCACAGCTCCCATTCGGTAGAACAGTGTTGTATGCAAGGATGGAGGGAAAACACTTCCAGCTAATCTCTTTGCATCAAAGATACAGCTGCTGTTGGTGACATTCAGGCTTTGTGACTCTACAGGTCCAGGCCAGCATGCAAAACATCACATGCGATTCTTTTGGGCGTGAACAGGAGCACAGCTACCAGACAAACACACGCGTAAACTCTCCTGTAACAAGCAAGCCCGGGCAAGAAGTAAAGTACGTGAAATGTGCTACTTCTCCTCATTTAATAGTGTTGGCACAAGAATCAGGGAGTTTCCCACCTGCTGACCATGTGTGACCAAGCTGTTCTATGTATTACAAGGGATAAATGATCGGAAAAATAACCTCTACCAAATAAAACTTTCCCCTGATATTCCAGTCACTCCTAAGAGCCACAATAATCTATAGAGGCACAACTCCCAGGCTTACCCATCATATCTTTCAAGCCTGAGGAAGGTGGCAGAGAACAGACTGAGGGTGAGAATAAATCTTCAGACATTCTGTGTGGCATCAGACAAGCTTTCAAACTCATGTCCTGCTTACACCACAGCAACATAAAGTTAACGGCCCGTACTTGGTGACCTCAGGCAGGGCTGACTTCTGGACTAACTACCCAACACAAAGCCACTTCCCAAAAATTCAGTACCTGGACATCTGGTAAGAAGATGGGGATTAGCCAAAAAACTCCTTAGAGAGATGACACGGAAGTTTTACAGTTACTAATTTCTTGGACAAAACAAAACAAAAAAACCACAAACAAACAAACCAAACAAATAGCAACAACAACAAAAAAACAAAATGCAAAAAAAACCCCAAATTTCTTAGCAAAATTGACACATTTACCTTCAATAACAGCAATTATATATGTATATTACTTACAATATATACCTATTAATTTAGATAAGAATTTAAATACAAAAAAGTTTATTTCACTTATTCCTTTAAGAACATCCTTTAGCGCAGCAAGCTTTGCAAATTTTTTCTGCAGAATAAAAGTTCTACAAAATTCACTTTTTAAACAAAACTATAAGCTTGCAACAGTTACTCCTACCTTTCTCAAACATGAGCAATTAAGCACTTAGATGATGGTGATCATTGAGGGCAGGAAAAGACACTCTCATCTTATATAAAGCACACCATAGCAAAAAAGGTAAATTCTGTCTACAAATCATTACATTACAGAACATACACTAAACAGAACAGGCAATTGCTGCTTCTTGACATGGCAACTTTCATACCAATCCCAATGGAATTTTACCCTGATGAATTACTTGCCAGATTCACTCAGAGACAAGTTTAGGCAGTACGGAGTCAAAGGAGAGAATGAGGAATGAAATATTTTGGCACAAAAACAAGTGTTTCTTAAAGGCAAAGTATCTTTTCTGCAATTACAACATTGAGCTTAGATTGGGAACAATTTTTTTTTTTAAATTGGCTACTTGAACCTGATATTTAGAAACCCTACACACTTCTATTCTTCTCAAGAAGCTATTTCTGTTTCCTCAGATGGTTTTACTTGACTGCTCATGTGCAGTGACAAAACTCATTAAATGGAACTTGTGCTTGACAGCATCTGAGTTTATTCTAGAATAAGCTGCGCTCCTCTCAAAAACAGAAGCAAAAGTAATTGAATAACTTTTCAGCATTATAACCATCAGTTTCACAATGGATTGTGATGTGGTTGCCTTCAGACCACAGCGTTACACACCCCTAGACTAACGTTTAAATTAATAAGTACTTATTTACAATAGTTGGAAATCAGCACCAATATTTCTCAAGAGTACAGACAGATGTAGTTAAAGGCAGGTTTGAGTCTACATATGCCCACTGCTACTGCCTAAATTCCCTGTCCTTCAGTGTGCTCTGATTTATGTGGGATGTGACAGGTACTGTCAAAAATGCTCAGGTACCAGTGGGGTACCAGGCTCAGAAATTTGATTTAGTAAATTCCAGTCCATTAGATCAGATTACACTGGGCTCATCCTCACATGGTTAAGTAAATTAATATTTTCATTATAAAATCAATACCCAAAGTCTTGACACTGCAGGAGGCAATGGGGACCCTGTAACCAGCCTGGTTTAAAGAGCATACTCTTCTTCCCTCTGGTACTTACTCCTGCATGGTACACTGGGGAGCAGAAGGAATAAAGAATAAACATGGATTACCACACCACCTGCATTAACAGATTATGCTGAAGCATGTGTTAACTGTAACATTCAAGTGTATTTTATTAAGTGCTATAAAATATATACAATCTCAAAACACAGCACATTTTGCACACCGTTTGTAAGCCCTCATGAGTATCACTACAGCATTCAAAACACACTACAATAGACACACTTTCTCATGAAATCAGCAGACCAGAAAGCTAGGAAAAGCCAAAACTACTCTATTTCAGATTACAATCTCTTTAACACCCCGCTGCTTAAGGTTATATTTCTGCTACCTGAGTTGATTTTGTTAACTTCATAATTTTTTGCATCTCCAGGAATAGGGTGGGGGAAGCAGAGAGGAGGGATAGTGCACACTTTTCACAACACCAAAGTAGTAAGAAAAACGTCAGGAATGGCTTTGTAAACTTCGCATTAAAAATATGAAAAAGAAAAAATTTGGTACTTACAAAACTGAACACAGCCTACTTAAAAATCTTGAATCTAAAGTGAGATCAAGTAAAAAAACCCCAGCACTTCATAATGTACTTCAGTTTCACCACAGTGGAAAATCATGCAAAAACTGATGCCTGTTTCTTCATGCTTATACCACTGTTATGTCACCAATCTTGTGTGCGATGTCATACTACAAAAAGAAAGAATATCATTAAACTGTATCAACAGGAGGCTAGATACTGTAACATACAGTAATTAAATGCACTATTCAGATCATCACCCAGCTCGTGGTCATTCAGATTAGGGTTTATACCAGTGTCTGATAGCAAAAAATGCAGTGGTGCAGCAAATTGAAACTTCATTTATCACTGTACTATAAATAAATGTAAGTTTAACTTGACAGGAAATTTTCAGTATCTCATGGATTTCCCAGTGCATACCTGCTGCGTTGCACTTTAAAGTACCTGCCAAAAATCCACTAAATGTCTCTTTCCTAAGTTTCCTACCAGTAACTTGGTATTGTCAAAGAACCACACAGTTCTGTTGTTTACTGCCAGGAACACTCAGTTTTCTCAAGGTGCCTCATCCCAACCTGAACTTAACTCATTTCACCACTTCTTCAGAAATCAATTCTAGTTCCCTTGACTATTGTTATGGACTTTTCTAGGGATAATGTTTTGTACAAAGATAATAAAAAATAATTCTTTGTTCCAGTTACAGTTTTCTATCAGCTCTGTGTTGAGTTTATATTCTAAGACTGGTACTGTAAGAAAAATGATAACTCAGCATTTTTGCCACATCTCCATGCTACAAAATGCACTTTCTACATGCTGCCTTTACCTAAATGCTGCCAACAGTCACCAATGTTAATTCTGCAAACATGATAATACACCAGAAAACAACTCTTCCTAACTAATAATCCACAAATGCATATGGATGTATCGTGTTTACTGGAAACATCTCATTTTCTTAATGAATTTCAGCTTATTACAGGCCTTTGTATAATTACACCCATCCTCACAGATTTTTGAGACGTGCCTCAATGCCACAATAGTTTCTCCAAAAGACCAGTAATTAAAACAACTGACTCAGGATATTTCTGCAACATCTCACTTTCTTCTTTGCACACTGTCACACTGCAATTAGAATTACGCATCAAATGGAATCTTCCAGTTGCACATGACAGTAAAAGGAACGGAGTGCCTTCCCAAAACTTTGCTTGGAACAGTAACTCAAAGCAGCACCAAGTTCTGCTTGGCAGGAAATCATGACCTTTGACTTCTTTCTATTTCAACCTATTACCTGGCAGGAGATCCTGCTGTTCTCTGAACCTCATTAAGCTATTGTTCACATAATTATTGTTATAGGGAAGAGGTGCATTAATTGAGACTGAACACTGAGGCCAGAAGTGTCCTTTCTGCGTTCCTGTCTTTGCACCATGGATTGCACAATGCTGCTATTTCTCACGTCTTGCATTAAGAGTTCTCAAGTTAATAATTAGCAAGCATATGCCTTCTAAATAAAGTTTAGCTGCTCCACACACAGTTCATCCTATCCCATTCTAGTAGAAGAGACAGTGCTCTTACACTCCAAAACATTTATAATCTAGCTTTTCTCAGGGATAGGGCAGGTGTGCAAGCAGGGGTCCATGTAACGATGTCTCTCCATCAAGCTCCTCTTCGCTCCATTTCATGAACAAGTCAAGAGACCATTAGCATACCCTGCTTATGGAGAAAATTCTGCTATATGACACACAGAGATGAGCTGGGATGGGGGGATAGTTCGTGATACTCCAGTTGTTTGGAAAAGCAAGTGATTTTTCAAATCTGATGCTTCAATCAGCTAGAAAGGCAAACAAAATCTGTTCTCCCTTGATGTACTGCCCTGATACTTTCAGTCATGATTTTCTTTGCCTTTCCTTATCATCCAAGCAAATCCCTAGCAATAAAAAATAAATTATTAAAGTAAAGAAAAATGCAGTCTGGCAAGTGAACCTCAGCATGCAGCTAGAGGCTGTTCATGCAGCTGTGATAAAGAATAAATAAATAATAATAAAAAAAAATTAAAACATGCACGCCCCAGTGTTGTAACTTATTTATAAGATGTGGTAAGTCCTTTGGATCGTGCAAGAAAAACTATCAGTTAATAAGAAACTACTGTCTGCCTACATACTTGCAATCATAACCCCATTAAGTTTAAGCTGGAAAACCAGGGGCCAGTTTGAAATACACAGTATGAAATGTAGCTTAAAGTGCCTAATGCCTAAAGCAGAGGCAAGTAAAACTGGTTAGGAACAGAAAATATGATAGAAAGTGACAGTAAAAAGAATGACCCTCCATGAAAGCATGATCAAAAGCAACATACCACATTCGGAAAAAAAGAAAAACCTGCCTAAAACTCTGTCCAGCTCCAGTGGTGAAATCCAAATGATAGGTAGGAATAAAAAGGCAGCATGTGATAGAAAGAGGAAGGTCAGGCACCAGGGTACATGGGAAGCTGTAGGCAAAATGTATAAAACACCAAACACCAGGGCCAGTGATGCCAAGGAGCTTTCCACCCCTCTGGCTGTACCTCAGCCTGCTGCAGGCCGACACCTGCAGTGCCAGGTACTGACACAGGGTTGGACACCTCCAGTGTCAGCAACAGTGAAGGAAAATACCGAACACATCTGGAGTCTGTATCTCCATTATGTCACTCTGAGAGTACCTTCCTAGACACCTGCAGTGAGCAGCAGGGAAAAGGTGGTGAGGGAGTATCAAGTGACCCAGTGGAGTGACGAGGACACTTCCCCTAGCATTGGCAATGGGCTCTGGTGGATCTCTCACCCTCAGGAAGCCCCATAATGGGATCTGCTCAACTACTATTTTTCCTACAACCTGAAATACTCACTCAAGACGAACCAGAAGTATTGGAAGAGTGACTGCTGTCAGGACAGAATTAAAAAACAGGAAGCAGCAGGGGACAGAGACAACCACAGATGGTCTCATCAAGATAACTATCCTTAAATATATCCATTTCAAAATTTCCTACAATTATGAAAGAAATGGAAAAAAAGTACTCGATGGGCATCTGGTGAAGACTGAAAAGACTCGCCAAGGAGAGCTTTAAAAACAAATGACAGTGCGATGGGAAGCCCTAGTTCCAAAAGTCACAGAGAGTCAACAGAAGGCTCCATTCTAACAGCTATGAGAGATGATGAACGAAGATGAAATGTCAATGCCAATAGAAAATTTAAAAAAAAAACCAAACCAAAAAAACCCAAAAACAAACTAACAAACAAACAAAAAACAACAACTCAACTAAGTCATGACAGAGCCAGGACATCCGCCATAATTCTCCACCTCGTTAACTGGAGTCCTCTGCCTTGGGATTCTTTTGCTATTCTTTTTATTGCTGGTAAATGAGCTTCTGTCAGCCATGTCAGGCATTAAGGATATCATCAGCCTCCTTGCACGTTCAGCAATTTTCCCTCCATATTCAAACCATAAAGCCAGCAGCAAATGAACTAGCTCATATGGTTGGCACAGACATGAGATGTGGACAGAATTAAATTCACATGTGACAACCCAATTTTCACTGTCAGTTGAAATCCCAGCTTGCTCAGGTAACACCAGGGGCAGGGAAATCATGCTAATTTCTAATAGGCAACAAAAGGGACTGTTGGGCATCAAGGCTGTAACTCTCCTTCCAGCCCTTTCATCTAGGAATAAAGGATTTCAGTGGGTTAGTTGAGATTCCTGCCTGCCCACCCAGTCCAGATTATGCAAAGATCATACTTAAAATAATACACCTAAAATACTTCAAGCAGCAACATAACCTTGATTTTGAAAACATAGACTTGCTGTCTAGAACTTTGATGCCTTTCAAGTATGCAAATCTAGCAAGATCACAGCTGTTGGTTACCTATACAAGAATCACAATTTTCATTGTCTTGATGCTAAATGAAAACCAACAGACACACTGATGATCAGCTGAGGAATTTTTTTTCCCTAAAGGAGCTGCAAATGAAGAACCATCATTGGTGACCTTAACTTCAACCTGAGAAATACTGATATTTTAATGAGAAGCTCTAAGCTCTGGTCCATACTAGGCAACTGGGCAACAGTTACACCTATTTTTTTGGTAAATAAAAGGGATGTAGAAGTAGGTACTTCAATCCTAGCAAGAGTGTGTGTTTAGGTGATATAAATATAGTGCTTCTCATCACAACTGTTAAAACCTATCAAAAATTACATTTATAAGTCAGCTGTACATTTCTAGAGCATTTTGCTGGAACTCATTAAAA